>OX424451.1:12660453-12772793 GCA_949152495.1 Lasius fuliginosus
TTTTTTTTTCTTTATATTTGTTTTATGTTTAAAAAATGTTTTACATAGATGGTAAATGATCTAATATAAACAGTTTCTTAAATTTTTATCAGAAAGTTAACGGTCAAATCTAGGTTAATAGCCAAAAATTGTTTTTACGTCACTAATGTTCAGTTTTAAAAACTTAGAAATCGAGTCAAAAGTCATGCATATAAGATTTACTGTATTATTATTAGGTCATAAAATTAAACAAAAAAACCAAATCGAGCATAGAGATAAAACATAAGGCGCAAATAGAAAAATCTCTTAAAAAATCCATTAATAAACATCAATCTTTAGTGTCGTAAATGTAGATAATAGCGAATAAAGAGAAACAACAATTTTTATGCTTTTTATGAATCATATTACGTATCTCTTTGCAGAGAGAGAATGATAAATGCAAAATTCGAAAAAATAAATTTTGAATTAGGAATAGATAGCTCATCAGACTTCTCTCAATGATAATGTAAATGCTAGCAAATAAAATAGTGATTTTCTGTTTATTATTTTGTGTAAATTATATTGTATATCTTTTTATAGATAAAAGAACAAAATAATTTGGTTGTTTGGCATTTCAAAATCCGTGAATTGCAAACTTTGGAAATGGTGAGATTTTTGCGAAATCCGTGTTTATGTGATTCTTCTGTAAATCAAAGAAGTAACATGATTTTGGAATAAAAACTACAAACATCTTTATAAAATTAGAAGTATCAATTATATGAAAGATAATATTTTTCAGTAATTAAGACTCATAAATGGAAACAAATTTGATTTTGGAAGTAGCTCATATAATTATTATTTCAGATAATTATTGATATATTTCAAAATGTTGACAGAGAGAGAATATATATTATTATATTATTTAATGTAGATATTTGGACCACCAGTAATAAAAATTAAAAAATAATGAACACACTTCTCTCGACCGTACTGGCAAATTCTATTTATTATTAAGTGCACATCACAACGTTTCGACCTTAATTTTAGGTCCTTATCAAGTGATCTATAAATCATATGAAAAAGAACGAAGAACAATTAATATTACAAATAGCAGTTTACGAATGATTAAAATAAGATATTGAAACATAGATATATACTTGCGAAATATAATTATACTTTGTAGATGTCAAAAGATAGAAAATTCATTGTGTCAGATAGACAAACACGTCAAATACATTATAGACGAAATGAGAAGACTAAACAACCTTTATTATTAAGTCGTATATGTTATTCAAATTGTCTGTGTCCTTTTGTAAATTTAAAGTGTTGTTATTTTTCTTGATGAAGAATATTTCAGCAATCTCTCTTTTTCTGACATGTTTTTCATTATGTAAAATCTTGGGATTTGCCCAGTCAAAGTCATGATTAAATTCAATTTTCTGTTTACTGATGACCGAAAGATTGCTAGAATTGATTTTAATATTATTAAAGTGTTCTTTAACGCGAGTCGTTAAATGTCTCTTCGTTTGTCCAATGTATGATGACTTACAATTTTTACAGTTGATTTGGTAAACTATCTCGGTCTTGTTATCCGTGGGCAATCTGTCCTTCCCAAGTTTAATTACATTATTTAGCTTATTTGGTATGTTATGTACAACGTTAAACCCAATCTTTTTAAAAATTCTATCAATATTGCCTAAGCTTTCTACATATAGTAATGAGATGAAAGATGTGGTGGTGATCCTATCATTATTAGAACATATTATTGATCGTTTTGTTAATAAGAGACTTCATTTTTTAAAGAATCGTTTTGATCTAATGTATTTGACGTGTTTGTCTATCTGACACAATGAATTTTCTATCTTTTGACATCTACAAAGTATAATTATATTTCGCAAGTATATATCTATGTTTCAATATCTTATTTTAATCATTCGTAAACTGCTATTTGTAATATTAATTGTTCTTCGTTCTTTTTCATATGATTTATAGATCACTTGATAAGGACCTAAAATTAAGGTCGAAACGTTGTGATGTGCACTTAATAATAAATAGAATTTGCCAGTACGGTCAAGAGAAGTGTGTTCATTATTTATTATATTATTATATTAATAATAATTATATATTCGCGAATCTGAATTTCTTTATTAGAACACTACCTTAATGGATAAAATAATTTATTTAGCCAAATAAGGCGTTTGTTTCGACATTCATTGAACTGATCAATCTAATATATTTAAGATAGGTCGGATATATGCAAGTTTACCGTATGTTGCATAAATAAACGCAATTGTCTGCAAATGAGATTATTAACAATTCACTTCACGAAAGAGCGCAAAGAGGTCAAAAATTGCAAGAGATCGATAATTCGATACGAACGAAAGATTCGAACTAGAAGATTGTGATTAAGCCAAGAGAGAATATAAGTATTTCGACATGCGCTTCGAGATGACGACAGTAGTCGTTATTCTTTCTTCGCAATTTATCCGCGCTATCGACGAGAGGTAGGACAATTCGTGTAAAAAAGTCATGTTTTTGGACAAAAGAGCGTATTTCTTAAATATATGAAATACATTGAAAAATCGCGTTTTTCAATTCGATTAATGGATGTAAAAAAAAAAAATTAAAAATTGATGAAAAAGAAAATAGCTTGGAATCGAATTATCGTTGAGAAAAAATTAATTCCAAGTTCAAGTAACGTTACTAGAGAATTTGTGTCGGCAGAATATTTTTTTATATATCCAAGAAAAAACAAGAGAATTAATTAAGTCATAAAAGTGATGAAAAAATTTGTACTTTATATTTATTAATACCAGTTAATTTGAATTAGTGGATATTAATTGATCCAAATTACTTACCCCGTATATATTGGTCGTTAATTATAGTTGATATAGATGTTGTCTAGTGTTACTTGATTCTGTGATAGAGTCTGCAGATTAATAAAGCATATCCTGCACTATAAATGCGTGGTCTCTAGAGGAGTGTCTGCAAATAAACTAAAGTGCTTCTCTAATATTACAGGAATAGTTTCGGACGACTACGTCGATGCGCGCGCGAAATAGACGATCTGAAATCGGTGGTCGAGCGAATCATAGAGGAAATCGCCTCGCGTAGCAACTGCATAATCTTTATTACCGATACCACCTATCGCGGGCTGATTGATGTCCGTTCTATCGAAATATCTCCTTTTTTATCAAAATATGACGTAAGTGACAGCATTATTCGTGCGCGATTATTCGAACCAAAAGTTTTCCCGCGCCAAAACTCTAAAAAGTATACCATATTAAATAACCTTAAAATACAAGAGGACCTGTAACTATTAAATAACTATTTTAATTTGACTTAATTTTACATAAACTATAAACTATCTCGCGTAAACTATTCGATTTTAAAATATTTAAAATGATGCTTGCCGAACTCAACATCCACTAAAAGATGGGCGTAAAAAATTATAGGTTAATCTATAAAAACTGAAGGTGACCTTGACAGTTTAACAAAAAAGAAACAATTGATGAAAAGTATACTAGGATCATCTTAAAGGTGCCTTTTCATGCAGCGAATTTTTCGCTGCGAATCATGTTTAGTGAATAGTGAATAATTCTCCGTGAAGTAGCGAATTATTCGTCGCGAATAAGCGAATAGTATCAAGGTCCGTAGATGGGAAATGGAGGAGAAGGTAGGTCTTCCCATCCACTTTAAGCTATTTGGATCAAAAATGGCGACGACAATCACTCAGCTGTAGGGCGATTCTGTAACTCGTTAAACAGATAACGACATCATTACGTATATCGTTGCGCATATATTTTTACATGTAAAAATATATGCGCAACGATACGTAACGATGTCGTTATCTGTTTAACGATTTACAGAATCGCCCTACTGGTCAGCCAAAAAATAGGCTAGGATTCCGTAAAGCGCACATGCGCACATGTGTCTATCTATAGTATGCTTCTTGCAATTCACGCACACACGCGCACACACTATAATACAACGCATACTAATATATATATATATATACTCACTGGATCAAAAATGGCGACCATGCGAAGACCTTGCGAAGACCTTCTCCTCCATCTCCATCCACGGACCTTGAATAGTATATGAGTGAGCATCGTATCGTAGGTGTTGTTTTAAAAATATTGTTATTTGCATATGGTAGAGTTAAACATTATTAAAGTGATTTTGCATAAATTAATATACCATTAAAATATAATTAATATAATTATAATTATAATTATTTAATTTATAATTATAATTATAAATATAATTATAATTTAAATATAATTTCTTTCTATAAATTCAATGACTTACGTTTGTTGAATCCATTGTCAACTTTCTTGGCTCGATTTTCCTGCTATCAGCGAACACTCGCTGAAAGCTGAAAAAATCCAGCGAACAGTGTTTATTCGCTAGCGAACTGCGAATGATCACGTGACCTCTATTCGCGGCGATTTTTTCGTTACATGAATTGGCACCTTAAGGGTTTCTTTGAACCATGTTATGCGACACAAAAAATTACAACAATTATGTTTTCTTTTTAGTTATATGAAATTTATAATTTAATTCGATAAACAAATTAATAATTTTTTTGTAAATATGTATCGTACTCTGTTTGTGTGTCTTCAGATCGCCGTACGCGATAACCAAAATTTTTCGCGATCGAGGAAATTGACGAGAATACTTCAGCATATCAAAACAATAGGTTGCGACGCGTATGTTATACTATTCGCCAATGGTTTGCTAACATCGCGATTCTTGCAATATACCGAAAAGTAAGCAATTAAGGAACAAGGCTAGAGAACAGATCTGTAGTAACAATTTGTTAAATAAATTCGTTCAATTGTTAGAGAAATCATATTAATATCATCAGTGGCGTAACTACTACTCGGGAAGCCCGGGCACGTCCCGGGGGCCCCAGCTTGAAAGGGGCCCCTAAATATCCAGAGCTGTTAACATGCGACCAATCTTGCCTTAATCTTCTGTTATATCCGTTTTTGTTGTCAAAAATAGGGATTTCGTTTCCATTTCAAGATCTTGGAATGATCCCTAAATTTTACCTCTATATCATGGGTCAAGGTCACCATTAAATTTTTTTCTTTGAACTTTACAACTATTGTATTTACAGTTTTTTTAAACTTAATCCTTTTTGAGATATTTTCGATCTTTTTGGGACACCCTGTATATATACATTATAATTTTTAAATTTCTGCGAAGGGCCCCATTCAATTTTTGCCCGGGGGGCCCCCAACATTGTAGTTACGCCACTGAATATCATAGTTCTCTATTGGACAATGTTCACATAGTATGAATAATTCAACACATACATCATTACAATTAAAAAGTCAAATTAACAGTAGTAAATGAAGGACAAGTTCTGTAACGTATATAGATTTTTATATTACTGTCGAAAAACTTGTATATGATGAATATATTATATATAATGTTAAATTCTTAAATGTCGCCAGTAGATAAAATAAAAGACGTAGGTTTAATCGACCAAATTTATTGATTCAAATGGATCACAACGTTTCGACCATGGGTTTTGGTCCTTATCAAGTGAACTGAAAAATTTTTTAACGATATTATAGAAGCAAATAACGTGCTGCAGACTGATAACAACAACAAGAAAAATATATACATACAGTATTTTAATTAGTTGTTAAATTGCGAGAAATGAAGAAATCACTCTGTCAAGATTGCATTATGTCAACCTATCCGTCAAACATACTAAGAAAGACTAAACGACCTTTATTAATCTATCATGAATATTGTTTAAATTCTGTGTCCTTTTGTAAGTTGATAGTGTTGTCAAACTTTTTAATAAAAAACATTTCAGCGATTTCTCTCTTTCTCACATGTTTTTCATTATGTAAAATAATCGGCATTGAACAATCAAAGTCGTGATTAAATTCCGATTTATGTTTACTAATGACAGAAAAATTACTTGCGTGCAATTTTATGTTGTTAAAATGTTCTTTGACACGGGTACCTAAATGTCTTTTCGTTTGGCCAATGTATGAAGCGTTACAATTTTTACTAATTTATAAACGACTTCAGTCCTGTTGTTAATAGGCATTCTATCTTTGCCTCGCTTAATCAATGTATTAAGTTTTTTTGGTACATTGTAGACAACATTAAGACCAATATTTTTAAGAATACGACTAATCTCATCGCTCAAGCATTCAACAAACGGTAGAGAAATGTAAAATGGTGTGTCTAAATTATCACCTTGTGTGTTCATATTTCCATTATCACGATGTTTTAAAAAATTAAGTCTTTTGTGAACGTAACGATTAATAATAATTTGTGTTGGAAAACAATTATTGGATAAAATCTGTTTCACAGTATCAATATTCTTACAATGAAACCGAACGTCTGATAATAAAATAGCACGATCAACAAGATTATAAATAGTGTTCATTTTATATTTAAACGAATGATTAGAATGAAAATTAATGTATCTATTAGAACACGTATGTTTCCTATACCAATTAGTCAAAAGCCTCCCATCCAAACGAATGACTGTCGTGTCCAAAAAACTAATACAAGAATCAGACCCAATTTCGTGCGTAAATGTTAGACGCTGATGATAATTATTGAAGGTCGATTTTATCTCGTCAACCTTTGTGCGTGAAACAATGGTAAAAATGTCATCAACATATCTATAATACGTAGGAACATTAAAACTCAACAAACTTAAGCAATGCGTCTCTAAATCATCCATCACGATATCTGATAGAATAGGTGACAAGGGAGATCCCATAGGACTGCCAAAGATCTGTTCATAAAGCTGTCCATTAAAAGAAAAACTAGTGAAATCTAAAACCGTTTCAATCGCGTATAAAAACTGAGATAAGTTAAATTTCGTGTTAGGAGCAATATAATTCCAACGTTTAGTAACAGCACTCAAAACTAATTCTTTAGGAATATTAGTAAATAATGCGGTAACATCGAGTGAAATCATTATTTCGTCATCATTAATAAATTTATCTTTCATATTATTAGCAAATGTCCAACCATTTTTGAGATTTAGGTTCCAAAATAGAAATATGTAATATATCATGAATGTATTTCGCGACGTTGTATAACGGACTACCAAGTGACGACACAATAATCCGTAGTGGAAAACCAGTTTTATGAATCTTAGGCAAACCATAACATCGTGGTAAATTACCGTTTGTAGAGTTCAATTTTTTATATGTGGAATCATCGATTAAATCGTTACTTCGCCACGATTTAACAATTGTATTAATTTTATTAGTTAATTTTCTGATCGGATCTTTCTTCAGTTTTTTATAGATTGATCACTTAATAGAGATTCCATTTTCTCCACATAATCAATTCTGTCCATGATTACTGTGACATGACCTTTATCCGCCTTAGTGACAAACAAATCATCATTATTATGTAAGAATTCTTTGCAGAGAGAGAATCCTTTGAAAATATATCTATCTACAAAGTTAATATGTTTATTTTCACAGAGGAATCTCTGGAGAGAATTAGCGACAGAAATTCTAGTCGTTCAACCGATCCACTAGGGATGCGGCTATAATTGATTTCGAAATTCTTCAGAGTCTCAAGCAAAATATCAATACGGTCATTTTTGTAAGATTGATGTACCGATAATCCAAAATTGTCACCAAGGCTCAAAAGTTCAGAAACTCTCTCAGAAATAATCTTATTACTGATGTTAATCAACCATCCCGATTTGTCTATATTGTTAAAAGGATTAAAAACTAAACTATTATTCTTAAGGGGATGTCGGACTGACGGCCAAACTCCGCAGTTCGCCTGTTTTACCGACCAAAAATTATTTCTTTTTTTACGTTAATCTTTTTATTGGTTGAATAGAATAATAAATGCTTTTCTACGATTAAAGTACACATAGCAACAAAGTGCGGAATGTCCGATTCTATGTTAATTTTATGTTAATAACACGTATTTATGATATTTATGTTAATACATGTATGCACGAAAATTTTGCACACGCTTCTCTCTTTCACTAAAGTTCTAAATTCATTTCTAAAAGTTCACCTACATTCTTTCATGCAATTCCGAGTGGGGACTGATCTTATTTTGTACGTACAAACTGCAAAACTTTTATATTAAACAATATTGTTTTGACCTGACGGCGTCAGAGGTTAGGTCAGGTCGAAACAATATTGCTTAATATAAAAGTTTTGCAGTTTGTACGTACAAAATAAGATCAGTCCCCACTCGGAATTGCATGGAGGAATGTAGGTGAACTTTTAGAAATGAGTTTAGAAGTTTAGTGAAAGAGAAAAGCGTGTGCAAAATTGTCGTGCATACGTGTATTACCATAAATATCATAAATACGTGTTATTAAAATAAAATTAACATAAAATCGGACATTCCGCCCTTTGTTGCTATGTGTACTTTAATCGTGGAAAAGCATTTATTATTCTATTCAACCAATAAAAAGATTAACGTAAAAAAAGAAATAATTTTTGGTCGGTAAAACAGGCGGCCTGTGGAGTTCGGCCGTCAGTCCGGCATCCTCTTAAGGGGATGTCGGAGTGACTTATTTACCGACCGAAAAATTTTTTTCTTTTTCACGTTTATCTTATTATTAGTTGAATAGAATAATAAATGCTTTTCCACGATTAAAGTACACATAGCAACAAAGTGCGGAATATCCGATTTTATGTTAATTTTATGTTAATAACACGTATTTATGTTATTTATGTTAATACATGTATGCACGAAAAATTTTGAACACACTATTCTCTTTCACTAAACTTCTAAACTCATTTCTAAAAGTTTACCTACATTCCTCCATGCAATTCCGAGTGGGAACTGATCTTATTTTGTACGTACAAACTGCAAAACTTTTATATTAAGCAATATTGTTTCGACCTGACTTAACCTCTGACGCCGTCAGGTCAAAACAATATTGTTTAATATAAAAGTTTTGCAGTTTGTACGTACAAAATAAGATCAGTCCCCACTCGAAATTGCATGAATGAATGTAGGTGAACTTTTAGAAATGAGTTTAGAAGTTTAGTGAAAGAGAATAGTGTGTTCAAAATTTTTCGTGCATACGTGTATTGCATAAATAACATAAATACGTGTTATTAACATAAAATTAACATAAATTCGGACATTCCGCACTTTGTTGCTCTGTGTACTTTAATCGTGGAAAAGCATTTATTATTCTATTCAACCAATAAAAAGATTAACGAAAAAAAAGAAATAATTTTTGGTCGGTAAAACAGGCGGCCTGCGGAGTTTGGCCGTCACTCCGATATCCCCTTAACGGTCAAATTTTTAAATTTTTTAATTAGATTAGTTTTTGTTCTATTGTTAAATGCTAAAGACTTATGTTTATTAAGCTCAAAAAATCTGAGTACTAAATCTCGTGGTAGACCTTCGAAAAGACTTTTTTCAATCCTTCTGATATTAGCACGCAAGTAATTTAAGTTGAAATTAAGGTCTTTAATTTCTAAATTCAACAATCTGTACCGATATTTCTTCGTAATATTTTCAAATGTACGATTGATGCTACTACTATAAAACGTGATGTTAACTTTTAACTTATTAATATGTGACGGAATTAAATCGTAACTTCTGCATCGAAGTAAGAAAATTAGAAACGTTGTGATCCATTTGAATCAATAAATTGCCAGTTTGGTCGATTAAACCTACGTCTTTTATATTATATATAATTGCAATTTTAGAATTTCAATTTTAGAATTTCTTTCAAATCTTAATTCGCATTCGATTTTTGCAGAGAACGTCTGATTAACACGCGTGGTTACTTCTTACTTCTGCACGATAATCGACTCTTTAGACCCGAATTGCACTATATCTGGAACCGAATCATTAACGTGGTGTTTGTACGGCGATACAACACGTACAAGTACCGTTCCGGCGAACGAATTGCTGATGAGCAAATCGATCTTAACACCGTTTACTATCCATCGCTTACGAGAGATTTTACGGCGATCAAGTACATCGACACATGGCGCGATGGCAAATTACGTTACGGTAACGATCACTATGTGTCAAAAACCAGGGATCTTCGCGGCAACAGTTTGCGGTTAGTAATGTATAATATTATAGTAAATTTTTTTGTCCCTGAGATGAAAATCCAAGAAAAAGAGATGAAGAAGAAAATTAATACGTTCTTTAGTTTGCTTAAAATAGATAAATTCAAAGATAAATTCAGCGCACACTTTAAGAATAAAGTCCGCGATATATATATTAATCTTTTAAATATATAACATATTTAAGAGCTAAATATTGTAGTCTAGCAGAATTTTGCATTTTTACATTTTGTTGTAATTGAAATGAGAAATGTAACTGTTTCAATATATTACAATGTTAGTTTAATTTTCGGCTAAAACTTGCAGAGTTGCAGTTTTCGAACATATACCGGCTGTGACAGAAGCATCACGAAATCACTATCAAGAAGGCATGACCGCAGACTTTAAGGCTTTGGGTATCGAATTTGAAGTACGTATTATAAGTATCAATTCTGTACCAATGAAATATTTTTTGTTAATTTTTCCCCTGTTGAAATTTAAATTTTAGTTTTGTATAATATTTATATTATTGCTATATCTTACAACTATTGATTCTAGAATTTTTTTATTATTTTTCCCGTGTTCCTCGTCAAAAATGCCTTCGCAACTCACAGTCAAAACGTGGCGCCAAAGTTATCGGAATCTTGCCGTATTAACGTCACAGAAGAAAAATAGAGTATTACATTAAATAAAAACAAAAAAGAAAAAAATAAAAGTTTTTACAAAAATAAAAATGTTAAATAACTAAATTAAAATAAAATAATTTAATTTAATTTATAAATTAAAATTTTTTTAATAAAAATAAAAGAGATAATATATATTCCTAAAAAATATATTAAGAAAATATATTAAGATAAATTAAATAACGAATCAAATAACGAATTAAATATTAAGTTTGGATTGCACAATAACACAAATCAATTTGAAAACTTAAATGATTAAGTTTTTCTACTTAACGAAATTTCAGAAATGATTTCCTGGAATATTTCAAATGCATCAAGATAAATATAAAAGTATTTCTTTAGTATTTCTTCTTTTCATTCCTTTGTGTTATGTTATTACAGAATTAACGTTTCAGAAATTGCGATTGTGACGTAATATCTATCATTTTAGTTAATCCGAATTGTAGCAAAGGCGATGAACTTTAAAGCAAACTACTATATGCCCCTTAATATCGCGAGCGACAAATGGGGTAAAGCGGGGGATAATGATAGCTATACAGGTCTCCTTGGCGAAGCGATCGCCGGAAACGCCGATTTCTATCTCGGAGATCTGCATTATACGATACATAATTTGAATTACTTTGATCTATCCACACCGTACAACACGGAATGTCTCACCTTTTTAACGCCAGAATCGCTGACCGATAACTCGTGGAAATTATTGATATTGCCTTTCAGGTACGTAGATACTTATGGGAAATTATTTTTTGTCAAAAAAGGGATTCTGGAAGGCTTAGCAGCACATAATTAATAAAATAGTCTTATTACTCGGCACTTGATGTTCAGAGTTGCAACTTTGCAGGCTGAATGCATGGATAGCGCTCATTTGCACCCTGTTGATTGGTGGTGGAGGCCTCCACGTGTTCGCGTTACTCTACCAGAAGTACATAGGCTCGCGTGCGCGTCCTAAATACGATGAGGCAAACGCGTACGACAGCACAAAGGGTCTGTATCTGTTCACTGAATTCCAGAACAGCATGCTGTACACATACGGTATGTTGCTTCAGGTGTCCTTGCCGCGCTTGCCGAACACCTGGACCGTGAGAATGTTTATCGGCTGGTGGTGGATTTACAGCATCTTAGTGGCGGTCATTTATCGCGCCAGCATGACGGCCACCCTCTCGCATCCCGTCGCCGTGTATAGTATACATACTTATATACAGGATATACGATATATAGGGTGTCCCATTTTAATTAATATAGTCGAATATTGCTGAAACTAATGGCTGTAACGAGAAAGTATTTCATACAAAAGTTAAAAGGTTTCGAGGGGGAAAAAAGTTGAAAATGTAGCTGCTAGTTGCAAATTACTTTTGTTTAAAAACAACTATGTTTTTTTTTTACACCAATTGATTTCTCTCATTATTTTGTGCATGATAGTGAGATAAAATCATTGAAAAATGAATACCACCCTAATTTTTTTATATAAATCGATTCCTCGCAATATTCTCGGATAAAAAGTTATAAAGATAGGATTACCAAAAAGTGAATAGTTTATGAGATATTTTATACTTTAATTTGACATAATTTAACATAAACTACGAAATATCTCGTAAAATAGTTATTTTTCGATTATTTTACCTCAATATTTTATGCACAAAATAATGAGAGAATCAATTGATGTGAAGAAGAAACATATTGTAGTTGTTTTTAAGAAAAAATATGTAATTTGCAACTAGCAGCTACATATTTTTGGTTTTTACTAAAACCAGAATTTCCAGGCTCGCGAGGTTTTCTTGTCAGATATTTCTAATAAAGTGCCTCTCGGATGTTTTGATTTAATAATAAATCTCCATTTTATTCTCTTTGACATTTAATGCTGTTTACTTACCCATTACCGCAGAGTAACTATCGATACTTTGGCGCAGCTGACAAGATTGTCGCTTGCGGTAGGAGGATGGAACGAGGAAAGCAAGGAGTTCTTTCTCGCTTCTTCAGATCCGCATAGCCAGGAAATCGGCAATAAGTTTGAGTTGATCGAAAACGAGGAGGACGCCATCGACGGGATGGCCAACGGGACGTTCTGTTATTACGAGAACTCATATTTATTGCGATACATTCGCGGAAAACGGATATTCGAGGAGGAGAACGATCGAAAGAACAAAAGCAAAAAGGATACCGAATCGGCAGTAAAGTACAATTTGCACATTATGGAGGAATGCGTCGTCTACATGCCGATCGCGTTAGGGCTGGAAAAGAATTCTCCGTTGAAGCCTTACGTGGATTTATGGGTATTTTATTTGGTGATATTAATTTGTAAAGGTTAATTAACTATGTGGGGGATTGACTATTTTAAATAGTTTTTTTAGTATGTGAAAAATGTGCCAAACAGTACGAAGCTGCAAATATATGTTCTTATTTTTAGCAACAAATCTGACGAAAGAAAATTAGTAATTTATTATTTGAATCAAAGGCCAAATGAATTTGTTATTTTTACATATGGAATACTTTTTAAAGATTCAGAAGATATTTTGAACAATGGAAGATTGATTCTCAATTACGTTAACATATATTAATGAGCAAGGTTGTGGAAAGTAACGCGTTACAAATTTCGCTTATAATAAAAAAAATAACTTTAATTTTTTTTTTCGGCAACAAGTAACGAATTCAACAGTAATTTTTATTATTATTTTTCCAATCTACGTGGCATGATTTTTATGCAAACAAATACATATAAACATTAAATTCTTTAAAAGAATTAATAAATAATTTCGACAAAATTTGACGACTTTCATTTTAAATGAAAGCATGTAATTCTTATAAATTCTTGTATGTTAAAAATAATGAATTTGACGCGTAAATTATCATATATCATATTATACTCGTATCATATTAGGATTTTGGAATTGCATAAAGTTAAAGGTGCAAAAAGGGCGATTTTAACCATATTTACAAATCTATTAAAAGAAAAAATTAAGAAGATCTTTTTTATTTCTACTTGTAAAATTTTGAGATCTTAAGAAAAAAAGTTGTTTGCAATGTTTTAAAAAACGTTTTTTTTTCTGATTAAGTATTAAAATTCAAAATTATTATACATTTTATATCGATAGAGATGTGAATATTGAAGTGATATTTAATTATATTTTAATATAAAAAATGTTTATAAACTAAATTTTATATATGTGTTTTATATATGTAACTTGGCCTTGCGTTAAAAAAAGTAACGAAAATTGTAACGACTATAGTTACTTTTTTAGTGACAGTAATGATAACGAGCTACTTTTTAAAATCGGTAACATGTAACTGTAATAAAAGTTACTTTTATAAAATAACTTTCCCAACCCTGTTAATGACTCAATAAAGAATGCCTTTTTCGTTGCCTTTTATGTTGTCGATAGAAGCACAGTTTTCGTACATCAGAGATTAATTTAGCATAAAATTCTAATACATATTCTAGGTGAGACGGATGACGGAAATTGGTTTGGTGCGCAAGTGGCTGAGCGACGTCATGGAGTGGTCCAAGATTAACGAGTCTCGGCAAAAATCGGAGTCTGAAGCAGCGCTGGTGAATCTGCGCAAATTGTATGGCGCTCTCATTGCTCTGGGAATCGGTTATTTTCTCGGCTTCGTAGCTTTATTTAGCGAAATAATACACTGGAGATACGTTGTCTTGAGAGATCCGAAGTACGATAAATATCATCTGGATATATTCTATAAGAAGGATAATAGATCTAAAACTTGAGCAGCAATTTTTATCTTTATCCTGTAATGTAAAAAACATTATTAAGAAGAATATATATATAAAAAAAAGATTCATTATTGATGTTCTTGATTTTCATAACAGTGAAACATCAAAAACAAAATATTAAAAAAAATAGATAAGTACATTTCTTTACAAGTTAAATAAATAATCTATCGTGATCAGGTATTGAAATATATTTAAATCGTTCAAGCTTGAGAGAGCGCAATTTAAACAAGAAATTTTAAATCTACGATATAAAGATGAACGTATTTATATTATATTTATTATTAATTTAATAATATCCAAAAAATTATCCCGATTATGTTTCATAGATAATTGCGCATCTATAGTGCAATTATATATATATTTATATAAATTATTATTTGTATTTTATTATTAATTATTTTTAGTTATTACCAGAGTTTTATTACTATCAGTTATTATTTATTTATATTATTATTTATTGTTTTTAGTTATTAATATCAGTTATTATTTATTTATATTATATTTACTTTTAGTTATTATTATATTTACTTTTAGTTATTATTATTAGTTATTCTTTATTTATATTTGTATTTTATTTCTGTAAAAATTTATATAAAATTAATTTTCTGCATTCATGCGATTACCATCATCCGTTCATCATTTGCGGTTTGTTCTCTATCTGGCCGCAATATTTCCGAGAGGGCGTATGTGACATTCCTATAGATAGGGATCCTCTAGTAAGGGATAAGACATCGAGCTGCAGGATGCGGATTGGTCGTCCGCCATTAATGGGATATTTCCGCTTTGAGTATATTTTAGTAAAGATAATGTATAGTATATGTCAATTTATGTATATGTTATTTGCAGTTATTTTGTTTTATTCAAAAATGGCGCGTAATGCCATCACTTCCGCTATCCCATTAATGGCGGCTTTGTCCCATCCCTCACTAGAGGATCCCTATCCTATAGATACGCACAATGACCAATGACCAATCAGGCGTTAGCCAAAGTGATATGGTTGCTTACATTGATTACATCGTGTCAATGCCGACGCTATAGGTTAACTTGATAGATTAAGATTAAATAATATATAAATAATATACTAATGTCAATACAAATAATTAAGTACACTTTATGCGCGCGCATTATTTTTATATTCGAAATCATTTTCCTCGAAAGTTAAGCGACCGATTAAAAATATTCTATATTCTAACCTAACTGCTTTATGAGGAGTTCCAGTTTCAAGTTGTATCGCAATTCGCAGAATTTCCTGTGTGTGTGTGTGTGTGTGTGTGTGTGTGTATATATATATATACACATACATATATATATTTTTGTATATATACATGTATTTTATTATTAATTAATAAATATAGAATTTCGGAATAAATATAGAATTATAGAATATTACTATACGAAATTTATATTATTTATTATTTATATTACTGATAGTATATATTACTAGCAATGTAGTTTACATTAATTTTATATATTGTAATTAATCTATTTTTACATTTTTAAAGATTAAAGAAATGTATGTCAATGGTAACATGGAGAGAAAAGAAAATATACATGACGAAGGGGAGGATATGGCAAAGAATGCTGTCTTAATACCCAGCGCTTCTCTACCAGCTGATACAGTTATGGTAAAAGGTCTTTATTTCTGTATATTTTTCCAGTGATAGTTATTATTACTGTTATTATCGTTATATAAATGATAACAATAATACAATTTTATGTATATATAGGTTACGATTTTAATAAAGGACTTGACTATCATGAATTATTTAAGACTATGATACATTGTGGATTTCAAGCTACAAATTTTGCACTAGCGATTGAAGAAATAAATAGAATGTTGCATCAAAGGAGTGTACCTCTCACAGAAGATCAGATTGACCAGATAGAAGAGGATGAATTCATTAAAAGAAAATCCCATTGTACAATATTTCTGGGCTATACTTCAAATATGGTGTCTAGTGGGATCAGAGAAATTATAAGATTTCTCGTACAACATAAATTGGTAGATTATGCATTCGAGATTTATGCTTCTTATTTAATGTCTTATGTACTTTATGACTTTGAATAGTATGTTTGTAGGTAGATTGTCTCGTTACTACAGCAGGTGGAGTAGAAGAGGACTTCATAAAATGTTTAGCACCCACATATATAGGCAGCTTCTATTTGGATGACAGGCAGCTTCGAGAGAAAGGACTTAACAGAACTGGAAATTTATTAGTACCAAATGACAATTATTGTTTATTTGAAGATTGGCTGATGCCAAAATTAGATGCAATGTTGACTGAGCAGAAGGAGAAGGTATACAAAAAATGTTATTGTATCAATATGAAAGCTATAGATACAGCATAATGTATGTGTATTTTTATTTTTATCGAGTCATACTTTAGGGCACTTTATGGACACCATCCAAGATGATAACAAAACTTGGCGAGGAGATCAACCATGAAGATTCAATTTATTATTGGGCCGCGAAAAATAAAATTCCAGTCTTTTGCCCGGCTTTGACCGATGGTAGTTTCGGCGATATGATGTTTTTTCACTCGTTTAAAAATTCAGGACTTGTACTCGATATAGTTGCAGGTTGGTGCAATATATATTTTTCAAATATATGTTTATTAGAATGTACAATCCACACAATTCCACAGATGTCAAGAGATTAAACAGAATAGCTATGAAAGCAGTGAATAGTGGTATAATAATTGTTGGAGGTGGTGTGATAAAGCATCACATCTGTAATGCTAATCTCATGGTGAGATGACTCTTTTTGACGTGTTATTTGGGTGCATATATGATATCGTGATAGTAACGATATTTTATCTTACAGAGGAACGGTGCGGATTACGCCGTTTTCATCAACACTTCTTCGGAATTTGACGGTAGCGACAGCGGTGCTCGACCCGAGGAAGCGATTTCTTGGGGAAAAATTCGGAAGAATGCCACTCCAGTCAAGGTAACGGCATTATCTCCATTGATATCGATTTTTGTTGAACACAATGAGGAGTAGTCGATCAATTTGTCGAGTAATTGGCTTCTGTTTCAGGTGTGTGCTGATGCTACTTTGGTATTTCCGCTGTTAGTGGGAGAAACTTTCGGAAGATATCATTATTCGAGAGACAATAAAGGCAGTAAAGACAGTACTGCATGTGAGTCAAGTGTATAAGACATAATAAAGAGATTTAGAACAAAATTGTGTATATATGTTATATAATGTATATAATTAATGTTATATAATATAAATAATTATAAATATTTTAAAAATCGCAAAAGAGAAACAAATAGCTAATATTTAAATATTTAAATGTCTAAAAACAACATAACCACCTATCTATTTATATATATTCTATATTCTTATATACGTATATAGGACTAGCAATAAAATACACTATCCAATTATTTGTGTATAGATTGCTTTTATATATACATATATGTATAGAAAAGTGCAATATATTTACATTTATTTATTATATTTATATTATAATATATTGATAATTTTTGTTGAATTTAGTAAAAAATTAATTTTAACTTTTCATATATATGTTATAAACTGCAAAAGTACATAAATATTTCGTTAAAAATTAGAAATTAGGATTCTAATTTAAAAATTGAACCTAGTTGAAAACAAAAAATGACCTGGCCGCGCGCGCATTTCGTTCCGCTCTAAGGATCCCGTTTGAGATCGAAAATTCGCGTTTCTTCAGCGTCCGCGTTCGATTTCGGGAACGCTACGAGCGGTTAAGCGACGCCTGCGCAACGTTGGCATGACTGCGCAGCAGGTGTCTGCGGCGCAGGTTCGCCAGGCGTCGCTTTCGCAGGGGGTGGGCAGTAGGGGTGGTAGCGCCACTCGTCAGTTGTTACCCGTGAGCCCGCGTTCGCGGATGATGGGCGTGTTAGATCAATCCCCCGGACTCCCCTGTCGTAATTGGCGGCAGTCAAACTCCCTCGAAGAGGGTCTGTAGTTTCTGCCCGCCTGCCTCGCGCGCGCGGAAACCGATTGACACGTCGTCGGCCAGTCGTGGTTGTCGTCGCCGTTCGAATCGTCGCGATCGCGGTGCTCGTCATTGTCGTCGTTATCAACCCCTCCCCCTGCTCTCCCCCCTCGCGGGCTATTGCATATCGCAGCGGTGGAGGTGTTGGTGGTGGTGGTGGTCGTCATCGGCATGAACGATGATGGACGTGGAGGAGACCAACACGGCGTCCACAGCGAGTTCCTCGCCGAGACCCTCCAGCCCCGCTGCGGATTCCACTTTCATCAGGTGAGAGACTCCATACCTTGGGATATCGAAACGCGAAAAGTCATAAGTCTCGGATTCCAATGCTACTGGTACGCGAAAATAATCCCTATTTGCTATTTGCAACAATCGCGGCAAACTTCAGTTTGCACTATTGCTATCGGAAATTGAACTCGTCGGATTTACGGAATTTATGTATACACGGGGTGTATGTAATTATTATACGTAATTATATGTATGTAATTATTATACGTGTGTGCAGATTGTTTAATTTGTGCCCCGTTTCTTAGCAAATTTGATCAATGTTGTTGTTGACTTTGAATATTCAAGAGATAGTAAACAACAACGAATGTAATAATGTAGAGTATATAGCATGGAAAATTATAATAGTAATATAAAATCTTGTAAATATGTGTGTTTTGTCATTTGTTGAATGTACATTAATTGTATCTTCCAATATAACGTTTCGAATGAAAAGTCGACTTAGATAATATCTAAAAAAATTTTAAGATATACTCGACTCAACTGATGTACATACATGCGGTCTGAATTTGCAATTTTTTTTAAACTCTCTATCATTCATACATGAGTGTATATCATTCATTTTATTTCTTTTACTCAAATGTACCTCAATTAAGACATGTCTGTCTCTCAGACATTTTCAGGAGAGACAACATATGTTTTTCACAAGTCTAAGTTAGACCAATTTACTCGACTTTTATTGACGATATACACTTCGACAGTGTGACGTACACACGGCCTTCAGGAGCCACTTGGTGTGTGACGTGCGCGCCGCGCGATATTATGGTTAGACGGCGAACTCTGTAAAGTCTTATACAGATGGATCCGCGTATATACTTGGGAGGATCGGGGTATACACGCACGGGCGCCGATTAATAATGCATACATTAAGTGCACCGTCCCTTTCGCTCTAGCGTCCAGAGAGTCCGCGCGCTCTACCATTCTGTTGATTTAAAAATGCAAGTAGCGGAGCACAACGAGCTATCGAGGCGCGCCGCCGTCAATATATACTCGATTTCTCTCGAGATATATCTCGTCTTCGTTTTACGACAAGAATTGGAGAGTTGCTCCAGAATTTATACATATATATTAAGCACACACAGATGCGGATGATTATTTTATCGATATACTATTATATATATATATATATATATATATATATATATAGAGAGAGAGAGAGAGAGAGAGAGAGAGAGAGGGAGGAATCAATTGGTGTAAAGAAAACACATAGTTGTTTTCAAGAAAAAATATTTAGCTGCTAGTTGCAAATTACATACTTTTTCTTAAAAACAACTATGTGTTTTCTTTACACCAATTGATTCCTTTATTATTTTGTGCATAAAAGTGAGGTAAGATCATCGAAAAATGAATATTTTCTGAGATATTTCGTAGTTTATGTAAGATTATGTCAAATTGAAGTATAAAATATCTCGTAAACTATTCACTTTTTGGCCATCCTACTCTTACTTTTTATGCAGAATATTGAGAGAAATCGATTTATATAAAAAGAATAGGGTGGTTCCATTTTAAAAAATTAGGTTGACCTTGAAATGACCTTGAAAAACGCCACCCAAGGGCAATTCTAGGTCACGATATTATATCTCCCCTCGAAACCCTACAATTTTTGTCTGATACATTTTTTCTAAAATCCCGTAATTTCCAAATACTTGTTACTGTTAATTAAAATGAATCACCCGGTATGTGTGTGTATATATATATATATATATATATATATATATATATATATTGGAAAAGACAAATCTTAAAGGCGAGAAAATTAAATTCAGATCAAATCTCAGATTCCTCGTATGGATTGGATGATTACATTGATTTTCTTCCATTGAAGCTAACGTAATTTCGGAGCTCGAAATTTAATATGTGAGAACGATTTTTACATTCATTTATGATAATGAGAAAACGTCGGAAATTGAATTTACAAAAAATTGAATAATTATCGCAAATTGACTTTACCGAAATTATAGCGCCTCTCAAATCTTGCGTTTCAGTCTACGATAATTTTCTGAATAGAAAAAGAACTACGCGCAAATTTGTTTTATTTAAAATCATGTGAGAAAGAGTGCGGCCAAATTACTCCTTTTTTTTCACCACCTCCAATTGATCTAAAAGAAATAAGAGGTCCAAAAAAGCCGTTAGCAAAAGATTGGCGACACTTAAAATTACAACAAATCGCGAGGCATCTTCAGCTTGTAAATAATATTGACCATAAAAGCATTTGCCTGAACAAGAATATTTTAGTGAAAAGTTCGAATGTTATTTTTGTTCGATTTGTAATAATTTTAAGTGTTGCCATCTGTTGCTAACGAATTTTTTGGATCGCTTTTTCTTTGGGACATTTGCTCACTTTAACATAATATTTCTAAAAGTTAATCTACTAGTCATAAACTTTCATTTTAGCCATTATTAAATTGAAGATGATGAAAAAGGGGAGGTTTTTTTATGGAGACTTGGCCGTACTCTTTTCCAGTTGCTCTTTACTCGAATTAATTGTTACTGTTGATTAATAAGTATCATTATTATGTTGCTGTCCTACTGATTGTAAATATAATTATTTAATTAATTGCGCGCAAATTGTTTAAATTCTTTTAATATTATATCTGCTTGATAAATATGTGAATAAAACGACTGAGGCTACATATCAGATTAATGGGTATCGAATAATCAATACTAATTAATTCAATGTGCATGGTGGTGCGGAATGGGCGGACTCATTGTGTAATTACGCGTATACGTACACTAGAGGTGTGCGAATCGTTCGAATTCGAATCGAATCGAATCGAATCATTGCGGGTTCGATTCGAGTTCGTTTTCGAATCAAAAGGATTCGATTTCGAATAATTCGACAATTTCGAATCGTAACCGGTTCGATTTCGAATCGATCGCATCTTTCGTGTCGCCTCATAGACCTATTAAGAATTATTATTATTAATTATTATTACTTATTAAGAAAGTTTAATTATAATCTTATTTTTCATTAAAGTCTGAATGATTGTCTTCTTAATACACATTTATCATATATCAATATTTTCTGATGACACCTATAAAATAGAAATATTAATTTTATTGCAAGTCGTTGCAATAAATAATAAATGCAATAAATGTATATTATGAAACTTGAACATTCAACGTTTAATATCTCTTATAAATTTTCTATCACTTAGCGCAGCACTCTCCTTGTTATTAGTGACACATTTCTTCAGAGGAAGTTATGCAACGATTTATCTTCTTGGCCATTTTAAAAATAGACTTCTAATGTCATTGAAAAAATATACTTTGCTACGTTCAAATTAGCATGTAGCATGAGATCAGTGAAATTCGATTAGAATTCGATTCGTATTCGAATTAAAAAGATTCGATTCGATTCGATTCGAAAGGATTTTTAGAGATTCGATTCAATTCGAGTTCGAGTATATTTTCAGAGATTCGGTTCGATTCGATTCGATCGTACAAAACCATGATTCGCACATCTCTAACGTACACACATGTCTCTCAAGATATATCTTGTATCCGTCTGTAAATTGTTTATTGCAACTTTCTGATTTTTAGTGTGATATATTATAAAAGAATAAGAATATAATCTTGTTACTAATTTAATTTTCAAGTAATAATGATAATTCATACACATAATAATGATGTTATTAATTTCTTTCAAATTCACACACACAATTTGCGAAAAATCCATTTATTTTAAAACTGTTAATATTTCGATATTTTTGCTGAAAAGAAAAAGTTTGAATTCTAGTAAAAATAAAAATTAATATATATCTCTCTCCTCCCTTTTTTTCTTATATATCTTATTTCTAAGCAATTACAATATTGGTGGTATGCTTTTCCATGTTCTTCGATAGACAGGAGGTCATCCTATTATTTTATTCTGTGATCACGTGTATCTTGTGATTGATTCCTTCTTGTACGATTGTTATCTTATTATATGTATATATATTAGAAATATCATATTTTTATAATACAATTTTATATTTTAATCTTTCTTCGTGTATCAACCATATATAAAATACGTGCTCGCTAGGTCGAGGATGTGAAATTATGCTGCCAGGACGAATAAAATCCGGCGCGTGCGATCGGACACCTTTAGACACGGATATTTTCGGATGACCCACTTCGTTCTATCCATCCAAAGGCGATAATTATCGACGATACTAGGAATAGCGGCAACACGAATGACATGACACGAACAGTGTCCGCCATTCTTTCGCGTATGAGATGGTTTATGGTATCGAATAACGTTAAATATCGAATGTTTGTATACCGAAATGTTATCAGGATAATATGTATAATCCAAATGAATAATATCCGACTGAATAATACTGAATTTGTCGTTTTTAGGTCGTGCAAATTGTTTAAACTGAACATTAATTTGTCGTGAAATTAATATTAGAATTTTTCGACAGGTTTTTATTGAATTAAATCATGAGGTCATATAATTGAATACTAAAATGTATCATAAATTGAAATTTGAAATAGATATCTTCTTTAATTGTTATTTAATTTAATTACAGGATGATTAAGTCTCGCGATCACTTCATATTTTATATATTCTGGATCATCTTCAAAATCTATAGATTACGAATTTTGTCTCTCGGTCAATATTTTATAAAGCACATTTTTTATAAAGACAATCGATAAAGTTTACGCATACAGCGCACAAATGATTTTCACACGCTAATGCAGTGATCAATTATAGATGTCATCAGAGTGCGCGCGGACTCTTCGCCAAGAAATGTGGATGCACATTTAGCATCATCAATTTTTCTACCCCTTTATCCCACTCAGGTTTGCCTTGATTAATCTTTCCTAAAGTCGAATCCGCGGCAATCGAAGTCAAAACTGGGTCAACCTTTTATTGCATTGTCTCAGGACCGTGCTAGAGCAGTATCGAGCGTCGTATGGCGGAATAATAACGCTTCCTGTTGTCCTTCCTGAATACGCGCAAGGATTCTGCGGACAAACTTGAACTACTTTTGGCTAATACCATCTTCTGCGGCTTTTTCGTCCAAATACATAATAAATGTTTCCATTTCAGTGTGAAGAGAGAACCGAGCACGGACGAGCCCAGCAGCCCTCTGGAAGCCACCAGTCCTGGTTCCATCCTACGCAACAACAACGGTGAGTCCTTAAAAATAAGTACAAAGACGTCTATGGAAAGCTCGATGCCATAATAGTCTATTTTATAAAAAAGAAGAAATGAGGATAGAAAAATAAAGTGTCCTCATATAGCAAAATATATAAATGGAACGGTGTGATTCAGGCTATTTTTTTCTTAAATAAATCACATTAATTGCGTTTTTGCATCGAGTTTATTCGTGGCTTCTCTTTTTCTCTTTCTCTCTCTCCCAAATTGCCGAAATACAATTCTTGTTTAAAGATTAAGTTTTTTATGATTGTACCAAAATAGGAGTTAAATCTCAATAATTTCACTAATTTAATTAATATCTATATTATTACATTTTATAGCAAATTATTGAAAGTTATGCAAAACTTAATCGCAATTTTTTGAAAACAAACTTTAAAACAAAATTGGCTCGTTGTTGTGTTGTTGAGTTCCTTATACTACCTAATTTTATATAATTGTCTGCTAATTTTGTTAGATTTTTGGAGAAGAGTATCGTCAATTTCTTCTCGTATTAACTGTTATTATATACGTCTTAATAATGTAGAAAATATTGAATAGGAAAGAGAGAAATTATCGAAAATAAGACAGGCAATAGAAAATAAAACGGTTATGCGGTTTAAATCGAAATGCGCAAATTATATTGAGAGATGCAAAATTTCTTTTGATCAGTGCATCCAAGTCAAACCAGTTCTTTTCGCATGCAACTGTAAAGTAAAAGATTCGCGTTAATCCATTGTTAGTCAAATTCTGCACATTGCATATATACGTACATGCATCGAGTTTGTCTAAAAGATCCTGTAAAACCTGATTTAAAATAATCTCCCCCTCTCTCTCTCTCTTTCTCCCTCGTTTCTATCCAGGGCCAAGCTTATCTTATTTTTATTCAACATTTCGGATGCATTTATATTGATTATATTTGTAAAAGCAGAAGTATAAGATTCGTCTCAGAATTGTAAATCGTCAGAGATATAAAATTGAGAAAACTCCAATTTTAACGAAGATCTTTTATATCGAAGATAGGCGTTCGAGACTAAAAAGAAAAGAACAACTCAACACGTTGCTTTTCACATAATTTCCGGATTAATAGAAAGACTCATTCTAAACTTACTTACATTACCAAGCGTAATGTTGAAAGTTGCGACAAGTGACGACCCCCTCTCGCGACATTTTCAGGAAAACAAGTTTACCGAGATGAAAAAGATTATCTCAAGAATCCATCATTATATAGGAGATTTTCCTGGATTGTTGTATATGTATATAAGTACGTATGAGAACTCTCGTCTGATGATAAGACATAAGAAAAAAGAAAGAAAGAGAAACACACACAGGGGAGAGAGAGAGAGAGAGGGAGAGAGAGAGAGGGAGGGAGAGAGAGAGAGAGAGAGAGAGAGAGAGAGAGAGAGAGAGGGAGAGAGAGGGAGAGAGAGAGAATGAGCACCTCTGCTCAGCACGATGGGAAGAGGTTCCAGCTGTAGCTGGCGTTGGATCGATTCAAAAGCGGCAGTAAAGCGCCCCACCCTATTATGTGTTTTCTTCAGACCCCTACCCCTCGTATTCCAGCCCCCGTTGCTTCTCGTCGCGCAAATCCAACCCGCCGCCCCTGCCTGTTACAACTCCCTTACCACTTACTCTGCGCACCCACCTTTTCTTATTCCCTCCCGAAACCGGGTCCCATCGCGCCCGGAACGGTTTACTGCGAGCCGGAAGATCTCCGCAATCGCGGAAGTTTCCTTCGCGCTCTCCTCGCGCTTTAATTGAAAGTGACTCTTGTTTTTCTCACCCTCTTTCTTTTCATTCTGCATCTTCTTTTCGCCTCCCCCCCCACCGTCCTCAGAACTGAGAATCCGTGAAACGAAGTGCGCCCTTAAGACCGAGAGATTGGCTCTTTGGTCACTGGTCTTGAGCGGTAGACGCTCCTTAATGGCTAATTGCTGGGGGAGAATTTCTGGAGTTCCGGAGAAATTCTCCAGTTGATAACCAATTAATAGCGTTGGACCCTCGCTACCATTCATCGACCGGAAGGTCAATACGTCTCTCTATGCATTCACGATGTGCATAGATTCAGAAACTATAAGTAGTCCTCCTTGTGGATTTTTATTTATTTAATAGATATTTATTTATTATACGCGTCTTGGTGTAGAAGAAGTACTTTAAAAATTGTAATATAAAATAATAATTTGTCAACTCGTGCATCTCTCATAAATAATGAAGATGAAAATAAGAATTTGACAGCTTTATTTTACCAAAAATAAATCTGAAAAAAGGCAAAGATATATTTGCAACTAGAACATATGCCATTCGTTACTATTGTAAGTGTGTTAAGTACATCACAAATCGCATTTTTTCAGCAATGAGAAAGTTAAGGACGCATTTATGTTATAAGAATATCTCTACGTAGGTCGCGGAGATGACGATATATTATTATCACATTGCATAAGAGCCAGCACTCTATAATTATGTGTATAAACTTATAACAGTCGCTGAATGAGGAGGCGTTAAACTGTCCTACCATAATCGAGCTGCTCTACAAGTTATGTTCCTTGCCTATTAATTGAAAAATCAATGCATCGGAAATTAATCAATCGAAAGCTATTCTCATCGATTCTGCATTCCGATATATTTGCCATATGCAAGATTATTTTTATGAAGAATTCTCGTGATTATATATAATTAATTGCGTAAACTTGTCTCGCATTAACACGTCTTTTCGCGTCTTGATTACATCGAGCTGATTCAATAATGGTTATATCATCGTAACTTTCACTTTCAATACAGATCAGTTGGACGTGAAGAACGCATGTAAAAGAACCCGCAACGAAACGTAGTGAATCGAAATAAAAATCAGTAATCACTTCCATTAAATTAATGTTTTTATTAAACTGGTACTAGTATTTTTACATTTTTCATTTTGTTAATTGTCGAACGGATTTTATTTTTCCAAGAATCTCATAAAAAGTTATTATTATTGTTTTGCTCGCATTTTATTGGTTCTTATATCTAGTATATTTTTCCATATAAACAGAAAAAAGAGATAGTAATCTTATACAATATATTCTTTTATAAAATTGAGCGATTCATTAATTATTTGCATTAGTAATGACAAGTTTTTGTTCTTGATAATTATCTATAATTATTACGACCTTTTAATCAATCCGAGAGGGAGAGAGAAAAAAAGAGAAAAGAGAGGGAGCAAAACAAAAGGAAAGAAAGAGACGAAGTGAATGCGCGAGAGCGCATATGTGTGTGTGTGTGTGTGTGTGTGTGTGTGTGTGTGTGTTTATATATATGTATATATATATATTTATATATATATGTGTGTGTGTGTGTGTGTGTGTGTGTGTGTGTGTGTGTGTGTGTGTGTGTGTGTGTGTGTGTGTGTGTATTTATATTCACGAATAAACTGCAGCGGCAGCGCGAAAACTCGATGAGGGGAAATGCAGCGCACGCGGCTCGCATAACGTAACACACAAGTACACAGAGAGAACGAATCGATCGTACGTACGCTCGCGCTCGCGCGAATGTAACCGGTTTCCCAGGTTCATTATACTACGGAGCCGCGCATCTCCTTTCCCGACAAGTGTGCGCCGACTGTTGCGCGACCGCGCCGCGCAACGACGGTAGTCTTCACCGCGAAGTTAGTTACTTATAAGCTGCATTCTTCATCCCTTTTTCGTAAACGCCCGCGGCCGTCCGCGTCCCGCCTTTCGCTCCATCCAGATCTTCCTCAATCCAGATCAGGAAACGCGCGCGGTCGACGCGTCGATCGTGGAAACGTCATCTTATCACGGGGTTTGGTCCCGCAAATGCTAACTGTCTCAAGAACCGTCTCGCGGGATAACATCTGTCTAACGTGGCGATTGCTCTTCTTTTTTAATATCGAGACATTTCATAATCGTTCTATCGAAGGAGCCAAACTCTTGACTGACAGTTAGGGGGATCAGGTTCAATATGTACTTAAAAATCCGAGTCGAATCCAATAATCAAGTTTCATTTTCTAGGATTTGAATAATACTCGTAAGAAATAATACTCGTATTTCATATATTGTACTTGCGAAGTAATCGAATAAAGAAAAGTTACATTCGAATTTTAGATTGAATACCTGCAAGGTTCGAAATAGTACTTATGAGTACTTTCTACCGTAACGAATTTTTTGCAAGTAGTACTTGAACTCTAAGATAAAAATATCTAGTTATGATACTTGCTACACACACATATACATAATATACAACGTAAAATTTCTCATAAATACTCATAAAAGATTCGAACATACTTGATCCAGGTTTAAATGTATTTGGAAGTACTGCTCTTGTTTTTCGAGGTACTTATATATGTGTGTATATATATATATATATATATATATATATATATATATAGAGTTCGAACCTACCTCGTCCAGGTTCGAGCCTACTTGAAAGTACTTGTTTTTTTTTCGAATTAATCATAAAGAATTCGAAACCATGCAAATAAATTCGAACCTACTTGTAAGATACTTAATCCCATCGCTAATAGTCCGTTGTTTAGAGTGAGTGAACGAACTGTTCTTGTTCGTAAATAGTTGAAGTCTATGGAGATATATATTGTGTCAAGAGAGAAAGACAACAGCGTATCATCATTTTAAAAACTTCAATCACACACATTTCGTTTTTTTAGCAGAAATTTAAATTGTTAAATCGGTTTATATAAATTACAAAAAATTCTTCCAGAAATTTGAATATGAGAATTTTGGCGATGAAATAAAAGTTGAACTATTGTAGCACATTTTTGCAGTTTTGTCTCAAATTTTAAAAAACTTTGAGCGGAATTTCCGATTACCATATAGGATTATTTATTCATATTGGTGTCGCGGATTGTTTTGATCGGTCTCATCGAAATTCTTCAGAGACATTTTTTCTAACAGATATATCCATCGATGATAATTCCCGACGCTTTTTCAGTAATCAGGCGCTGTTTCAGGCAATTCAGCGCTCTTCGTCTCATGGCTCGTAAACTACTCGTGCGTATCGTTAATTCGTCTTTTGTCGCCTTTGACACCCTCAACGGATATCTTGTCGCGCCTTCCCTTCGCCGTGCTAAGAGACTTTGCGAATAAAATGTCGATGCGCGAATTCTGTTTTGATAGCGGGGACTCGAGGAGAAAAAGAGAGAGCGAACGAATTCGTACGTTCGTTTGTACGTTCGGCTCTCCCGGCACTTCTCTCTCGGTCAATGAACCGCGTGTTGCTGGCGAACCCAGTTGGTCCACTCGCGCGGCGCGACCCCCACCATTGCGCGTCCCGCGATTTAACCCCCCTCCCCTCGCCAATGCAGTCGCGGCGACGACCACGACAGGTCGGTCCACGTTTTATCCCTACCGGACGCCACCGATCCTCCACGACACCACCACCGACTCACCTCCGGCTTCCCTCGATTCTTCCCCTTCTCTTGTCTCCCCTCATTGTCGGTGCTGCAACGCCTTCCATCTTCAGGACTCACTTCCGACCCGTTCGCTTAATTCCTCTCTCGTTCTCTGCCCCTCCCCCTCTCTTCTTTATCTCGTTCACCCTCCTGGTGTCCCCTTCGCTTGCCTTATCCCTCATCATCACCTCCAACCACCTCCTTGCTTTCCCGCTTTGCCATCTCCCGCTTTCTCTCTCTCTCTCTCTCTCTCTTTTTCTCCTTCTCCTCACCCTTCTCGCCATCCCTTCTCCGTCGCGAGTCGTGCAATGTCGTAACATGTACGATGGTACGTCGGTTTTGCTTACCTCACAGGTGAGCGCTCTCGGGTAAGTGGCTGTTCCAGGGAGAGGACGAAGAGGATATCCTAAGGAAGGGAGGGAAGAAAGAGAGAGCGAGAGAGAGAGAGGAAAGAAAATCAGAGAGCGATGCACGCGTAAACGAAAGAGAGAGAGAGAGAGAGAGAGAGAGAGAGAGAGAGAGAGAGAGAGAGAGAGAGAGAGAGAGAGAGAGAAAGAGCGAACGTGGGAAGGGATAGAACGGGAAAGAGAGAGGCTCGATTGCGCGAGCGAGAAGGACGGAGCACGGGAAACGTGCGACGGAGGGTCCCATTCCCGGCACTCGCGCGAGAACGAGCGGGCTCGACGCGCTGCACGCTCGCGGATCGCGCGCACGCACGTGATCGCATACGCACGCTCTTGCGTAAAACGTTCCGTCCACAATCGCTCTACGCGTGTACTTACTAGCTAACTTCCCAAACCTTCTAGCTAACTTCCCAAACCTTCACGACAGGATATCCGTACGTGTGCCCCTCTCTCTCTTTCTTTTTCTCTTTTTCTCTCTCTAAAGAATGCTGCCTTCCTTGCTCCATTGCGCCGTCACGTGGATGATCTCTTCGACGATCCCTTCGCGGACAAGAGTTAGGACGCTCGGCTCGATTGTTCGTGTTATCGTGACGATTTCGTCGGGGTAGTGAGTGTGATATTCGGTGAGATCCTGGCGAATATTATTATCAAAAGACGTGGCAGCGTGTCATATAGATCCATGAGAGACGCTATCTTATATATATATATATCTTTTCCACAGCGAGATGATATTTTAGAAAGTAATTACGTATATACACTATCGATGTCTCTCTTTCTCAAATATTCTTCGCGATTTCTTACACTCGATTGTAACTGTGCACTTCGAGTTAGTGTAATCGCATAGTCGTGCTTCAAGATTTCCAAGTGAAGTTTTGATAAAATCTACACGAAATTTCGCGATAAACTCGTGATTGTGGATAAACTCTGCTGAGAAGCGATCACCAAAAGAAATTAATCGGAGTCTTCCTTTTTTCTGGATTATAATCTGGATCAAATTGCTCTTGCATCAGTGGCGAATTTCATCCAGAAGAGGGTTTTGGACGTCGACGAGTGTTCAGGAATCGCCGCTCGTGCAGGTAAACTCACGGAGTGTAATAGCGTGTGTCACTTTTATTCAGCATGATTCGCGCACGGCTGGCGAGGAGATAATTGCCGAGGAAGTTGCAAAAGTTCATTGCGCTTTTATTCATACTTTATTGTCTTGTAAAGTACGCAAGCAAGTGAAGCGAATATACGCGCTGTTTCAAGGTGTCGGTCGGTCGGAACAATTACTGAATTATAGTTAAATATATATATTTCGTTGAACGTCTTAGAAATACATGTCTTTGCGCCCAATCGTTTCAAAGTAAAGGATTAACCATTTTAATTTTGAGAATCGGTGGGGATCAGAACGTAATATTTGATGGGTGGCATTCAATTGGACACATTGTTTATTGGTCATTTAAACCCAGGACTCTCTGATTGATCAATCGTGCTGGTTACCTTAGCCACCGGTCGATATGAGTGGTTGTGTCTAGTCGCATTGTGTCCCAAATGAACCTCTCCTATACTTGATATCCCATTGCTAGATTTTCTCGAAGAGCAACATGTTACGAGAACCTGCAAAAAAGTATGATGTGCCAAGGTAAATCATAATAAGTAATTTCACGATGACAGATAGCTACAAAATAGATGATCATTAAAACACTATTTAAAATAATGCCGCTTGGAGCATGAAAATAGAGCGAAAATTTTGATCGACCGTCGTGACATTTGAATTGTATTGCTTTAACAATATTACAGCAACGTGTTATCTCTCTTCGTATCGCTCTCTATCCCTAAATTAATTTTCGAAATATCGAGTCCTCTGCTCTCTCCTCCCCCCCCTCTCTCCCCCCTCCCTCCCTCTCTCTCTCTCTCTCTCTCTCTCTCTCTCTCTCTCTCTCTCGCTCTCTCGGTCGCGAAAAGTGCGTTCACCGTGGAATGAGCGTCACGTGGTGTTGATCGTCGCGGATCGATTCTACGGCATTCGGTGATCGCGCGAGCACGTGGCTCTCGGTTTGATCGCGATCACAGAGAAATCCTCTCTCGCGCGCGCGTGCGCGAGATCTCCGCTCGTGAGCGTAAGGTGAACGCACTGACTTGCGACGCGGATGGAACGCGGAACCGAGCGACCAATGTGCGAGACAAACGATCGTCTGCGAGGCCGCGAAATTCGCCGGCACGTCGCGTTGACGAAATTCGCCCAAATTGCAAGAGAACAAACATATTTTTTCCCTGTAAGGTAATATATATATATATTCTTAATACTTGCCTTAAGATAATATATATATATATGTATATATTACCTTGACAGAAAAAAATATATTTCTCAAAGTAATATATATATAGTACACACACACACACACACACACACACACACACACACACACACACACACACAATGTATATGTGTTTTCTTTACACCAATTGTTTCCTCTCATTATTTTGTGCATAAAAGTATTGAGGTAAGGTCATCGAAAAATGAATATTTGACGAGATCTTTCATAGTTTATGTAAAATTATGCCAAATTGAAGTATAAAATCTCTCGTAAACTAGTCACTTTTTGGCCATCCTATCCTTATAACTTTTTATGTCAAAAATTGCGAGGAATCTATTTATATAAAAAATTAGGGTAGTTCCATTTAAAAAAACAAAGATCGCCTTGAAATCTCGGAGGCACCTCCACCTAGATAGGATTTGTGTCCATAATAAGATGTCCCCCTTGAAACAGAGTAAGTTCTATTTGAAACATTTTTTCAAACAACGCATAGTTCGGGAGATATTTGCCTGGGGCGATTAAAATGAATCACCCTGTATATATATATATCGATATCGGTAGAAACGCGCACATGATTCGTAAATTTTTAATAACGAGATGTAAGACTTGTAAAAATAATTTTATATTATATATGATAAAAAAATACAGTAGGTTTTCGTGTATGGTATATAATAGTTTGATAAAGAGTGCATTTTTGATCAATAAGATAAAAAAACAATGTTTCTTACTGAAAACCGAAATTATTAATTCGATTTTTTTAAATTGAAATTATATTAAATTACGTTTCTTAATTTCTCTGATTTATCTCGATTTTTTTCTATTTAAATATTTCAAGAGTTTTTTTTTTAGAAATTTGATGTATCTGATATTACAGGAAGAAACAATTATTAAGAATATTATTAACGTTCAGTGATATATCGTAGATTATTTATATTTTCAGAATGAATTAATAATTATTTGTAGAAGCTAGTGTTAAGAGAAGATTATTAAACATTTTTCACTTTGTACATTTTACGTTTAAAAATATTTAGACTTTAAATCAAATATGTTTCGCGTGAATCTCACAATCTCTCGCAAAAAAATTGACACTAATTGATTGCTACGACCTATGAGGACCTATCGTTTGGAAAGCTATTTGAAAGAAATGCTCTCGTTTCCCAGCCGTTGTTCCATCATACAGATTTACAAACAATTTTCAAAGCGATCGGAAAACTTTATTGCAAAAATATAAAAAGTCGGTTCTCCGACAATCTTCACGCTACCCATAATTGAACAAGATTGATATTGTTTTTGTGATTGTCCAAAAACATACGATTTTGAAACACGCTAGTCGACACAATTCGCATGTCATAATTACATGATAGATCCACTGAAAGACTATTAAAAGGACGATTTGGCGAGATTTTCATCGAAAAATCATTACATTTTTATTAATTGTTCTATCACGAATTATTCGAGAGAGAAACAAAATCAATAATACAATATAAACAATAATTATAAATAATTTTACAAATTTTCTGATACCGCGAATCGAAAACGTTATTATGTCTCCATTGCACTACTTTGCTCGATCGTTGCAATTCGATCTGCTCGATCGTTGCAGTCTCTGCATATCGGCCGACGAATATCTAACCGCGCAAATTGTCACAAAACATTTGAAATTTGCAAGACGAAAAGACAGAGACAGTCGAGAGAGCGGGAAAGAGGGATAGATATCGCGAAAGGGAAGAAAAAGCGGGTGAGAGAGAGAGGAGGGGGAGGACTCGAAGTAAAAACACGTAGGGAGGAAAGAGAGAAGCCCTCACACATAAGTGAGAGCACGAGAGAGAAAGAGAGGAGAAAGAGAACGATGAGGAAGAAAAGAGGGCGGGGGGGGGGGGCAGAGGATTGCTACCAAGAAGAAGAAGGAGGGACGAGTCAGGAAGAAGTCAACGTCCGAAGATTACGGCAATGACATTCACTTTTTCTCACTCTCCGCCTCGTGTTTCTCTCGTGCTCTCCGGCCTTTTTTTTCTTTCCTTTCCTCCCTCTCCTTGTTTCTCTCACGGTTCGCCGGCGATTCTCCGTCCTCTTCTCTATCGATCGTGCGAAAATGCCGGGATATACAGGGTGGAGCACTTGGGAAGTTGCCTAAAGTCTTTTTGACACGATTGAACGTAATGAAAAGTCACGAAATTCGTCGCCTTTATCTCGTGTGGCGCACAAAAATGAGAAGAAAAATCTTTACATTAGAAACGTATAGATTTGTTACCTTTTCATCGCAAGGCTCATTATTAATAAACTTTTTTTTTAAGTCTCTTTTACATAAGTCTAGGATTTGTTGTGGAATATATATGTATGTGTAAAAGTATTGAAATATAAAATTATTGCAAAAATGAATATGATGTTACGAGATGGCTCATATTTTATTGTCAGAATATGAAATATCACATATAATATTTACTGTTCGATGATTTCACTTTAATATTTTTACCTCTGTTTTGAAATAATTATTCTCGATACATTTGAACGGTAATAGATTTTTTTCTTTAATATCGTCGAATAATGAAAAACACGATATAGCGTCTCGCATATCAAGTATTGTATATACAAAGTGTTCCAGGTATTATTAAATCTAAGTAAATTTTTTTCTTGGAAACTGTATAGTGGAATTTTTTTTTTATTTATTGAGATCTTTTATATACGGGATCTTTTATTGCTGTCGGATTTGCTAAGGAAGCAAGAGATTTTATAAGAAAATAATTTCTTTATTCTTTGAATAAATTTTGTTTTTTCTTACAAATATGTAGAATTCTCCGAATTAATATTTTACGGGTAAAAATATTAAGGTGAAATCATCAAACAGTGAACATTATATGTGATATTTCATATTTTATCCTGATACTTTCTGACATAATAAAATGAAACATCTCATAACATATTCATTTTTGCAATAATTTTATGTAAAAAAGATTTTTAAAAAAGTTTAGAAACTTAAATAAATTTGTAAAAAAGATTATAATATAATTTTAAATTTTAAAAAATTACAAAATCGCCATAACGTTTTTATTTTATCATTTCGAGTATTAACGAGAAATTTTTTGAGAAATTGTTCCTGAAAAGGAATATTTAGAATATGAGTGGAGACAAAAAAGAAATTGAAAATAGAAAGATTACGAATGAGGAATACGAGAAATACGTTTAATTATATATTATGGAAGAACTTTATCTTTAAGTGGGAATAAATGAGTTTATGTAGTTTCTACAAATCTGAACATCGTGCTCTCATGCGACTATACTTATACATGCGTCTTTATTATTTTTTAAACGCGATTACATTTCTTTTCTTTCAATCGTACATATCGTTAATTTTTCCTTGGTTTCTGATTTTCTTTTCGTTTTGATTTATCTTTCAGCGAGATGGCTCATGTGAAAAGCCGACGGACGTGTAATGAACCATTGAAAATCGGCGAGCAGATCCGTGCTCGCGCTGCCAGGAAAAAGTTTATCCTATAAGAAAGGAGGAGAAAACGAAAGAAAAAAAGAGAAAAGAAATAGATAAAAAAAGAGGAGAAACACAGGGAGCCACACGAAAAAGAACGAGGGATCTCGATGTAAAGACGCTCAATCTCGATTGCGAACCCCAAAAATAATGGGTTGAACTTTTGGGTGGTGCCCTCTACTTGTACGCAGGAAGAAGCTAAAATGGAAACTCGAAAAAGCAATGACTTTTGCGCTGATTGCGTGAACTTAACGAACAGATAGTCGGATTTGTGCAGCTTTTATTACGTATAAAAGAAATGAGCGAAAAGAGATGGGAATCAATGTTTAGTGAGAAAGTCTTTAATGATAACCTATAACGTATTAAAGAATTTCGAAAAGTGCCGTCCATTTTTTGAAAAAAAAAAAAAAAAAAAAAAAAAAGAAATTGTCTTCGTTAAATGACCGCGTTTGCATTCTTCGTTTGTTCTTTCGCATCGTAATATCGAGCTGAATTGATCTTTATCGCTCAACTCATCCCCGTAAATCATGTCCGTTATTTATACGTGAGAAAATTTCGCGCGCGCGTACGAACGCAATTTTCCATGCATAACCTTAAATATCTAGCTCGTTGCATTTCTCGTTCACCATTACCCTCGGACGAATCAAATTTTATCAAGTAGCGGTGTAAATGCAAATGCAAGAAACGCCGAAACCGAGAAAAGACGGCTGCGAGATAGACGGAGAGACGTAATATCTTCGCGGGAACGAGGAAACGTTACTCAGCGGTTCAAGGACCCCGCGAAGTTGCGAGGAAGACGAACAGCGACGAGACGACGGTTGCAGTCTCGAGCGAGTTTGTTATACTCGGCGAAATCGATTATTGATTATACTAGATATCACTAGATCGATTATACCAGATATCACTAGATCGAAGGTATCTTACAGAAGCTTTCACCGGAATACAAGAATAAGTCGCTTTGTTAAATAAGAAGAAAACGTAATTTCTTAGAACCCACTTGATGAAATGTTGGATAAATCCTCCAACTGCAAGATATCTTTCCCATAAAACGCAAAGCAGACAATAAAATAGTTTAACTGATGACATATCATGCGAATTTTGTTTGTTCAACTTATGCGAGGTGCCTACCAATATTCTCCGCCAATGTTCTCTTCGACAGAGAACATCTTATATACGATACACGAAAGACTCATCGATCGAAATAACATTACACCGGTTTGTGTACAAGTTGTAACAAAGGAAAGTTCAACTGAATGAAGTTAGGCGAACAAGCTTCAAAGATCGAGAGGAGCATCAAGAAGTGTCTAATAATTCATCGAGCTTATTAAGTGGTAGCTGCCTTATTATTATCGAACAAGTTTAATCAATAGATAATTATCCGGACCACAGAGTTGGCATACGAGTTCGGATTCGCGAAGTAGAGAAGCCAACGACTCGTTCTCTCTATCTTTCCGTCCGTTCGAGAATCAAGAATCCGGAGATATCGTCGTGGCAAGGATTTTATTCACATACCACGAGAAACTCGCGCTCTCCTCCCGCGAAAGCTGCGAAAGTGCCTGTCCGAGGATCGAGAGAGGCGCTCGCGCGCATGAATGCTGAATGCCGCGAGCTGTATTATCGCCAGCAAGAGCGACGCCGATGATCGTTCGATGCCCGTACGATGGACGTTTTCAAACTCGATCAGTCGCTGAGCGCGGGTTTGGGCAGCGCCCCGGCGCCGGACACCCTCACGCCGGAAGTGTCGTTCGATGCCGGCAGTGAGTTCAACCTGAGTTTCTTCGACGGGCCGGAGGAGAACAACAGTACCCAGGGCTTTAGCGATCCCGGTTCCGTGGGTAGCACCAGCGCCTCGCCGCCCCCCGGGACACCCGGTAGCGCCATTCCTCCCACCACCGCCGTCGCAGCCGCCTCCGCTCCAGCTTCCGCCGGCGTTAATAATCCGCCGCTGCCGATTGTCCAAGTATCCTCTGCGGGCATCGTCATTAAGCAAGGTTTGTTTAATTTCTCTTTTATTACGCGACCGCGTTCATTTTTTCGTTTTCTTCCTTATAGATCTTTGTTTCAATTTTTTTCTCATTTTTTCGACAGAAATGCGTTACGAGGCTATTTACCGATTAACATTTATACTCACATATACAGGGTGTTTCTAAAACTATGTCAGAGATTTTAAGGGCGTATTCTAGGGGTCAAAATAAGAAAAAAGTTCCTATAAACATGGATCCAAAAATGTTTTCCCTCCGAGTTACAGCCCCCTAAAGTTGGAGGAAAAAATCGAAAATTTATTGTAGCTCCGAAACAATTGGTCTGACAAAAAATATTAGGAATACCTTTTTTTAACGTTTTTTTCTCCTGAATCGAATGGTTTTATTCATTTTTCGATACGACGAAAAATTAAAAAAATGGCCATTTGAAAATTAGCATCCCCCCATATCTCCCCCTCAAAATCGGACCAAATTGTCAAAACCACATAAAAATGAAGGTCACTTAATTATTACGCTGTGCAAAATTTCAACGATCTGTGAAAAAGTCTCCGAGAGCTACAATAAGTTTTAGGCAAGAATGTTATTTTCGGGACCCCGCAATTTGATAGGTCATTTTCATAGGATTTTTTATCAGAAGAAGAATGCCGCAAACCATTATGCGCTACGATCCATAATTTTTGAGATATCGATTTTTAAAAGTCGCACTAACAGCAATACTTTTGCCACAATTGATGGTCTATCATATATTTGTCATATTTAATTATATCTAATAACACATATTTGTGATAATTATTAGTTAAATTATTGTCTGTATAGTTATTGCAAAATGAATGCGTGAGCAGGGGAGGGGCTCCGCCCCTTCCTCTGCACCCCCACCCCGAAAAATTCTAACCTAACCCAAACCAATTTCTATTTTTTGAATGAAAATTAGGTTTGGGAGCCCCTTCCCCGCCCACGCATTTACTTAAATACTTAAATATACAATTAGTATAAAATTCATGCTCGGAAAAGTTCAAATTATGATATTTAATACTTGTCCTTTTCGTACAATTTAATTGTTAATAGCTTTTTAATAAACAATGAGCGACGGCTAAAATCTCTTGGATGTTACTCAGGGTCATTACCTTGACAACATATGTCGGCAAGGTCAAGGTTATTGGGGGTGAGTTCCTTAATATGCATATTTACCAAAAATATGAATAATCGTATGTTTTGAATAAATTAGATTATATGAAAAAAAATGTATTGAAGAAGATAAGTGCTTAATGTGATCAACACGAGTATTGGAATTTGAAATTATAGCAAGAAGGATGGAAATGGATTTTTTAAATAGACACAAGAAGGTAAAAATGTATCTTTCAAGCAAATATTTTATTTGTCATTATTTCATATAAATGCGTATTATTGCAGTATTAAATAAATCGAAAATTTCCCGATAACTTTTTTTCTATAAATCAATAATCTCATATAGATTCTATAAATCGAACTGACTTTATACTATATTTTAATATGATTTCATACTAATTGGTTTAATTAGCTCGTTTTATTGGAAAATTATTATATTATTTCTCTCCATTATACCATTGTACTTTGTAAATTGATTGGAAAACTAAAATATTTAAATATAAATTTAAATTTCAACAGGCTGATTTGTTGTGTACAGGGCACAAATTTTTCTTGGTGTGATACCAAATAATTAAAATAAATCTTGAATTGAGATTTATTTTAATTACTCACATAAAAAAATTGTACCTTGTGCACAACAAATTAGATTCAGTGAAAAATTAATTTTCATTGAAACCGACGCACTACCATCCGGGTTTGGCTCTTACTAGCTTATTAAAATTTAAATTTGTATTTCAAATTGAGAGCCTCACTAATTTCTTAGTTAAAAATTCAAAGTTATCAAATCAATTTCGAATGTTGCTAATTTTATTGAGACACACATTCTTACATTAGTTAAAAATAACACGAACGCATGAAAATGGAGCGTTTTAGTCAACAGACTCACATTCGCGATTGATCAAGATTTATAGAGAATTAGAGATTCGATGAAGATAATCAAAATTAAAATGAACATAATTTCTCGAAAGCAGCGCATTGTTTTTTTTCCTTTAATAAAGTATAATATATATTTAATATATATATATATATATATAATATATTTAATATATTATATAATATTATATAAAAACACTGCGAAGGAGCTTGGCGTCTTTTAATGTAACTTTGTAACTACTTCGCCGTTTTATATGGAAACGTCTATTTATAGCTCCGTTCCGTGCGTTATACGCTTGATGTGTTTATGTTTTAACGTTATTTTACATCCTGAGCACACAGACGACGCGTATAGCGCTTCTCTTAAAGGTTAGAATACAAATTGAAAAGGTCGCACCCATAATGCGGTACTCACAAATCGTTCACGATCGCAAGAATCGCATTGTCGTTATTAACACGACGAAAATGCAGATTTTACTTTCCGTCTATTCCGTTCATTTTTGATTAGAGATTGAGAGAGAGTGAAGTAAATTTGATGAATTCAGATGGCATCGAAGAATTGATTTTTCTCGTGCTTGTGAATCGTGCTTTATCGCTCGCGATGCTTTGCTCGTGAGAAAAGTTAGACAATGACATTTCACTCGCGATAGCACGCGAGCGAAATCGTTTTCTCATCTTCGTTCAAATCTTTTCTTCTTTCGTTTACCGTCATAATCCTTTATCGAATAACTCTAAGCGTGAAAAGGGACGGTACCACACATTGGAGACTTGTTGGTTACATTATACATTCGCTAGCGGGGGGTGAAAGGGGGGAGGAGGCATCTGACGGCGATCTGATGGCAGCCACCGAAAATCCAACTTTGAATTTCAATTCTCGAGGCGGTCAAGGTTCATCGAGAGTAATTCGATTCAAAGAAGCGCGAATCTCGCGAGGATAAGGCTATATAATGTACGCGCCGACTTATCGCCGACTTGAAGCCCGAAACAAGCAGACAGGAGGACAAATCTCGGGCGTACAATAAGATATTTCGGGGCACCGCAGGAGGTGAATTAATTTCGTTCGCCGAAATTTGTGTGCTCGCGACCTCCGACTGTAATACATAAGATAAGAGAGATTTTTGCAAATTAAACTTTGCAGACGCGAATATAAAATTTTTATCCGCATTCCTGAGTGAGCTTTATTTTAAGGCTAATTGTAAGCTTTATTTAAATTCGAGAGACTCACATTCATCTAAATGTCTAACGTTAAAAATTCAGAGGTTGAGAAAATAGATAAAGTTTCATCGGATTCGCCAAGGGAAAAGGATTTAAGAAAAAAAAAATGAGAGAAACAGCAGATAGTTTGGGTACATCGCGTGTATTAGTATTACAGGCGAAACATATCGAGGAAGATCCGGTGGAAGGAAAACTTGTGGTAACGCGCCGTGCTAAGAATACACTCGGAAAGTAATACTTTCGACAAGTTAATTGGTGGATTATATACGAAAGTCGCTTCACTTTCGACGCGGTTCGTAGAGGAGTTTCGATTCACGAAATTATAAGTTGAATATCTATAAGTTGCATGTAGTTTCTATTACAGTGATGCGTAAATATAATTCCATGGAATTCACGATACTCAATTTTATTCCTTCGATCCTCGCGGTTTAATGAAAAGCCAAGTAAGTGCTTCAATGATCAGGACTATTTTTCAAACGAATTCTTCTATGTGTAATATAATATCTGAGATGCTAGAAAAGTGAAGAGTGTAGAAAGAGTATCATCTTATAAGTACCTTGGATGCCACTTAAATGCAAATTGGGATAACGTCACAGAAGTCCACTGCACAGAATTGAACAGGCGAGAGGGCTTCTTTTCAGAAATTCCGGAAAATACTAACAATCCGTAGCCTACAAATTTCATTCCGCGCACGTCTTCTTCGCTGCTACATTTTTAGTATTCTCTTATATGGGGTCGAAGGCTGGACACTCACAGACGCTATGAGCAAGAAAATAGAAACCTTTGAAACGTGGACCTATCGTAGGATGCTGAGGATTCCATGAACGGCAAGGGTCACCGATGCTGAGGCGGATGAGTAAACGTACGGAGATTCTTGGCGAGATTAAAAGACGAAAACTCAAGTACTTTGGTCACGTAATGAGAAACAGCAAATATAAATTGCTACAACTTATCATCCAGGGCAAAGTTGAAGGCAGGTATGGACCGTCGAAGAATTTCATGCTCGAGGAACTTACGTCAGTGGTTTGGGCTGAGCACAAGATCTCTATTCTGAAAGGCAGTTGATAAAGTACAAATCATGTTGTTGGTCGCCAACGTTCTTGGAGGACAGGACACTTGAAGGAGAAGAAGAAGAAGAAGAGGAAGAAGATACTAGAAAACGGAAAGACTGCGATTCATTGGTGAATCGCATAGTAAGCGAATAATGAAAACGCGGATGGCCGTGTAATAACAGTCAGGACTCACCGGGTGAGACCCGTAATAATCAAAGTTAGGCTGCATCGTAATCTTTCAGCAATTACCGTAAAATTCATTCGAGATTGCCTTTTCGAGAGACGCGACCGGATGTTGCCGCAACGAAAATAGAGGCTTTCTTGATCAACGGCAAAAATCAAGCGAAGCTCATTGACACTCCTTTCTTCTTCTTCTTCCGTCGCGACGTCGACGCCGACGGAGTCAGATTGCGAGTCACGATTTTATCGACCATATGAATCGTAAAAGCTAAGAATGTCGTATCCCCACGTACGACTTTCCTACATGGAATGCAGTTTACGCATGCTCAGATGCTTTCCTTCTCGAGAAAGAAGAAACGAAGTATTATGAATATATGCGGGAAAAAACCAGCGCAATTATAGACGGTTGCTAATTGGTTATAATCGGAAATCCTACGGATGACGGACTCGCGACGATGAACGAAGAAAATATTCCGACCGCTATTTTTCGTGTTAGAGCACGCTCCGATTACTAATCTTTAAATATATAAATAATATGCTCTGGTTTGTTTCGCTTATTATCGATTAAAGTAAATAGTATGAAGTTATGCACGTGTCCATGCTTTTGAAGGTAGTTACATTACAACATAGACGATACGAGTAACAAACTTCGACTGGAAACGATTTTAAAATAACGCTTTATTTATAGAAAAAAAGTTATTTTTTGCAAATTGGCGCGCTATATATACATATATATACATATATACAGAAATAATCGATATTATCTGTTCATATCGTTAATTAAAACCTAACCTATACAATCAGGTATTTAATTACCTTCACTTATCTTATTCGCAATCTTTTTTTATCACGATAACCATTATCGATTTGAATCAATATCACTGCAATTTATATCGTGATTTAAGTCACATTGTTACTGACATTTTGTAGATGTTGTTTGACTATTCTTATATATTTCAATCTATTGATGAAGATACTAAAATATAATTATATTAAAAGTATATTTAAATCAAATTTATTTTAAAATTTTTTCAATTTTATTTTTTCTTTATTTAAAATAAAATTTATATGGTGTATTTAAATATTACATTTAATTTCCAATTTAATATTTAATTTATATTTAAAAAATTAATTTTTATTAATATAATAATTTTAACATTTTTATATATCTCAATTATTTTTATATTATTAGCATTAATCTAATATTAAATTTTTTTATCTTAAAGGTCCCTAAAAAATCGTGAAAAAATTTCACCATTTGAATGTGGATTTGACCTCTTAACAAACTCCCGAATTCCATTCCGAATTCAGAATTCAATTCTTATAATTAAATTAATTTTTTTTAATTTTTGATATTGAGAATATTGATATTGAGATTTTTGATATCGAATTTTTGATTTTGATATTAGGAATAATCGAAATATTCGAGAGAATATCAAATATATCGCAAAAAGAAAATAATAATTTTTTCCGAGGGATAAAAAGGGACAGAGTAAATACTCTCTTTCTCAAGAAGAGTAATTCAAATGTGTTAGAACTCAGTGCACGTGAATCGCGAATTGGCTGAGCGAGCGCGAAAGCATCGATGACGATGATCGCGAGTCATTGACGTTCTCGCGTGTCACATAAATCGCCTTCCTGGAACGAAGGCCACGAGAAAGTTCGTGCCGTTGCTGGTTCAGTGCCACGGTCACGCTACATGCGTGGCATCGATAGCGACGAAAGTAAACTAAATCCGAAGGATTACGCAATACCGTTTTAAAAGTCACTCGACGCACCGTCGTCGCCGTTGCCGCCTCCTTTCTCGTTCTTTCTCTCTTTCTTCGGTCGCTCATTGATCCCGCCTGTTCTCTTGGACCAGAGGTGTACGTATTGCATCTTGAATGAAACATGTTGAAACGTTACGATTTTCGGTAGGAAAAGTATATAAGCGAGATTTGTAATTTTCTCCATTTTTTTTCATATCGAGTTAGAAGCGCAATTTTATCTCGCATTTTTGGCTCACGTGGACCTTATCTATGGACTCACATCAGTTGTAAGATTTGTTGCCCTTTATACTTCACTTAAGCTGAAGATATGTAATTGAAGCTATCAGCAAATGAGAAAAAAAATGTACAAGTATTAATTTATTGTATAGTATTAATTATTTGTCTATTAATAATTACGATTATATAATATAATTGTTATCAATAAAATACGATTTTAATTTCTGTCATTGGGAGATTATTGTACTATCGCATTTATCCAAGATTTTAAAATATTCGATTTGATTCTAAGCAGAATTTTCGGTCGCATTTGGATTTGCTGCAATTTTTAAGTCTGGCGAGATATTTCTGTGACAATTGATTCATATACTCTTTTAACAATTTTATTCAGAATTAAAGAATATATTTTATTTCTCGTGTAATACATAGATTCATCGTAAAAAGTTATTCCGATTTTATTTTGCAATTCGTTAACGTACGCACTTTTTTACTTACAGTATTTGAGCGTTAGTTTTTTCTTCGAAATGAATCGTGTCCCTTTGTGCGTGAACAAAATTTGTCGAAAATCCCCCCAAAAAATTCATCTCTTCGTACGCATACCGTGTTTAGGTCTGATGCGCGTACGAAGAGAGTAGTCGGAGAGTAAAATGTGGATATTAACGCGAAGAAATATTCCGTGCACCGGCAAAAAGTAACGCGGTATATTCCATTATCCTCGTCGGCACGATGCAAAACCGGTCGAAATGATTGGATTTTTATCTCCGCTCTTTTTTTTCCTCTCTTTTTCTTTTTCTTTTCCTCTTTTTCTTTTCCTCTTTCTTTCTTCCTCTCCCTCTCCCTCTTCCCCTCTCTCTTCTCCATCTCAGTTTTTCTCCCTCTGTCCGTCTCTTCCTTTAATTCGCGTACGTGTATATACGTATGTATGTGTATTTACTTCTCTCATTATCTCTTTCTCTCTCGTTTTATCCTGCAGAATTCGTAGAAAGATCGCGCCGAGTGTTGGACAAGGAGCGAAACATACACACACACACACACACACACACACACACACACACACACAGATACGTAGAATGCACGTATGGATACGCATGTGTGACGCATGTGTGACGCATGTGCGTGCGCGCGAGGATCGTGTGTGTGTGCGTTTGTACGCGCGCGCACTGTTGCCGTGTGACTCATCCAGGTACATTGCACCCGGTACGTGTCCGGTACAAGGGCTTGAACGTGTATACACCCGTCGACCACATCCAAACTCCGACATTTTCCGACTTTTCGATCCGACACGCACGAAGTTCGATTTCATATCCATGTGTCAGAAAAATCGCAGACGCAAAAATCGTCACCGCGATATTCTTATCCGAGTTCGTTCAGCGTTGTTCCTTTTTTTTCTCGATCTCTATTTATACGATCTCTTATCAAGGAAATCTTTCCAAGAGGAGGCTTTCTCAGACATCCGTAAAGTTGCATACAGAGCGCACAATTTTAGGACCAAATATATTTTTACATTGGCGAGGCGAATACAAAATCGCGATGAATATATTAATCTAATAATATAATAATATATTATATACTGTCTGATAATAATTATTATGTGAATGCTCAATAAATCATTAGATCGAAATATTAATTAAGAATAATTGATTTTTTTACGACAGAATTTAAGAGAAACAGAAGTGATTAAATTTTTATCAATCAATTAATATTAATGAAAAAAAGACTTCTTAATAATATATCATGCTATGTAACTTCAGCATGAAGCAATGCCGTATTATTACCCAATAGTATTTTTAGACGATAATATGAGGAAATATTAAATTTATTTGAACTTAAAAGAAAGAGACCGCACTACATTTATCTAGTTCCAATAAAATTTTTACTTCAATCGAATGATTCGCCAATTGATTCTCTTCAATTTTATATCAATTAGTGTAGAATTAATGATTAGTGTGGAAGTTTTTAGACAATCGCGAGTATATCTAGCAATTTCAATGGCGCCGAAGTATTTTCCTAACCTCGCAAACTTGACGAATAACTTGGCGGCTATCGATCGCGGATGTTCTTCGTTCTTTCTCTCGTCGCGTCTCTCTTTTCACGTCTTTCGCGTCAAAGCGAAAATCGAGCGATGCCTATCTTCGACGAATGCCTATCTTCGAGTCGTGTTCGCGCGACGCGTGAATTATTAAGAATATCCGCGCGCGATAAATACTCCTCGATCCATCTTCGTTGCCTTCTACTTCTTCTTCTTCTTCTTCGGCCGTTCTCTTCTTCTCGTTTTCTCTCGTATTCCACTTATACCATGACGTCTCCTCCAATCTCGCTTCTCCTCTTCTTCGCTCTCTCCTCGCGCGACTTCTCTCTTCTTTACGTTCCCTTCTCTTCTATCCTCGTCTCCGTTCCTCGTAGTAACGCCGGTGCCTTTCTCTTCGTCTCTTTTTTTCTAATGTCTGTCCCCCTCCCGCTCTCAGTTATCTCTCTCTTTCCAAACATCTTTCTCTTTTCTATTCTCTTCCTTTTCTTCTCTCTCTCTCTCTCTCTCTCTCTCTCTCTCTTCCCTCTCTCTCTCTCTCTCGCACCTCAAGAGCAATGAACTCTCGGTAGGGTATATCATCGGTGAAGTGATGCTACCAGCGCGTGCGTTTGTACACGAGCGCGATCACCAACACTGGTGCAACTTTTATCGTATCATATATCTCTTTCTCTCTTTCTCCTTCTATCTTTTTCTTCGCATTTCATGCTTCGTGTAATTTCCTTTCTTACTTTCTTCCCACCTTTCTGGTTTTCCTTCTTTATCTCGTTCTTCGTATCAATATCCTTTCTCACTTTCCTTCCCATTCTTCTTCTCTCTCTCTCCTTCTTCTTCTTCCTCGGCTTTGATAGCCTAGTAGTAATAATATCGCATAAATTATGAATAAAGCAAATTGTATGAACTGCACGGCAATATTAATGTTCTAACCTCTCTGCCGATGTTTAGATATCTTTTCTGCGCCGCTATCGCGAAAGATTGTCCGACTTGTCGGATAAATTTTAACGAGTCGTTCGACCCGTTCCTTAGACATTCCGCTCGCTCCTCGCTGCATCTCGCATGTATTTGAGTGCATCGCACTTACTTCCTGTAGCGCCCTTGGATCGGAGAAGAAGAACGCATTTATAGTCGCTATTGCGAGTATTCATGGCATATTGCGTTGTCTCCCTTATTGTCGGAGATCATTTCTGTAACAGAGAAGAGAATAACAAAAAAAAAAAGAAAGAAAGATAGACTCTCTTACATAATACTAAATAATATCGAGGTGAAGCTCAAACAATCCTTCATTGATCAAATAAATATGTTATTTTTAAGATAATGCTGAACACTTAATTTTTTTTTACGAGAGAGGCAAAACGGGATATATAAAAAATAGAATTTTAAATTAGTAATAATATATATATATATATATAATAATAAAATTATAAATATGTTAAATCAAACTATTATGCTATTACACTAATATTAAAATATTGTAGGTGAATTTAATTCGATTCGATTATATAAGTTAATCAATCGAGCTATTTAATTAAAATATCAGTAAAAATTTGATATTTATAAAATTTGTGGAAATATATTTTATATTTTCTGCTTTTAGAGTGCGCATTTATACATATATGTACATATTATATTATTAGATACTAGATTAGAGTTTTGTTAAAGATATTCAATCTGAGGAAAATGCTCTTTTTATTAATACTATTAATATTGTTGACGTTTTAAAACGCGAATAATTTTATTCGTATATTTTTTATTATTACGTCGAAATATTTACAAATAATATTAATATCAATCTAACAATTTTTACAAGATATATTTTTTCGATGCGCGTATCGAGATATCAAAAGATATCTTTTACTAGTTACGAAAAATGAGCTATAATATATAATGTGTTCAAAGTTTACGCTTCAAGTTTACGCTTGTCGGTGGAATCGCTCATTGGTACAAAGTGTGATCACGCCGCGGTGAAATTAAGCGAGATTGAATCAGACCAGTCATTTTGCGTATCTGCCGAGCTATGGTGTACTTTCGCGTACTGCCCGGAAGTGCAGACAGGTACAATAATGGTGATTGGTGGGAACGCCTTTAATACACTTACATCTTTCCTTTAGGTTTTGAGTAAACCTCGGCGGTCAATGACCTGCCGAAAAGACGATGGTTCAATAAGAGAATATTTCGGACTTTAATTTTTTCGCAGGTGATTCTCTCACTTTCTGACTCCTGTTACTTCTAGGTTAGGTCTTTTCGTTCTCAGTGATATCGAGTGAAAAATATGATTTAAAAGAAACTACAATTTTCGTGACGTGAACTCAATGCTTGAACTACTTAGGATTGCAGTTAAAAAGAAAAGCGACTATCTGCGTATTGTAGCTATCTTAACGACGTTACCGCCCTATCGAGAGCATTGTTTGTCGGACAAAGCTGAATCTTCGTTGGTGATTGCCCTCAAATGATTTTGTAGAGCCAACGTAATCCGTTCGAATAAAAAATGTACTTATCATTTTATCTACCTTCTTAAATTGAATCAACATTATCGACTAAAGCAGTGATACAAGATTTTACTGAAGAGATTACCGAATATTTCACTTATCTCTTGTGAAGTCACACTTTGCTTCTCCGTTTTATGTCCCACTGATTCTGGTAGTAAGATTTCACTGAAAAGTCAGTAATAATTGAATATATTTGTAAGATATAGCTTTTAAAGTTTTTTCTATTTATTTTAGATTGCTGGTTTTGGGGGGGAGAAGCCTTGACATATGCATATCTGGAATGAAATATAATTAGTATTCAACTTCAAAATTATATACATATTACACTTTTTTATTTTTAAGATGCGATAAACTCACAAAAAATGTGAACAAGAATCTCAATTAAATATTCAGATATTTTTTAAACAAAATATACAGCTATAAATTTATCTCATATATAATATTACGAGACGCATTTTAAAATGTTATTGATTGAAACAACCATTGATTCTTTCAGTAAGATTTCACTAATTTTCAGTGCTATACTTGTAACTGAAATTATTCACTGCTTTTCAATGATAATACTAATTTTATTTAAGAGAGTATAATTATTGCAATCTAATATTAAATATTTGGCAAAAACTGACATTTTATTTAATTCTTATATTTTAAAAAAGAGAGAAAATTATATATATATAATATTTCAAAAAATTATATAATATATATATGATAATTTTTTAAATATTATTTTTAATTATTTTAAATTATCTACATTGATATAAGAATTTTTTTACATAGAGTTCACAGCTCTGTGATTTAATAGGGATTCTCCATTAATATATAAGCCACAATTTTTTTGAAAATTATATTTGTTCTTATAAAAATAGATAAATTTGATATGATATAGTACAGACGACTAGTATATAATACAGATATTGACTAATTCCACAATAATAAACTATAATTGAAGCTATCGTTTAAGAAAAATTTAATGAAGATATTCCAAATTTGACGAAAATATCACTCATTATCATCACTTCTGCGCAATCCAAGATATCCGGTGTAATTCATGTACACGTGTTTGGCGGCGCGTCGTGCGTACGATGGACATGCGTCCGTATTGGTGACTTCGTACACAGTTGAGTAACGAACACACACACACATACACACACACACACACACACACACACACACACACACGGGAGATATAAGCGAGACAGAAAGACGCGTATGCTCGCGTATATAGGGGCACGGCATGGTAAGCGCGAATGCTAATAATATTCACTTCCTGCAACTCGGTTACATTAAATCACCGGCGGGCAGAAACTCTCTGGCCTCTCCCGCTTTTCCGCGTTATTATCATTTATTTTCTCGCACAATCATCATCGACGCGATCACGTACGCTTAAGAGAAGATGTGTGATAAACGTTATATGGGTATAAATCTCAATGTGCGAGCTGAATTTTCGACGTGACAGGTCGAAACCATATGATACGAGACATGAGCAGAATGCTAATTGTCATTTGTCACATGTCGATTATATCGCGAATGAACATTAGTGTCGTATAATTACATTTAAAAAAATTTGAACTCTTGCTAAAAATATATATATTGATTTCGAATCCTATGATGTATTCTCTTACAGTCTTTCTTACTCAATTTATTATTATCCGAAATCGTTGCGATATAAGTTATTGTGACTCTTTTGTAGAAATATTTTATTGCAATAATTCAAAATAGAAGTTTATCTCTCAGCTCTTAATTCTTAGTTCTTATTTTTATTGCTCAATTCTCAATTGTTAGGGAAAGAAGAGCGCAGTGCATATATTCAATTATAATATACTTATACTAACTATTAAAGCTACTATTGAAAGTTTATTAAACTTTTTTATTAATTAAAATGTTTTTTATTTGACATACACATACTGTCTTATGTGTTTATGAAACTTTATTTGCGATTCTTATTAAAAATTTTCTTACATCTTATTCAGCTTAATTATAAAAGTTATATATTAGCCCGGTTATTTTAAATCACTTTTTTTCTTTTTTCTTTTCATGTTTAAATAAGAATATTTGTCTTAATATAATAGAAGTTATAATAATATCAGAGTCTTTAGAATATATCTTTAAAAAACCGAAAATAATTTAATATTAAGAAATGTTTTAAGTGATAATTTCGGAATCTGTTGGATTTTCTGAATCTATTTTCCGTATTAATAAAATATTTAAAAATTATATAAATTTTGATTATTATAAAATTGCACAAATTAAAGCAGTGAGAGACGAATGACAAGAAGCAACTTTTTTTTATGAATCGGTATCATCGATCCACGCAAATTCGGCAAAATCTAATCATCGACTAATTTTGTGTGTCATCACACATATGGGCTCAACGACCATGTGTCAAGTATTCACGCATACACATGCATACGCACACAAGCTGCTAGCGGTAAAGACACAGGCCTTGACCATGAATGCGAGTTGGTAGATTGCATAACTATAGTCAAGTGCTTGTGACACAAGCAACGATCTTCTTCGTGTATATGATCGTAACATACGTAGCCACACTTATACGTTCGTGAGGATGCACGCGCGCGCTCGCGTGGGTTAATATGTAGTGATAGGATCAAGTTTCAATTTGTACTTAAAAATCCGAGTCGATCCATCAAGTTTTATTTTTTTAGAATTCGAATAATACTCATAAGAAATAATATTTCATATATTGTACAAGCGAAGTAATCGAATCTAGAACAGTTATATTCGAATTTTAGATTGAGTACCTGCAAGGTTCAAAATAGTACTTATAAAGAATCGAATTTTTTACAAGTAGTACTCAAACTCTAAGATAAAAATATCTATTCATAATACTTGCTACACACACTCCTCATCCTCACACACTCATTCACCTACCCCCACAATTTCTCATAAGTACTCATAAAAGATTCGAACATACTTGATCAAATTCGAATGTACTTGGAAGTACTGCTTTTGTTTTTCGAGATACTTATGCAAGGTTCGAACCTATCTCGCTCGGGTTCGAGTTTACTTGAAAGTACTGTTTCTTTTTTCGATGTAATCATAGAGAGTTCGAAACCATGCAAACAAATTCAAACCTACTTGTAAGATACTTAATCCCATCACTATAGGAGATGGGCGATGCTCTCCAATGATCTATGTACGTAACATCGTTCAAGAATGTTTGCTCGCAAAGAAATATTGGTAAAGATGTACGGACTCCCTCTGAATGACCTTGACCTTGACATATGTCATCAAAGTCATGACTGACAAGTAACTTTCTAAAGGTAGAGTTTAGCTGTCGCTCGTTGTTTATATTAAAAAGTATTAACAATTAAAAGTTTATTTAAAGGAAACATAGATTGAACATAGATTGAAAAATATAATATTAGATATAGTTTACATGGGTGTTATTACTTACACTGTACACACAAGAACTATCTTTTATAGCCCGATGCTTGAAAGACTATGGCGCAATTCCACGTTGTGAAATAATTGAGAAACATTATGAGCATTATCTGGCCAAATTTTTGTTTAAAATAACTTATCCCTTTCTGAAGAAAGGATTGAAGCATTTTTTGGTGAAACAAATTTATGATAACCTATTAATGATAACATTGCTGTCGAATAAAGTATATAAAGTATACATTTATCAATAATATATATATATTCATGGTTTTTTTCATACATATTTGTTATATTTAATGTAGGAGACTTGCTTCGCATAAAAAGTTGTGAAACCATGTGAAATCATACAATATTTTAATTATATTTTGCCAATAATATATCCGTGATAATTATAAGTACTAAATTATTTTAGTCACTGCAAAGTAAATGCGTGGATAGGAGACTCCGTCCCAGAGGGACGTTCCTCTCCCTGCATCCCTATCCGAAAAAATTCTAACCCAACCTAAACTTAATTTCACTTTCAAATTAGAAATAAGTTTGGGTTAGGTTAAAATTTCTCTAGATGGATGCAAGGGGAGGGGCGGAGCTCCTCCGCCGCCTGTGCATTTATTTAAATATTTAAATATATAACTAATATAGAATTCTTGCTTTTGAGAAGCTCAGATTATCGCATTTAATGATTCTCGCACTTATTCTTTATCATACATTTTAATTGTTAATAACTTTTTAATAAACAACGAATGACGGCTAAAATCTTTTGGAAGTTTAGTTTAGAACTCAAGATTATGACCTTGATAACATATGTCAAGGTTAAAGTCATTGGGAGGGAATCCGTGCATCTTTATTGTTTGCAAATAATATATTTCAGAATATTTCCATTTGCTATGATTCTAGAGAACATGCATTTTATAATATTGATATTTATTGATATCAATATTTTCTCATGGTTAATATTTCTGGGGAAAGGACTGATGTTTACAAATATATCGATATTGCGAAACTAGCACTTACGAGGGTGGTCTGAAAAGTTTCCGACCTCAACGTGAAGATGACAACACTCGTAAATAAAAGCTACTGAATTTCGTTGTTCATCTGTTGACAGTTACTCATCTAAAGTTTCAGCCATTTTGGACGCGCAGTTTTTATGTAACAGTCGTTTGAGTGAGTTGGTGTGAGTTTTTTTGTGAAAATGGACAAAATCGAGTATCGAGCTGTCATTAAATATTTGTTTTTGAAAGGCAATACGCCTACGCAAATCAAAGATGAGTTGGATTCTGTGTATGGGGACTCTGCACCATCATTTACTACAGTGAAATTTTGGGCAGCTGAATTTAAACGTGGCCGTAAGAGCTTGGGAGACGATGAACGTTCGGGACGTCCAAAAACTGCAACTACCGACGAAAACATCGCCAAAGTTCACCAAATGGTGCTAGACGACCGCCGAATTAAAGTGAGAGAGATAGCAGAGGTTATGAACATGTCAAAAGAACGTGTTTGTCACATATTAGATCAACATTTAGGCATGAGAAAGCTGTCCGCGCGTTGGGTGCCGCGTTTGCTCACGTTAGACCAAAAACGTGTTCGAATGAACATTTCCAACGCTCTTTTGACGCAGTTTAGGCGCAATAAATCCGAGTTTTGGCGCCGATTAATTACTGTAGATGAAACTTGGATACACCATTATACGCCCGAAACAAAAATACAATCCAAACAGTGGACTGCAAAGGGGGAACCGGCTCCAAAAAAAGCAAAAACTGTTTTTTCGGCTGGGAAAGTGATGACGACTGTTTTTTGGGATAGTCATGGAGTTATTTTAATCGATTATCTTCAAAAAGGAAAAACCATTACAGGAGCATACTACGCATCATTACTTGACAAGCTGAAGGCAGAACTTGCGGAAAAACGGCCACATTTGCAGAAAAAGAAAATCCTGTTTCACCAAGACAACGCACCGTCTCACACCTCAGCGGTTGCCATGGCGAAAATCCACGAATTATCGTTTGAACTGCTTGACCATCCGCCTTACTCACCAGATCTAGCCCCAAGCGACTTCTTTTTGTTCCCTCATCTAAAAATTGCGCTCGGAGGACAAAAATTTTCGTCAAATGAAGAGGCAATCACCTTCGTGAACAATTATTTTGCAGAGAAAAATGCCGAGTACTATTTTGACGGGTTACAGAGATGGGAGCATCGCTGGGAGAAGTGTGTAGAGTTACAAGGAGACTATGTTGAAAAATAAAAAAAAATTTCAGAAAAAATGTGTTGTATCTTTGTTAGGTCGGAAACTTTTCAGACCACCCTCGTATATATACTCAGAGAAGTAATTCGAAAATTTGCGAGCGTAGTCGAGCTGAGCTTGATGCATAGATACGCGCTGGCTATTATGTATCTGTGTATGAATATAAGGCTGCGACCTTGCCTTTAAGTTTCAAACAACTGTTCGAGTCTAGTTTTTAATCCGCATATCTGAAGTAACTGGCGGCGTCGGTAGAAAAAGAAAAAGAGTCCGCGAGCGGAAAACAAAGTCGAGCGAAGTATAGTCAAATTAATGATCGTTGATTGTTCGAGAAATGGTAATTAATTTTAACAATTATTAAGTGTAATCAATAATTCACACCACGAAAAATCTGGATAATCAAATTTTGATATATGGGATAATTAAATACTATTATTTATTGCTAATTTATTATTCGAATTCCGAATTTATTGCCTCTATTAACAAAAAAATTGAATTAATTGTTCTTAAAATATATCACTTCCGATTTAATACTCGCGAAATAAGATTTTGATTATTTTTTTAGACTTATTGCGCGAACAATAAATTTGAGATTGGAGCAATAAATTAACAATAAATGAATCATTGCGAGCAATTAATGTTACATAAATAAAATAAATAATATATTAACAATATAAATAAAAATTGCCTATCCCATGATTGCTCTGTCGTATGTTTTTCTCCTCTGTTGTTTCTTTGCTGCTTTTTCATAGCTTCTTATACTCATTCGTGAAAATACTTTTAATTAATTATTATCGCGCAGTACTTTGCATAGTACATTATTTATTAATAATCTTAACGTTATTTATTAATAATCACACATGACATGCATTTCATTTTACAATGGAAAAATGCGAAAATCACGGTTATACAAAGTTATGATTCGTTCGGCACTGAAAATTCGGGTGCACAAATTCATACAATGTGATTATTGTTAACAAATATGTATAATATGTATATTCATGCGCATTTTACGGCAATCTCTCTCTTACTTTAATAGAAGTTTCGCTGCGTGAATAATAATAAAAATCGTATAAACAATAGTGTATTGTAAAACAAAAACGCAAAAAACGGCCGAAGGCCGAACACAGCGCATAATAATTAATTCGTTGTGTCCTCATGAAATATTTAACGCATTATGAAATAAATGCGGAATACATACTCTGTTTTTTAAATTTGTCCTCAAGTTAACTATTAATGTACCACGACTTCGAATAATACAATTTTACAATTTATTATGTATATTCAGAGAATAATCGCGCTTAACATCTGTTAATTCTTGTCGTGATTGCTTTTTCAGAGATAATACGACATCATACAGAGCAATTTCGCGATGTTTCCTACTTGCTTGTAATATTATCTCTCAAAACGCGGTCGTGATAAGTATTCGGTGCCAAACGTGATCATTCTTTACGAATTATTAGAGATTGTCAGCTTCGGCGATTAATTAATTTTTGCGATTGATTAAACGTACTGAGGCGATGGCTATTTATTAAAGAAAATATCTCGAGCGATTTATACATTTATTTGTATATTTTTATTTATATATTTGTATATATTTTATTTATATATTTTTATATACATTTATTTATATTTTTATTTATATATTTATATATTATTTCAAGCAGGAGTTGAAATGACAGCAGATGGGAATTATATTATTGTTTTATTACGACATTTATGAGCAATAATTGTTTTCTTAACAATGCTTTCATTTCAATATACATATATCTTGCGTCACGCTTTGAATTTTTGACCAATATAAATGTAGTTCACCATTATTTTCGGATTGTGTGTGTGTGTTAATTAATTACTAGCATATATTTGCGCGGTAGTACAATTCAAGGTATTTTGCTAATTTATTGCTAATTTATTACTTTAACCTCGAGTTTATTACAACCGTGAAATGAGTTAACAAAATAATTGAAAACATTTCAATGCGCATATCTCTTCAAGAATAGACTATATTAATGCAATAAATTGTTTTCCGATTTTGCTATTAAAACGTTTCTCGAATTATTTACTTTCGAGATATCGATCAATGTTGAATTCATCTTTTGCTCCTCTTTTAATTTAAAAGAAAAAAAATGATTGAAGACAATTGAAGAGAATACCTTCTCTTTTTCTCTAACTATATAAAATATAAAAGAATAAAATATTCTAAAAATTAATTGTTCTCTTGATCTTAATATTAATATCTTTTTCGTGAATTAATTGCTCTCAAGATATACCAATCGAAAATTTATTTCGCGCACATTAAATTCGAGACTAGTATATCTTGAGAGCAATTAATTTGAAAACGTTTTAAAAAAAAGTAATTCACTAAAATTAAAAGAGTAATTAATTTAACATACTTCTGTTTCTAATTATTAAATAATCGATAAGCATAATCCTGCGTGCGGAAACAAAATTGAATAAAATGTAATTAACTTAATAATTGACGAGTAATTAAATTAGTGAGAAATAATTATGATTATTGAATGATTGAGAGATAGAGAAACAGAATTGGATAAAATGTAATTAAATTAATTATTATACCAAATATAACTGCTGAGTAATAAAAATAATGATTAATAAGTCTTTCTCCTGCGATTAATTATTATTTCATTACTTAACTAATTAATTAAATTATTTACATTTATTTAATGTTTTTAATTAAGATATTAAGGACATTTCACATTAACATTTTATCTTTGCAGCTGGTTTCTTTGAACAAGTTGATCTTTTATTCACGCAGAATTGCGAATCGCTTTTAAAAGAGAAATGATTTTTTAATTTTTTATATTTTTTTTCTTCGATATTAGTAAAATTAAACATCCAGCCATTTTCCTAATTCTCACGCTTCCAGTCCTTGAATAGACAAGAGTCAAACGGAAGGCGCACTCGCTGCTTTCTGGCACAGGCCGACATAAATGGCAGTTCAGGACATTTCACGGTTCTATGAAATTTAATGTAATTTAATAAATTTAATATAATTCAGTAACGCTAATATATTTATACGTGAGAAAATTTTTAGAATTTTATTATGAATTATTGAAAAGATTAAAAAATTTATTACACATAAAGTGTCTCTTTTCAAGATTTTCTGAACAAACTATGTCAGTACATTCTATAAGTAGAAATAAAAAAGTCATAAATATATATAGTCCTATAAATGTTTTATACATTCTATAAGTGGAAATAAAAAAGTCATACAAATATATATAGACCTATAAATGTTTTATTAAAAAGTTATAACAAACATATGAAATATAAAAGAAGTTAGAACTTGTTTTCACAATTAATATGGTATTCTTGTTATATACGGGGTATATAAAAAATAGGCGGACAATATTTCTTTTCTGTATTTATACAAGTTGTGTGAGTCAGTTTTTTTGTGTGATGTCAATTTTTTCTAATGACAAGAAATGGAACAGTGACAGAGTAAGTAATTAATTGAATTATATTGATAATTTTCAATGAAATAATTAAGCACAATTCACATAAACAGATTAAATAAACATCATCGATTTATTTTTACATTGTACCGTACTAAGGGAAAGTTCATTCTATCATTTTCTTCATATTTCACAATTTTGTGTTACAACTTTTTAATAAAATATTTATGAGCCTATATTTTTACATACATTATTTTCTCTTATTTCTATTCATAGAATATATTGATAGAACAGTTTGGTTGGAAAAATCCTAGAAGAAACATCCTGTACAATATTTTCGAAAAAATGCAATAGAAAGCTATATCAAATAAAATAGATGCACTATTTTTTCAAATAAATATATATATATATAATTCCGAATAAGAATTTTATATTCTACGTGAGATTTTAGGCGTGCGGTGGCTGCCGCTTCTAGTGGATAATCCTCTACTGATCAGACATACGATGTTATCGGTCGTGCGATCCGACTCTCCCGATTTTCTTCCACTCTCGCACACCTCTGGGTCCCTGCATAAATTTATTTTCCGCGCGCAATCGTTATCTGGCGGAAGTTACTCCCGAAAGTTTTGTTCATCGAGCGTGCTTAAAAGTACGTAGGTCGAACGAGGGAAGAAGTTCGGCAACAAATTGAAATATCTCACCGGTTGAAGCACTTAACTTCGAATTCTTACGCGAGAGAGAAAAACTTGGCGTGATATCGCATTTCGTGGAAATGTATCTCAAATTAGATTTTATTCGATTTTACGAACGAATTAAAACGGTTATTCAAAATATTAATCTTTCTAAAAAAAAATTTTTTTTTATTTACTATTGTTGAGAGAAAATTGATCTTTTAATGGAGTACCTTTTCATTGAGAGAATTAAACGAAAAACAAAACGAGTATAATAAATGACATTTATTTACTTTGATGTTAATTATATGACTCTTAATTAGGCTTCTGTAGAGTTAATAAAAATTAGCGATGGGATCTAGTTCAATGTGTACTTAAAAATCCGAATCGAATCCAATAATCAAGTTTCATTTTCTAGAATTCGAATGATACTCATAAGAAATAATATTTTATATATTGTATTTGCGAAGTAATCGAATCTAGAACAGTTATACTCGAATTTTAGAGTGCTTGCAAGGTTCGAAATAGTACTTATAAGTACTTTTATCATAAAGAATTGAATATTTTGCAAGTAGTACTCGAACTCTAAGATAACAAAATCTATTTATGATACTTGCTGCACATCCACAACGCGCGCATACACACACATACAGACATACACACACACACACACACACACACACACACAATATACAACGTAAAATTTCTCATGAAGTAAGTACTCATAAAAGATTCGAACATACTTGATCCAGGTTCGAATGTACTTGGAAGTATCGCTCTTGTTTTTCGAGGTACTTATAGAGAGTTCGAACCTATCTCGTCCAGATTCGAGTCTACTTGAAAGTACTGTTTTCTTTTTTTTCAAAGTAATTATAGAGAGTTCGAAATCATGCAAACAAATTCGAACCTACTTGTAAGATACTTAATCCTATCGCTAATAAAATGCGCGGCATGGCATGTCTAAGAATCATTCCGGTACTTCATTATAAATCACAAAGTTAATATTTCTCACGGCAATGTCTCGACGCTCCTCTCTTTTGAAAATTTGAATTTTTTCGGCGTATAAGTATCTTCTTCGAGGAAGTAATCAGTGCACGACGAAATGATTCGTGGATCAGAATTGGGCAGTAGGGGAGACAGAAAGATGGCAGAGAGAGAGAGAGAGAGAGAGAGAGAGAGAGAGAGAGAGAGAGAGAGAGAGAGAGAGAGAGAGAGAGAGAGAGAGAGAGAAGAAGCTGCGAGGAGGGAACCGGTAGATTTCTTCGTGAGAACGATGGTGGTGGTTATTCGACGGAGTAGAAGGGAAAGATTCATTAAGAAGACATTGAACTCGGGATTCCGTGCGTGAGGACCACCGTGAAATAAGAAGGGATGATATACTTGGCGATTTGTTGTGATTCGACGCGTGTGTACATGACGATTTTTCACGCGCGTGTATATCAATTCCTTAATGATGACAATTTAAAAAAAAGAAAGAGAAAGGATGAAAATAAATAGATATCAATGAATGAAAAAACAGAAGAGGAAAGAGGTAAACACAAATTCGATAAAAGCTATTTCTGGGAATACTACATTTAGAATTACCTACCAGCCTTCGTGCAGAATAAAAAGAATAAAAAGAAACGTTTGCGACACTTTTTTTAAAGAAAATATCTATTCCAAAATGGCAAAGAATATGGTGTGCTATAAATAACTTCTTTAATTTGAAAACCACTAAAAATAATCGTCAAATATCATAATTCTATAAGACATAACGCAGAGTTACATAATGTTATATAATGGCAAAACGTCAAACGTGCGCAATCGTTTTAATTTCCGCTTCTTATATAAGTTATTCGACGTTTATACATATGATTTTCGTATTGACTAGCTGATTGATCATTTTCCACAACGCAGCATCTAGATTCTGCTACTGACGGCAACTAGCTAATCAACTCAAATCGATTATACATACGTGAACAAACGCTCTTAGAGAAAGTATTCTTTACGTAGAACTTTGTGTTTATATCTATTTCGTATAAAATTCATGATATTCATATATCGCACAACTTATAGAAATTTTATTAAGAAACCCGAAAATATCATGAAACGATATAAAATATATTTGAAAAATATCTGCAAAAATATTTACATTGCACTGTAATAAGTTAAATTATTTAAAAATCAATCATTTTAACATTATGAACGACTCGAGAATCTTTTTTTAGAACTTAAGTTACAGAACTTCAAGCTGTTAATGTAAACGCTTGAAAGACTCTAATTCTAGCTGTCCATCTTTGCTCTTGGTCACTATTCCCATCGTCTTTTAAACGATGAAAGGCCCGAAACGTTACTGTTTACATAGCGCGGATTATGCGTCACGCGCTTTTCGCGCGCGGGTGGAACGAGAGGAACGAGAGCGAAGAAGTGTGTGCGAGAGGGTGTTGCCCTCATCGTTGTGTCGAAGTGTGGCGCGAATCTGAAAAAGGCGCTTGAGAAAGGCGCGCACGGAAGAGGGAAAAGGCGCGTTCTCCGATCCGTACGCTGGACCAGTTTCGCTCGGAGCGCGAAAACCGATCTAACAAGCGATCCAGCCGGCGATTCTTTTTCCAAGTGCTAGCTGTGTGATGTCACGTCCCTCTCGCGTTTCAGCTTTCCTTCCCCGAAGTGTGTTGGAACGTACATACAAAGATCAACGAAGATCGTAAAATAAATTTTTAACATTTTCGAGCGGAGAGTTATTACAATTCCGGTATTTTATACTCCACAAAATTTGACGGATATGATTAACTGGACTTAATAAATATATTAATATTTTGAGAATTATATCTCCCAAATTATATTAATTTTGATATTAGATTGTAAATTGTATATCTATTATAATTATATGTATTAAGAAATTTATTATATATATAACTATGTATTTTTATAGGGGTGATAAGTGGTGTCGACTGGTAAGTCACGGACTGACAGTCTGACAATTGATGACGGGTCCCGGGTTCAAATCCGGTCGGACCCAATCCCCACAATCGCCTCTATTTAAGAGGTTGGAGGATAGAGAAGGAGGGAAGGAATGGTGAGAAGGGTGAGAGGGGAATGAAGAAGGAGGAGGGATTAAGGTGGAAAAATTGTGAAAAACCCCATTGGGGACAATTTTTTATTTAAAAAAACTATGTATTTTTATAAGAAAAGCAAAATTCTTAGGCATTATTTCTTGTTAATTTGATACGTATGATAAAGAGCAATCTTCAAGTTGGTTTAGGTTTCGAGCGAAATAAAATTCTACGAAAGTTGAATTCAATTGCGTTTAAAATAATTTCTCGCGAGAGATATATTAAAATAATCTCGTGTATATTAATTTTTTTCCGACTTTAGAAATTGTACATAAAGAAAGCATACACAGATTTGGACGGGACGGATATCTAATCTCGGTGATTTAAAAGCCGAAAAGAAACCGCGCGACGAACGGCGTCAGTCAGAGTCGATCGCTCGAAGGTATCTCTCTTTCTCTCGTGCTACGAAGTGCCTTAATAAGGTTACGTAAGCGGCGAGACAGTGTTACCGGTGAACTTTCAGCGAGTCCCGCGTGCACATATACGACCGACTCGTATATAAAACCTGTAAGCGGTTGCGCGAACGCGGAAGACATTACCCCTTCTTTCTTCCTTGTCTGGCAATCATCCTCCTCGTCTCTCTTTTCGTTCGACTCGTATCGTATACGTTATCCTCCTCCACCTCTCTCTCGCATGTAAAGATCGAGAAAACGGCCGTGCGATATATGTAACTCGCGTGTATATGTATGTATAATACACAAGCGAGCGGTGAAAAATCATCAAAGAGAAACGTCAAAGGCGAGAAAATCGATATCTACGTTCGTACGATACATCTCGAGGCTTTTCGCGACTTTCTCGGATAAACGGAAAAGTATATAGAAATTGAAATAATCCACGCTATATCGCGGATGACTTACACAACGAGTGGATGTATTTTTTACATTAATTTTTGAATCGGTCGTTTAAGAAAGGATATTATTACCTTAAAACACGCATAAAATGACATATAGCATAGACGGATTATATAAAAGCTATTTTATTACCATTTCGGGTATAAAAATACGTAATGGAAAATATCGATCAAATAATTGTAATAGAATCTTCTTCTGTATAGATTATATGAAAAAAAGGACATCACGCGTGCGGCGAGAGAATCCATTTTTGATATTTTTAGAATATAAAAGCTCTTTCTCAAATGAAAGCTTCGATTGACTCCTTCATGTGCGAATAACACTTTTATCATAAGTGGAGTAAAAGTAGAACATGTGTTCGATATGCATAATTGCATTAGACGGTTAATATAGCTAACATTACTATTATAAATTTTATATATATATATATATATATATACATATATATTTTACGTAATTAAATTTCTCTTATATTATTGATTATTAATCATCGCTCTCTTGACCCAAAGTATATTTCTATTTCCATGAGACCCTAATTTTGCAATTTAATAGAATCCTGCTTTTTTTTCTACATTGTATTTGCATGGTGACACTTTGCACGCTTTTTTATAATAAATAAATTTATTTATTTTTTATAATAAATAAATTTATTAATAAATAATAAATAAACTAATAATTAATAATATTAAATAGTAAAATTAATTTTTTTATTAATAAAATCAATTAATAATAATAAAATTTAATAATAAATAAATTTTATAATAAACGCGCTTCGATCTTGCTATCATCAGAGAAAAAGTGCAGAGAAAAAGAGGGAGAGAGAAAGAGAGAAGAGAAAGAAACCGTGTTTGCTTGGCGAGTCTCCGTATGGTGAGTCAAGCGCATCGCACATTTTGCGAACACACACACACACAAACGCACACACACACACACACACACACATACGCAATATGCGTGCGTATACAGATCGGAGAGTCTGTTGCTCTTTCTCCTTTTCTCTCTGCGACTCTGTGTGTCGTCTGCGAGCTTACGTCGTGATCCATGGCCTGTCCCAATCTATGCTGCTAAGGCAAAAGGAAGCAAAGCAAAAGGCGGACAAACACTTAGCTTAACCCAGTGAGGGGCCTCGGTTACCAGAATAACTTGTTCCGCATTGCATTATTAGACGGTTATTTCAGAGCACGTCTCTCTCACGACGCCTTCTCCCGAGAGAGGAGGCATTCCGGCTCGCTTTCACCCGCGTCCTTCGTATATTCGATTCGATCTGAGAATTAATAGCGCAATTTTTTTTTATGCCTGACTAATGCGGCAGAATTCTCCATGTGTTCAAGACAATGCGTTGGGATAAATCTCTGTCAATCTTAATTTGTCGCCCTTAAATATGAATTGTATAAGAGACAGGAATGAGATGGATAGGTAATAAATATTGCTTTCAGTAATATTTATAAACCTATTATTTTTCAAAAAGATGAATCTCTTATTCAACTAATTAATTTATTGATGATTTTTAATTATGACTAGTGATGGGATTAAGTATTTTACAAGTAAGTTCAAATTTGTTTGCATGGTTTCGAACTCTCTATGATTACATCGAAGAAAACCAGTACTTTCAAGTAGACTCGAACCCGAACGAGATAAGTTCGAACCCTTTATAAGTATCTTGAAAAACAAGAGCAGTATTTTCAAATACATTCGAACCTTGATCAAGTATGTTCGAATCTTTTATGAATATTTATGATGTGTGTAAGGATATGTAGCAAGTATTATAAATAGATTTTTTATCTTAGAGTTTGAGTACTACTTGTAAAAAATTCAATTCTTTATAAATACTATTTCGAACCTAGCAGGTACTCAATCTAAAATTCGAATATAACTCTTCTAGATTCGATTACTTCGCAAATACAATATATGAAATATTATTTCTTATGAGTACTTATGAGGTTTTTAAATACATATTGAATTGATCCCATCTCTACTTATGACCCTTTTCCCATTAATTACTTATTACTATCGATTATTTAATGCTTACACTCATTAACTCTCAGATTTGCAAATTAATTTCGACAAATAAGCTGATACTGCGTATTGCATCCTCGCTTTAATGTTATTGGCATAGCTTGCCGCAATATTCCGTTTTTGTTTGCAAAATTTGATGAACATTCCAACGATATAAATTACTAATTATAATCGCGCACAGCTTCGAACATTTTGTGAGATCTGTGCAAATGAGCGTTAATCGCTAATTTAATTACTCGGTAATCCCGTGTACATGCAGTATAATTATTAATTTAATTAAATTTTGTGCCCGATTCTCCGATACATACGCGTACAATACACACACGTACGCCGAACGTACTAAAGGCTGTTTTAACCACCGCAGGAGATGATGATGATGCTGCGGAGGCTGCGCATCGCGGCGCGCACGTGTGCACGTAAGCATCTGCTCTTTGTTCGGATCTGCTCCTCGCGGCGCGCAGCAAATGCGCCGCTAATGTTAATCACCGACCGACGATAGGTGAGAGCGCATGGGTGTGGCCGGGCTATGGGAAATGGCAGAGGTTATAGACAAGAACTGCGAGTGCAAACGCGGTTGCAGTCACGCGGTTGGGGGGCTTGTTGCTGCATGTGTGTAGCAACGTGCACGTGGGACACTCGCGGTACTCGCGCGCGCAGCGCGCACTTTGCACCTCTCCTCTTCGTCCCTCCCCCACCCCTCCCTGCCCCTCGGATGCTCGACTAACATCGGGTAAAGGGCAATTTGAGCACGACGACGTATAGCACGATTCGGCAAAGGATGCACGATCGAATGATGATCTTTTCCAGAGATCCACGATTATGATCCCGATTATCCGATTCTAAATTTCTCTCGTAATTCTCTCTCTCTTTCTCGCGACTCGCCGCGTGACTCTCCGAGTCACGATTTTATCGCGTTATCATGATCGCCGTCGCGATATGCAGGTGCTAGCAATCATTATTGCTGTATTAATTATCGAGCTGCGATAAAATCGCCCTGTAATAATTTTAGTGCATTCTCGTAAGAAATTCTTCTCTTACGTTTCGATTGCACAAAATGTCCTTTCGCACTCAATTATTAACAATCACACACTTTCTCTTAATTTTATTTTAACTTATAATAACATATTGAGAGATAATTTTTTTATTTTTAAATTATTAATAAATCAATAGTATTATTTAAATAATTATTATTAATATAAAAAATCCTAAAATTAAAGTATTGTATTATATATATATGTGTATTGTGTGTGCGTGCGTGCGTGCGTGCGTGCGTGCGTGCGTGCGTGCGTGCGTGCGTGCGTGCGTGCGTGCGTGCGTGTGTGTGTGTGTAGCATGAAAATCAAAGGTGTAATAATTTTGAACATAAATATATGTATTAAAAAATCCTACATATTATATTAATATATGAATTCATCATACTGTATTTGTGGTAATAATCCTTGTTTAAAAATAATTATTAAACAGAAACATATTAATAAATATAAAAATTAGTAGTAAAGAAAAATGTATTAAATTTATAAATAATATTATAAGCATAAAAATCTGAAAAAATAATTATCCTATATTCAGTTAAAAAAATCATTGCAAATACCCTCTAAAATAATAAATATTAAATTTTGAAACTAATTCAGATTTTTTTTCAATGAAATGTATCGGCCTACGATTTAATTTAGCTAGAATTGTAATAGAAAATATAAAATATAATAGATGTAAGACACTTAAATATAAAATATATAATTAAAATTTTCAAAAATCTACACATAAAAGACTATCTTTCTCTTATAATTATTGAAACCAAAATAATTAAAATAAAATTAATCTCATAAGATAGTATCTGTGAAATTGACCGTATCGATCCTATTAGTGAATATATATAAATTGAATTATCAGATCATCCTATAAAAATTAATATATATCCCCCCGTTGTTATTAAAATAATTATTAATAATATTGATTAATTTAAAAAATAATTATTAATACTATAAAGAAACTAATCATATTATTAGTATAAGACAACATGGACTCTTAAAAAACAAAACTGCACTCAATTTTTATTTCTTCTATAAAGTTTATTCTTTTTTATGCGCGCATAGAATCTTTTTTTCGAAACTACCTATTTGATTACGAACGCGGTTCTTCGTTGTTCTGCGGTAAATTAATTTAATCACGCGGTTACAACGACGAGTAAAGTAACGCGGGGGCTCTTCACAAAAATCAAAGGGTGGAAAGACAACAACAAGGTGATAATGACGCGTGATAATCCCCTTACTTTCCACAAGTTTTCCTCTTTTTCTCGCCCTGTCGAGATCCTCTCTTAATGGCACGCGGACTCTTGTAAACACGCGGCACTTTGCGCCGTGGTATTTTCTCGAGCAAAAGGGCTCTCTTTGAATATACCGGCTCGACGAGTGTCAGGGAGTGAGAAGGGGGTGGGAGGAGGACTCTTTCGTCGTCGGTCCGTGTCCTCCTCTCGTCTCTTATTTCACGTGCGCGACAAAAGCCTTTTACTCTTCGGGCATAGACGCTTAGCTCGTCGTTTAGTCTAATGGCCGGCGAGCACGGTGTTTAATATTGAAGCAATTACGCGCGAGTGCTAAATGCAGTCTCGCTCTTTCTCTCTCTCTCTCTCTCTCTCTCTCTCTCTCTCTCTCTCTCTCTCTCTCTCTCTCTCTCTCTCTCTCTCTCTCTCTCTCTCTCTCTCTCTCTCTTTCATATTTATTGGCGAACTGATAAAATATTTGGGCAATTTAGAGACTGTTTTTACTCGGCGAAAATATTTCAAAGAGTGTCGACGCTTGACTTTAAAAATAAAACTTAATTAACTTTTAATTTGCGTTAGAGATTAAACGCATTAAAAGTAAGCCTAGTTGCAAACCCAATTTACCCATTTCTTGAACATTTCTCGATAGTTTGCTAGGCTTTAAAACACAGCATTTGTTTGATTTTTATTCAATAGTCATCACTTTCTTTATTGTCCTCGTTCTACTCTGCTGTTTTGACATTCCATCGAATATTTATCGGTAACTCGAAGCAGCTTTTCGCCGGGAACTCGAGCTCTCGCTAGACGCGGAATTTCAAATAAGTATTCCGTGACATGGGAATCGAACCCGGAAATCGTGGCAATCCTGCTCGTTATTCACGGTGGGAGCAATCCGCGTCGTCACGGACTGGTTTGTGCATCCCTTTCAGGATACGTATACTTTCTTGCCGCACAAATATACTCTGGAACGAGTCGCGCGATCATCGAACAGCAGCAAATGCAAATTTTACTATTGTCATATAAAATTATCTATTTTTTTTACATCAAGTTTGAACTTGAAGAAAATCCTATAATTGTTTTATTATTAATGTATTATATAAAAAAAACTTTACTATGATTATTCGTCATTTATTTTTGAGCAAATTCTTTGATAAATTCGAGATCGATGTTGAAATGACAAATGAAATATGAAAGCTATTTTAGACACAATTATTTTTTTCGAAAATTTCGGTAAGGCATTCGGTGTAGTCGAGTACCGAGAAACTGCGGATAATTCCAAACGTCCGGCGAACCCAACGAACGCATCGGACGAGGAAGAACAGAAAACGAAGGCTTTGGAAAAGGAATTGGAGAACAGAAAAACGAAGAAGAGACATGAGTAAAAGACAAAACGAGTTACGTAACGCTGGCTCGCAAGGGATAGATATAGTTAATTACATGATTGCGATCTCTCGCAGGATCAATGCACTGGGCAAAAAGAGAGAAAATAATTAGCCGCGAACGACGGAGGAAGGAAAAAAAGTAACATTCGTATATACAAAGAATTAGAGAATCGATCAGCTGATTTTCTCATAGTAATGAAAAATAAATATTTTCAAGCGAAGGCGCGAAATAAAGCTATTTTCTCAACGCGATACGATGACGTACATATGGAACTCGCTTGAGATTTGAAAAGAGATTATAAAAGGGGAAGAGAAGAAAGTCAGGAATATCTCAGAATATTTTTGTTCATTGCTGCAGCGACGAAAGTTGCTACAAATGACAAATAATATCCTTTTAATAATCAAGCCTACGAATTAATGGGTAAGAAAAAAAATATTAAAATCAAATAGAGATATGTCTAGAGATCTGTACATTTTCTCCAGACTAAAGGTGCAAAAGTTAAAATTAGAGTAGAGGACGATATTAGCTTGAAATCGAGGTGGGATGTAATGTTCTATTTTTCGCATAATTCCGCTCTCTCCGTAAATGGTTTATTATATTTTGGAACTACTCATCTTTTGGATCGATCGGATCAATATTTTACGATAATTTTCGAGAGAGCCGATTGTAAAACGTGGGGACATAACATGGATTCGATAACACGTGCAGGCAATTACGAATCGTGGAACGGTGCTGAACTTTATGAGCGACGCGATACGAGTAGAAAGTCTCTCTTCGTGCCGCGTAATCGCGGCGATCGATTTCCTCATATAAAGTAACTCCCGTTCTGGAAGGTGAATCATATGGAACTTATATAATGCGAAAACGGCGTAGATTTCACGACGACGATTTCGGAGGAAATCTTCAACTGCTTCTACTGACGCGTTGATATGTATATTTGGGTATTGTAAACCTTTCCCGAGCAGAGAAAAATCGGGGCCTTAACCGGGACTCGATCCTAGGATCTCCCTCTCAGTAGGCGGCTACTCTGCCACTGAGCCACCCATCGGTCCATATCACCGTATTCTCTCTGCTCGCTTACGTATTCTCTACAGGTATACATTCGTTTTCTAAATTTGCCTGTCATTATTTTCAATAACAGCGGCGCTAACAGCTTGAACTGAGGACAGAAAGTATGCGGTGCTGTCGATTTGCACATCAAGCAACCGCGCGTTTTAAAGACTGCATTTAATTGCAAAGCGGACAGCGCGATAAATATCGGTATACCTATCGAGCGTCGATTACAAAGCGCCGCATTGATAAGAATTAATTACCACCGACTCGGCAATAATCATGCATGTCACGCAGGACCGATGCAAAAGCTGCGGCAGCAACTGCAGCTGCGGCGATTGTCCGTCTTTTCGTTTGAGAGATGATTCATCATAGATTCATTATCGCGAGTACAATACCGATATTTTTTTCTCATTAATTGATTTTCTATGATCCCTTTTTGAACATCGTTGTGTTGAGAATCGACATCACGCTTAAAATTGATTTTCTTCTTCCGAGAATTTCTTTCGTTGAAAGTATTTTTCGCACATCTGCATTATAATTGATAGGAGTAACTGAGCTAACAATAAATCGAGCTTTATTTGACATTTAACAGATTGCAAACATATGTTATATTAAGTTTCTATTCACGGCTAAAGAAACGAAAATTGTGAGATAATTTTACAAATTTCTACGTAGAAGAAGTTTTTTTTTTAAGTAAATTATTTTCAAAAAAATATAAGAAATAGAAATCTTGATGGATTTGATGTCGATGGATTTGAAGTAGAGACTATAAGTTTCCGTGTAATTATTTCTTTGAGTTGAAAGATTAATTTGTGGAATAGCTCAAAGAATTTATAGATGCAATTTATTTCACCATTTCTTTGCAGATACGTTAAAATTGTTTAGAAATTGAAAATACCACGCAATCAATTGTAAATCATATTTACATTGATACTTTTGTCACGTAACTGAAAATTTCTGCATTGTTTAATAATGCAACCGGCATCGCTTTTTCGAATGTCTCTTGGTTAAAACAATCACTTCTTCTTCGTCGAATGGCACCTTGGTACCCGAGCATGTGATGACGATACGGAACGTGAATAACGGGAATTCGAAGGTGAATGCTCGAGCAAATTGCGAATTACGATACGGGACTGGCCGAGCACGCATGTGTGTGCGATACACGTACGCATATAAATACACACATACACGCACACACGCGACACACACTGGCCGGTAACCAGTAATTGACTTCGTACGAGACCGGAGTGTCGAATATGTACACGCTTGAATGCTCGCGAGAAGAAGAATCGTAGCTAGAAATATGAGATTTCGATATTCCGGTCGAGTGCTTTCAGCAGCGATGTCTGATATTCAGTAGTGATGGGATTAAGTAACGTATAAGTAGGTTCGAATTTGTTTGCATGGTTTCGAACTCTCTATGATTATATAGAAAAAAAGAAAACAGTACTTTTTCAGATAGACTTGAACCTGAACGAGATAGGTTCGAACCCTCTATAAGTACTTCGAAAAACAAGAGCAATACTTCCAAGTACATTCGAACCTTGAGTATGTTCGAATCTTTTATGAGTACTTATGAGAAATTGTGAGGGTAGGTGAATGGGTGTGTGGGTGGGGATGAGGAATGTGCTTGTAGCAAGTATTATAAATAGATTTCTTTTATCTTAGAGTTTGAGTACTACTTGTAAAAGATTCGATTCTTTATAAGTACTATTTCGAACCTTACAGGTACTCAATCTAAAATTCGAGAATGTTCTAGATTCGATTACTTTGCAAGTACAATGTATGAAATATTATTTCTTGAGTATTATTCGAGTCCTAGAAAATGAAGCTTATTGGATTCGACTTGGATTTTTAAGTACATATTGAAACTTGATCCCATCGCTAATATTCAGCATTAGCCAGATGTCGATATCTTCTGAAATAGGCTTCTCTCACCTTTGCATGTATACTTTTTTTTAAAAATATATCTTTTTATATATAATTCTCTTTCCTCGATCTCAATTAATTTCCATAAATTGATTGAATATTAAGCGTGTCGGTTTTCCTTATTCTATAATGTTATCTCTCAGCGTAGTTTAATATAATAATTAAAAAAAATGTAATAATACAATTTAATTGAGCAATTTTTCGCGAAGATTCCGAAAAGTGTGATGAATTGTGAGTATCATTGTATCGAGTTCATTTCAATAAAATATTTCATAAGACTAAGTAAAGGATTAATAAAAGCGACACTCTTAAAAAAAGATCCTTCACTCCGATAAAACTTCAATTAAGTACTCATTTTAAATATCAACGCGACGAGAATAAGTTCGCCAATAAAAATAACTTAGTACCATGTCACGTATCGAATAATATTATATAATACATTAACCGCGTGTATTTTCATTATATTTATGTGTGTGTGTGTGTGTGTGTGTGTGTATCACGATATATCTCTGCGTGTGTACGTGTATATGTTGCATTGTATCGTAACCGGTGAAAGCGCGTCGAAATCGCGCGCAGAAATAAAATCGCGCTGCACCGAGTTGCAGATATACGATAAAATCGATAATCCGACGTTCATGCAACTCTGCGTTAAAACGCGCGCACGGACATACACTCTCTATGTATATTTCTGCAGTTAATCCGGATTATTCCGATGCGGCCTTTTTTTTCGTCTGTTACTTACCGTGATCCGATTTGAAACGCGAGAGTAAAGTATCATTATATTCTCTCTATGATATTAAAAAAAAACGCGCGTGAAATCACCTGTGTTCTCTGGAACCAATTATAATAAATAGAGGATAATAATTATAATAAAAAAATGGTTACTTATGCTGCTAATTAATGGAAATACAATATTATTTGTTGTTCGATTCGAGATGACGACAACTTTTAATTTGCGTCATCGATATATATTTCAGGCAGAAATTAAGAAATGACATTTCTCTTATATCCAAAATATAATTTTTAATAATTTTTACCTCGAATCGCTCTATGCGCGTCGGATAAAGGTGAAACGTTATTATACAGACCGTTTCCGCTTTGCGTGTTAATTTAAGCTTAATCTCATTTGCATTGGTAATACAAACACATAGGAGCTGATATTCTCGACGCGCGTTTAATTCGAAATGTACTCGCCCGATTCTCATCTCACGTGTTTATATTAACGCGATTCTCGTATTAAAACTCGGAATTATACACGGCCGTGTTCGTGTAGCGTTTATGACGAATGAAGAAACAGGAACGCTGCAATTTGTATTTATACGTTCTGTAAATCTCGCATTCGTGTTGAATAGAGCGTATTCTTTTACTACACGATAGCGATGTTAATTTTAAAATGATACGCATGAATACGTATAACTGGTCGCTACAACTTTCGCCCTTACTTTCGATAGTGGACCGAAAGTTAAACTTCATTAATGCTCATTACGCGATATGAATATGCTATATTAACGTTTCCGCAGAATTTTGAATATAAGCATCGATAATATCGGCATCGAAGCTATATGCTTTAATTTCTTTGAGAAGAGCGTATTACGCGCCGAGATTTAATTAGCCACTTAAAAATGCATAATTAATTAATTACAAATGTCGTTAAGAGACAATTAATTAGCGTTAAACCTCTTCCGTTTTATATATATAATATATATATTTCGAAATATATATATGTATATATATTACCGGAAAACGAAATAGGATGAGATCCAGAGCAGTCAAATTATATTTTGGGAACAGATTCGTCGACGAAAGTCGATTAAAATTGAATTTCGTGTCAAATTTTTCGATTGTTTACTATTCAATTAAATATTTTTGTAATTCTACAATTTTGTTATTATAGAGAAAAAAATTTCTATTCTATCATTTCAAAGACAATTTTTTGCTGCAACAGCAAAATACATTTGCTATAGAGGTAAACTATTTTTTTGCTTTGACAGCAAATTTTTTTTGAACATATATTTACTCAACGAGATTTTCCTGTTTTATTTTTCAAAACATGTTTCGCTGTAATATCGGATATTCAATTTTGATAGCTAAATTTTTTCACACATATAGAATATGCAGTAGCAGCGACATTTTTTTAAGCCGCGTCGGTAAAATTTTTTCTCTCTCCTTGTATATGTGTGAACATACGTGTAAGCTTCATATCTGAATATCTCCCGAAATAAAATCAGTTTGAAATCAAATGAAGTTTTGTTGCTCCGTACGCACCTCTGAAGCTTAATTAATTAAAGCTTCTAGATTCTCGCGCTTAGTATATATACATGCATATTTCGGTACAAACGAAATTAAGCGACTATCAAATCTCGACGACTGCTCGTTCGTTGCTCCATATGTGACATCGTACAATCTGAAAGAATATCCGTTATAAACAAGTTTTTTGGCACTCATTGGGATGCAACGCTATCATTATCTTCAAAAATCTTCAGATTGATAATATCGTGGAGGCGACGAAGCCGTTAGAACTGTTTAATTGGCAGGCTGGCAATTGAATAAATAAACTACACATAATTAATATTCCGCGTATATATATATATATATATATATATATATATATATATATGTCATAGTGCGTAAATATTTCGACAACGAATCAATAACATGGTCTGTTATAATTCACACGCCGACATTCGAACAGGAAAATAGTGATGCGAAACACTCCATCGAATTCCTTTTCTAAACGCGATTGCGATCAATATCTGAAAACTATTTGCTACGATAATATGATTAATAAATAATTGACTTCTATAATTAATGTGTAACTACATACACGCGACGATAAGTCTCGAAACGCATTTTTCGTAATTTATTTATTTAATCAAGTAAAAATCGAAGTGTCAAGAATCCAAATTATAAATTATCGTTTCGTTGCGATCTTTACGGACAATAATTATTTGTTTAAAGATATTTAGAATCAAATATATTTCGTTCGATGTTTTATCGTTGGACTTTTCGACGATCTAAATATAATTCGGATTGAGAACGCTCAGTAAAACAATCAAACCGCAGAATCGAGTAATAAGGATAAGCTCCATGATACATTAATTGTCTAATAAATAATTAATCTGATTTATGTTGCAATACATAATTAAACTTGATTATTAATCCCAACGCTTTGTCGTACGCATAGTAACCGCGTAACATTGGGCTGTCTCTTCTCGCGTTTGTGCTTGCGCGGATTGGCCGATCTATTTTAATTAATGTCTCATTAATTATTACCAAGATCGCAAAACGGTAGAGGATTTTCCTACTCGGTTTAACCCGCTCTACCTGCACACGATGGGGCGATTATTATCGGACACTCTGTATTTATATACATACATATATGTATACAGAGTGTTCTAAAACTATCGTACTTCCTTTTAATGGGAGATTCCTGGGGTTATTTGAAGACGATTTTTCCTCAACGAAAATGTCGAGGCACCAAATTTTCGAGTTATAAATGATTGAAAATGAAGGGCTTTTTGCAAACTAAGCTTTATGGAATTAAAATATTAACAAAACTACATTCTTCAGTTAATTTCAGGTCGAGTTTAATTTAATAGAATTTTAATTTAAAGCTTAGTTACAAAGATATATGATGGCAAAAATTGAGAGCTTGCAAAAAATGATGACCTCCCTCGACATTTTCGTTGAGGAAAAATCGTCTCCAAATAATCTCAGGAATCTGCCATTAAAAGGAAGTACGGTAGTTTTAGGACACTCTGTATATATATTATGTATAATATATAAATTATAATTTTATAATTATTACTTTCATAACTTTATAATGTTTTATAACTTTTACATAATAAAATATTAGAAACGATATTATAATTATCTGTATAGCTTATAGCATATAGAACTATAAGCAAGTTGGATGTATATAAAAATTGGTGAATTTTAGGCATACAGGTAGATAATAATATCTTTTTGTTCAGTTTTAAATAATATTTTTAATAAAATTGTAATTTTCTGTTAATAATATAATTTTAGTTTGGATCACCAAATCTTTTCATCGTATTTTTCGCATCCAAGTGTGCTTTTAACGAGGTGAGCAGTATTTTTCCATGTTGTACGGAAATAATTATGAAATCCGGGACTGTACGCCCGATACGGTATGCATAACAATGCAGAAGTCTAAGTACTGCGGCGTGAAAAGCAGGACTGAAATAACACGTTAGTAGACATCACACGGCGCGAATAAAAAAGGCGAATATTTTTTCACACACTTATTTGATAGAATAAAATTTATATGTAAGAACGCAATCCAGTTTAAACCTGCTTTATTCGACGAATTATATAGATATGTTTTGCATAAACGATTAATTACTTTTTAGCGAAAACTTTTGAGGATCGTAAAAAAATTTGAGACGTCAAAAATATTGGAGAGATGTATATAATTATATAACGAATAATAATTTCTCTCTTTCCGTTTCCTTTTGAAATATATATATTTAATGAACGTGTTAACATTTTAATTGCCACGTCATATATGCACGAATGACATATATTCAAGAATTACAACTCATATATGAGTTATAACATTATTTTTCGTTTAAGTTGCGCTTGTATTCCTTGTCCGTACACAAATGACGTGAAAAATAATATTCTTAAATATATATACTAACATCGTGATTTTTACGGAAATAGCACATATGATTTGCGCACGACGATTAGAGCAACTTTCAAGAAAGTCAAATTTAAAGGGTCAAAAACACTCCAGTTTCTTCGCGGATGCAACGCGGAAAGCGCATTTCCTAGAGATATGTATATCCAAGTGCATTAGTGACATAATTTTCCCGGTGTATTTCTGTAACGTGTACCAGAGAGAGAAGCGCGTCTCGCGGTTGCGAGGGAGATGCGGCGAAAGTTGAGGGGAGGGGGAGCTGAGAGAGGGGAGGGGAGATCTGGCGATGGTCGGACCGTCCGTGTCTCTCGGACTTATGAGCGAGTCTATCGATGCGCTGCGTTTCCGCATTTGGTTGCACAACACCTGTGCTCAAGATGCCCCGTAATTCTCTCCCACGCTAATCGCGAAAATCCGTAAAAGAAAAAAAATTCTCTCTATCGATGTAACGCCTTCTCTCCGCTTTCCTTCTCCCCTTCGTCCTTTAATCTCTTGCCAGATCCCCACACGTCCCGGAAATCGCCAGATTTCCTTGTTACAAAGTTGTATTAGGACGCCTGTGAAGGTAATCTATCTTTTTTTTACTCTTTTTATGCTGAAAAAACTTTCCGCGGAATAAAACATTTGTTTACACATCCTTGAATTTTTTTGCAGAATTCTAGTTTTTGAATAATTTCAAATATCTCGTGATTGCTTGATAAGAGAGCTATATATATGGATTTATTTTAAATTACTAAAAAATTCCAAAACTCCGTAAAAAATCTGCATTTGTGTACTCTGTGGAGTAAATATAATATTCATGTTGTGTAAACTCTAAATTTCGAAAAACGAAAAGGCTTGTAGGAGAAGGCGGTAGGTAAGACACGCACGTTGACAGACCTGAACATTTTTTTTCAACAAACATCCGAGATTTTTAGCTTGCTTGACACAGATATCCGTCTATATCACCGTACACGAGAGATATATATGTTGCGTATGAAATTCTATAACGTAGATCACTCGGGAAATGATTCTGAGCTCGCAATCGCTCGCAGACGCGCGTTCTCAAAGCGTATATCTTTGGAATTGCATAACGACCGCGGATAGGTAGAGGATAAAAAGAGAAACCGTCAATAAGATGAAGAGGTGGAAGGAGAGAGAAAGAGCCGGCTTCTCTCTCTCTCTCTCTCTCTCTCTCTCTCTCTCTCTCTCTTTTTATCTCTCTGTTTCTTTCTCGCGACGAAGATCGGCCGTAGAAAGTGCATTGGGAAAGCGAGCGAGCGCGAACGCAAATATAAACGCGACCATAAATTATTTGTCTCGGAAGGCGCGAAGGCGCATGCACGAATGATGCTAATATTGCGGCGTCGTTCCCGGACACGAGACCGAAGAGATTACGGGCTCGTCCTTTAACGAGCGCGATTCCTTATTCAGCGGCGTTACTTATCGACCCGCCGGGAGATTCGAAAGTGCTGGTAACTAGGCACAATATAGGGATTCTACTTAGGGATCTATAAGAACATTTCCTTTATAGCAAGAATACCACTTGCAATTCATTAAGCGACTAAAAAGGTTCCGTTGAACTGGAAAAAAAGATATTTTATGTTTGCGTGAAGGAAAGGGTAGAAGGAGAGTTCGAAGAGCATTTTGATTATGATCCGCCCTTTCGAATTAATCGACTTGTTCCCGAAACATTTTAACAACAACAAAGATATTTCAGATATGATTGTGTCACTATGGATATCAACATTTTTATATTTAGTACCATTTTTTTCTACGGAGTGGTATTTTTAAAAAAACTTGGAAAAAAACTTAAAAAACAAAACTTTGAAAAAGCTAAGTAAAGTGACTGTCCTGCACTCTGGCGGCGAAGTAAAGAAGCTAAGCAGGGTTCCAGCTACAAGTCGACTGTGTCACACAGTGTATGACTGTGTTTCGTTGCTGGAAAGCATCCACAATTAGTCGTAACTTGGATAGATCATATGTAATGAGTTATATTTTGACTGAGAGTCGTATATAGTAAGTCATATTTAAACGCATTGAGTTAAATTCACGCGGCAACCGGCTGCCGCTAATTACGAGAGCCGAATGCAAGCAATATCCTGCACTAATCTCGCGCGTAACGGTACACGCGTTGTTAGTCGCTGCAGTATTTCCGGCATTGCACGATCGTTAACATTATCTCACGTGTAATAGCGTTTATTATGCGATATACAAAATCCCGGCCTTTATTACACCACACGACGAGAGAGAGAGAGAGAGAGAGAGAGAGAGAGATCCTGCGGGAACAATAAAAAAAAATGAGATTCAAGTTCACGGGGATGACTCGCGCGCAGTCGTGCGATAATATCAGCAGCACAATATAATACGCCCAGAAGTGTTCCGACAGAATATATGAATTCCGCTTCCCGGAATTTCGATATGTAATATCGAATTGAATAATCGCTATCGCTCGATCTACAATAAAAATGCTGCAGTCTTTCACAGACTGGTTTTTTCTTGTAATAATTTTCAGTAATTTGCTGCAGTGTCAATGTGAGAATTTTTGATTAAATCAGAACCTTTAAAGCATTTAAAACCCTTATTTTTTACAAAAATAACAGCGTTTCGAACCAGACTTGCTCTAGACATTTATGAAAAAGGGGAGAGAAATCAAACTCTTTTTTTTCCATTAAAATTTATTACTCCATAAAAAATTACATAAGAAAGAAACATCGCTCTACGATGTCACTTTCCACACGTTTTCTGGATTCGGCGATTATATGCACTGTCACAGCGCATAACTCGTATCCCTGCTTGATGAATGCCATCACGCATTGACACTAGAGGCACACTCGCACACTGCACTTGGACACGGCGATACGGACGGACGCGTGGACGCGGGCTGGAATACGAATGTTGTGACCTAGGCGCAAATGTATGCGACGCGCGGCGCTTCCTTGTAAACAAGGGGCGCCGTGAAACTGCAGCCTAGGTCGAGGCCGTGCAGCCGCGAGTAAATAGATAGGCGGCTGCAATTGCATGCACTACTCGCGGCATGAGAATCGCGCCATTTTATCCCTCGAGAAGTGGATATCGATACTTGGTTTTTTCACAGCATTTCATAGATATCTCAGGAATAATGTTGACTTTGAAAAAAAGTGATAATACGAATGAATATCAAAATACTTCGTAAGGTTAGGTTAGTTGATTCGTTAGTTGATTTATTCACGTGTGACGATCGTGAAGAAGCATTTTATAATATGAATTTTTGAAAAGAATCAGATTTTTTTTTATGAAGATGTAGAGAGAAAGTGTGTCGAAAAATGCTAAAATTAGCTGATTGGGGAAAACTGTTCAATTAGATTTTAATCAGTTCGTGTAGCAAAAGTCGCGCTATCTTTGCCGTGAGTTAACAATAAATAAATTGAATGGCGCTTCATTACGATATTTAATTATGCGACGCGCAATTGGATTGGATTGTCCCAAAATTATTTTATGCGACGGAAAATATATGCGCAATGTCGTGATAATTCGAGGATTATACTTTTGTATATTAATATTATATGATTACGAGGAAAAATTACGATCAGCTCAAATATACAAACGTTTAGCACACCACGACACCATTGCTGATTTCAATTACAAACGTCAATGTGAAATCAGCGTATTTTGGCTCGTTACAAATATTCACATATTCATTGAACGGTTTAGTAAAACTCCACGTATCAATAAAGATAAAAGACTTATCAATTTTCATAATTAAATTTCAAATTTATTTGTGAACTATATTTTTTGATATATATACACGTGTATATAATTTATATAAATTACACAACACACACACACACACACACACACACACACACACACACACATATATAAGTATTTAGATCTGTTTTATTATACGGACGCGATTTGCCAGTCGTTACGATATATTTATTTAACGCATTATAAAATAAATGTACGTCAAATATATATTCTTTGAAATTAATTTTGACGAATAGGCTGTATTATCGCACATTTTGCGTTTTGTTTTGTAAACTCGTTAGTGTTTTTTAAGATTACAACTAATTCCGCTCGATTGAGAGCGTTTCGAAGGTCTAATAAAGATATTTTTATTTTTCTTAATTAATGAACTCACCGTAATTTGATATATACAGCCTATTTAAAATGGAAAAACCTGGAATTCTCAATTTTTTTTTATTTCGAAAAATTAGGAGTTTTCTATGAAATTTTATTGGGGCTTAAAGAATTTTTGAAAAAATTCTTTCTTTAATTCTTATATTGCAAGTAGTCGGGTAATCTGCCGATTGGCCAAATTGTGAATTATATGTATTTAAAATATATTATAAATATATATTTTTCTTTGTTTATATATTCAATGTTTTAGTAAAATGATGAATATGCGGTACACATTTTTTTATTATCATTTTTAGTGATAAAAAAATGAAAATATTATGCAAGTAAAAATGTTTATCTTATGGAAACTATTCGATTTTTTTCAGTACATTTTCAAATTTAACATTTTAAACTTAAATAGTCTTTTATTTTTTCCTTTGCATGAGTGAAAAGCAGTAATTAAAAAAATGCACACAATAAAAATAAAAAAGAAAACTTATTTTAAAAAGTTGCATCTACAAATTCTCTAATTTTATCTGGAAATTTGAATAAAAGTAAGATCAGGAAATTCTCAGGAAATTTTTTAATGATGTATGTGTGTATGTGCTTATATAAACTACTGCACTCTTTAAAAAAAAACTCTCAACTGGTCAAAATATATTCAGCGAATAATTTGCGCGAATTTTGTTTTACTCTCGAGATCTCAGGAAAGCGGTACAAGATCCCATTTCGCTTTCTTCCGGAGCGTCCACCGTTTTCATGTCGAACACGCACCAGTGCTCACCGACAATGGAGTGCATCATCAGTTGATTTCGCAAGTACACGTAGATTCGCACTTACGATAACAAGAGCAATTGCGCCGCGTTTCCGCGCGGCGTTAATTGAGAGATTTGACACTTAACTCTAGACTCCTCTACTAATGGCCTTTATATAAATATTAGAATTTGATAAATATCGGAATAGAATTAGATAAATATAACTGGTGTGAGTTCGAGCGCGATAATCTTAATAGCATTATCATTTTATGTACGCCCTAAAATACGTACATTTTTTTTCGTTCATCGAGTCACGTTATATTACATATTTTATGTTTTGATATCAAAGAGAATAATATAGTTATACAAAATTACAGTAGTTATTTTTTCGTCGACAAATATACATCGAAACGCCAGATTTGTTTGTGGATAAATGGCTGGTCCTGATTTAATTGTGTTTATTGGTAGTTGAATGGTCACTAATAAACATTGTCAAAACGGGGCTGTGTATCGGTCTCTCGATATTGTCGAGCGCGATAATATCGTTAGCATCGCGTCGCGTCATGCCGTTTATTCGAACGTGCAGCGTTTTCGGTGCATTTACCGCGCCGCTGATTTCCGGACAAAGGCGAGTAGCCCCCGCGCGGATATAACATAATCGATTTATTAGCAGACTGAGGGATTGTAGCATCGTGGAAATCTGGTCACTTTGAAACAAGCTGCACAGACGGTACAACGTTACATTATCCCCAATCTAAATCGTACAAATTACAGCAACGATTATGTGGAAAAAAGAGACTCGCCATCCACTATCGGCATATAAATTATCAGAATTCACGACTAAAGAGATTTAAGAGAGGAGAAAAATACAGTTGTAGATGTATATACATATATATATATATATATATATATATATATATATATATAAAAGAAAGTATATAATTTACAACTAGCAGCTACATATTTTTTCTTAAAAACAACTATGTGCTTTCTTTACATCAATTGATTCCTCTCATTATTTTGTGCATAAAAGTATTGACGATCATCGAAAAAAATAAATATTTACGAGATATTTTGTAGTTTATGTAAAATTATAGCTGAAGTATAAAATATCTCGTAAACTATGCATTTTTTAACCATCCTACTCTTACAACTTTTTATGCCGAATATTGCAAGGAATCGATTTATATAAAATAATTATCGATGATTCCATTAAAAAAAACTTTTGACCTTTAAATGACCTTAAAAAACGCCACTCAAAGGCAATTCTATGTCACGATATTAATGTCTCCCTCGAAATCCTATAACTTTTGCCTAACTTTTTTTTTCTAAAACCCCGTGATTTCCAAATATTTGCCTGTTAAGATTAAAATGAATCATCCTGTATTGTCTAAAAATAAAATTTTCTTTTAGCACAGGTTATTTTTAATGCGTAATTATTTAATCAACATCATATATATTATAAATAATCATAATTATAAATTTTACGTGTGTGTGTGTGCGTGTGCGTGTGCGTGTGCGTGTGCGTGTGCGTGTGCGTGTGAGTGTGCGTGTGCGCGTGTGCGTGTGCGTGCGTGCGTGCGTGCGTGCGTGCGTGCGTGCGTGCGTGCGTGCGTGCGTGCGTGCGTGCGTGCGTGCGTGCATGTGTGTGTGTGTGTGTGTGTGTGTGTGTGTGTGTGTGTGGTTGTTTGTAAGTAGAATTATTTTCAAAATAAGCTGCTCACATCGACTGTAATAAACTCGAGGTATCTCATCATTGAACGAGGCGAACGACCGTCTGATCATGATGTGTCATTATCTACTCGTCAAAGAGAGCACGGCCATCTTTTTCTTCTCAAAAATTTAAGATTACAGATTATGCAATTATCAATTAACAGTACTTTTATGATGCAACGTCAATCGGTTATCATCTTGAAATCTGATTAAGCTCATATGTGCATTTAAGTATTTGAGTAAAAGATATGAAAAATACCTCTTCCCTATTTCATACAACTGTTTATTTATTTAACTAAATTCCTATTTATATAGTTAATTTGTTATCTTACAGGATTAATTTAATAAAGAAAGTACATAGTATATAGAAAGATATCTTTCTAGTATACTTTTCTGCGTGTCTTTCACAATAGCAGTTATTGAATCTTTTTATAAATATAAAATCTGTGCTTCACAAGGAGTTAAATTGACTATGACGTAGAAAGTTTAATCACAGAAAATTGAACTCTAAGTTTATTTTTCCAATTTATCCTTCTCGATACGGAGTGTACTTAACTTTCGTTAAATCAATATTCGTTAAATTTCGTTAAATTTATTGGCCGAGAAAAGAAAATATATAGTGGAAAAAATTTAATTAGCTCGAATTGCGTATCAAACAATTTTTTCACGCGCGTCTTACGTTTAATAAATTCAATTATATCAAAGTTAAGCGCTATATCAAAAAGCGTTGATTTCTTGAATTTGATTCCTCGAATAGGAACGTCGTACATTATACATATGTATATGTTGAGCTAGAGAGGATCGTCACAACAAACTGAGGAATATTATTTTGTGGCCATTGTATGTTATATGCTGATTTACACGGAAATAATTATATTCTAATTATAACCTAACCTAAGCGATCTAGCATAATTGTATAGTGCATTTCTAGATTGATTGTTGATCATTTAATTTGATGCAACGAGAAACGGTCGATCTTGTGAAACAGTTGCACAATTTTTCTCATTTGTCCGCCGGCGCCAGTCGTTGTCGCTCGCAAAAGTAAAGGTGCAAGGAATAGTAGTGCGTCGAGTGGAATAACGGGGTTGCTCTTGATTGTCCTCGCGATGATCGCACTGATGCATCGAGCGAACAAGCAAGCGAGCAGTACCGTTTGGTTCGCTCTACGACTGTCATAAAATCACATCGCGCGCAAACGGCGAGGCTGTTGGATTAGAATCGTCCAGGTTTTCTGTCTCTCTCTCCTCTCTCTCTCTCTCTCTCTCTCTCTCTCTCTCTCTCTCTCTCTCTCTCTCTCTCTCTTGAGAGAGCTGCTCTTGACGTTTCTACCGTTTTTCTTCTCTCCTCCTTACAACATCCGACATATTCTGGGGGTTTCGCGAGAGACTAACGGTATATACACATCGCAAACTAGGATCTCTCCTATATAGTTCCTTCTCTCCCTTTGCCGGCGGTCCCGTTTCGCTCCTTTTTGCTACTCCTTTTTCATTTCCTTCCCGCTCCACCTCTTCCTTCTGCTCCCCATCATCCTTCTTCTCCTCCTCCTGTTTCTGCTCTGCTCCGTCTAGTTGGGTGCTGCTGCTGCTGCCGCTGCTACGCCCGCTTGTTCTTCGTCTTCTTCTTTTTCTTCTTCTTCTGCCTCCTTTCCGTAACGGTGACGCTGGCTTCCCGTTACGCATCCAGCCTGAACCTGCCCGCCTGTCCGAACGAAGGAACGACCTATTCCCTTTCATGGGCGAGCCTCGTTGCATAATGGATGCTGAACGAATGAAAGAAGATGCCAATGTTGGGATGGATGTGCGTCACGTATGTGTCTTCTGAAAATGAAAGAGTTTGCGTAGTCTTGATACTTGCGCACAAATACGATTTATAGATCTTATCCTGTATTTAAAGTTTGACGCAGAAAGAAGGTACTAAAATAATTGCGGAATGACAATAAAATATCAATATGATATCTATTTTCTTAACAAAAATATGTAAAGAGTATTTTGGTATTTACGTAGATATAAGATTTCTGATATAAATTATACATATTTAAAATATTTTAATATAGAAAATTCGATTTGGAAGAAATATAGAATTTTTTTTTTATTAAACTTGAGGGGCAAGTAAAATTGGAACAGTGTTTATCAAGTATATATCTCGCATATCTGCAGATAATCTTATTCTTAATTATAATACACAGTCCCTTCGTCCTATTACATAATTAGTTTATTAGTTTTATTTTAAAAAGTTGTAAAATTAGTTTTATTAAGAAAAAAGCGCAATTTATGTCAAGGCATATAATTAACAATGCATTAATTATTTTTTTTTCGCTTACAGAACAGCATTACGCGGCAGCTGATTCCAACAGTTCGACGCCCGCTAAAAGTTTCGTACCATGCAAGGTTTGCGGCGATAAAGCCAGCGGCTACCATTACGGCGTAACCAGCTGCGAGGGTTGCAAAGTGAGTATCGTATGTCGAGGATATTCTTATCAAAGGCTTGAAACCGAATGCTTCGGGACTTAAAAGCCAAAGTTATGATATTTACGTTAATTTTCGCAAAACGAACGCCAAGAATATCGTTGTTGTAGCGCTCATTGTCAGCTGTTTTGCGTCAGTCTTCCTCGCGATCTTCGATCGCTCATGCTGATAATTCGTCTAAAAAAAAAAATATTTTCAGCAGCTATATTTAAATCTGTGTAACATGATTATTATGATGTGTTTAGTTCCATTGCCATTAGCAATGGGATTAAGTATCTTACAAGTCGATTCGAATTTATTTGCGGTTTCGAACTCTCTATAATTACTTTGAAAAAAGAAATTGTACTTTCAAGTAGACTCGAACTTGGACGAGATAAGTTCGAACTCTCTATAAGTATCTCGAAAAACAAGAGCAAGACATTCCAAGTACATTCGAACCTAAATCAAGTATGTTCAAATCTTTTATGAGTACTTACTTTTATGAGTACTTACTTCATGAGGAATTTTACTTTGTATATATATATATATATATATATATATATGTGTGTGTGTGTGCGTGTGTGTGTGTATCGCGTGTGTGGATGTGTAGCAAGTATCACAAATAGATTTTTTATCTTGGAGTTCGAGTACTACTTGCAAAAGATTTGATAGAAAGTACTCATGAGTACTATTTCGAACCTTGCAGGTACTCAATCTAAAATTCGAATATAAGATATTCTATTCTAGATTCGATTACTTCGCAAGTAATATATGAAGTATTATTTCTTATGAGTATTATTCGAATCCTAGAAAATGAGACTGGATTATTGGATTCGACTCGGATTTTTAAGTACATATTGAACTTGATCCCATCTCTAATTGTCATCAATGTCCAATTTTATATTTAATGACTCGAGAAGAGCACAAGTGTGGGATTCTGTTTTTCGCAACTTACTACCGTAATAAGTCCAAGGAGAATTGGCACCCGCAAAGTTAGAAACGGCATAACGCAATCTCGAGTTGCACTCGCAGCTTCCGGCACTTTACGGAATATTCGTCGATTGATTTGACCTCACGACGTGCGCGATGGTAGCGGAGTCAAGTACAACTTACAGAGCTTCGATACGAGCAAGGATGCATGACGATCGAGCAATAATTCGCGAAGCGGCTCGTTCGCACTTTGGGGGCAGGATATTTATCGGTATCGCGCGCGCTCATGTCTTAAGCATCGTGGGAGATGCACGGATCTCTCGCCGCCTGTGCGCCGCTGCACGCCTGAGATTTCAAACGCGGAAGCCCTAAGGCCAGAGTTAACGGTGAAGTGGTGCATTCTCGCATTCGCGTTAGCGTCGGGTTTCGCGGACTAATGCACACAGGCAGACGCGTTTATCGGGCGTACACACACGCTTCCTAGCACGATTCTGTAAGGTAATAAAGATAGTAAAGTTTGCCTAAAATTAGAGGAGAGTGAGTCTTTGTTGCTCGTTTGCGTTCTTGAGAGAGAGAAAGAGAGATAAACGCGGTTTGTAAAAAAATCTCCGATTAAAAAAAAAGAGAGAGAGAGAGAAATTTGACGCCTAGGCACGTTTCCAATATTGAGCGAAGAGCATTCACGCTTTTATTTTTTCTAACATTTATATGTCGATGCATGCATCACAAGCGAATACACGGGAATACGGGACACAGATAGCAATATTATTTCGAATCGGAAATTAAAATTATATGAATGAGCGAGATATAAAGGTAAAACTTATATAACTTATTTATACAAACTTCTCGATTAATTTTTGATTTGTAATATTAAAATTCATAATTAATTAGTAACTGATCCAATTGATTGAAAATAAATTTTATGCGCATGTCTATAAATTGTGATTTAAAATGCGACAGATTAACAATGAAACAGCATTGTGTCCGTCCACGCGCGGGTTATTACTACTGCGCGATCCGCCGCTATATTGCCAGGTCTGACCTGCAACGTTTTTACTACTGATTCGAGCGATGTGCGGTTCGAGCTGCCCGTTTCTCGTTTATCGAAGCTTTTCTCGCGCAATATTTATTGTCGAACAACATAACTTGGACATACAATTTTTTTTTACCGTAATTGCTCTACGGTATTATCATTCTGTGATACACAAATCTTTTACAATAATACAGTGAGATTTATTGAACTAAAAAACAAATCTTATCCCTCTATATATTATATATTATATTTTTTATCTCTCAAGTTGGAATTTTTCCGTAGTTTTTTTCTTACCTAAATTTACAATTAAGAGAATTCTATTTATTTTTAATTATTTAATACAAATTAAAATAATATTATCGAAGTAAGCTTAAAGAAAAGCTTAATGTCGTTAAAATAATATTAATTATGATTAGATTAAGAATTTTTGAATTTTATAGTCTTATTTACATCTTTTTTTCTTCATAACGGAGCAATCGTTATCGATAACAGGAAAACAGAAAGTGTCAATAATTTAATCGTTTGTTTAACTATAATTAGCCGACTGGGAGCATATCAATTAATTGACATTTGTCGTGTCTAAAATCGGCATACATTTATCTCACGTCTTCCGTTTTGCTTTAATAACTATATGGCTGTTATACGGCTTTTTCCGTCATCCGGCTGACGAAGACAAACAGACGGGCGCGATATGACGTATCGATTTTAGAAACAGGCTGAGACCGTGCGCCCCATCGGTTATCAGTAGTATCGACAGTTGCATTACGAGCAGCCGGCCCATCAGGATATTTCAGGATATTGAATGCTGGATATACGTCAGTATTGTTGTACGACGCCGTTATGAATACCTTTCATCAATTAGTACCCGATAATAATAAGCCACTGAACCGATATTCTCGCGACTGCTCGCAACTCGTCCATATACTGCGGCCATTATTCCATTACTTCCGCAAGTAAGCTTTTCTCTCCGTAGCTTACTGCTGTTTACATAATACGTATTGACGAACATGAAAAGTTGGGCTACTGGGTTGTATTAGAGCCATTGAATCTATCGAATGTTGGAACATAAATTAAAATTATTTATTATTTTGAAGTTTTTACATTAAAGAGTTTTATTTTAAAGGACTTCGGTAAATTTTAAGCAGCTTTTGATTTAATTGTCAAGACAACAAACTAATATCGGAAACTAAAAACACGCGACAAATAATAGCCAATTACAAAGTTCTTTCAAAGAAAAATTAATCAAATTTTCGAGAATTTAAAAGGATATTCGATGATTTTACGAGACAATATATACATGATGTCCCATTTTAATTAATACATATATATATATATATATATATATATATAGTCAAATACGCTATTTTAATTAATATAGTCGAATATTGCTGAAATTATGCCTGTAACGAGAAAATATTTCATACAAAAGTTAAAAGGTTTTGAGGGGGGAAAAATTGATAATTTTGAATTTTAACTAAGGTCATTTTTCAAGGTCATTGAAGGTCAATCTAGTTTTTTTAAAATGGAGCCATTCTAATTTTTTATATAAATCGCAATATTTGAGATAAAAAGTTATAAGGTAGAATAGCAAAAAATAATAGTTTACGAGATATTTTGTACTTTAATGTGATATAATTTTACATAAACCACACAAACCAAAAAATATTTCGTAAAATATTCATTTTTCGGTGATTTTACTTCAATACTTTTATGCACAAAATAATGGGAGGAATCAATTGGAACGCTACGCAGAACTGTTATTAGATCGGCTAGAACTCGTGAAAAAAATTATTTTTAACAAAAATCGATTTTTAAATGTTCAAAATTATTTTAATTAGAAAAATAATTATCTCACGCGAAAAAGTCATAAGAAGTTTTTGTAGAACTCGAGGAACGCTACGCAGAACTGTTAATAGATCGGCTAGAACTCGTGAAAAAATTATTTTTAACAAAAATTGATTTTTAAATGTTCAAAATTGCTTTAATTAGAAAAATAATTATTTTACGCGAAAAAGTCATGAGAATTTTCTGTAGAACTCGAGGAACGCTACGCAGAACTGTTATTAGATCGGCTAGAACTCGTGAAAAAATTTTTTTATAATAAAAGTTGATTTTTCATTATTAAAAATGGCATTAACTTAAAAAATAATTATTTTACGGGAAAAAGTAATAAGAATTTTTTGTAGAACGCAAGGAATGCTACGCAAAATTTTTATTAGATCGACTAGAACTCGTAAAAATTATTTTTCTTTCACTTGGTTTTTAAAATTAATTTTTAGCATTTAATTGTTAGAACTATTGATGTAATTGGTATAGAACTCTAGAACTATTGTAAAACTAACTAGAACTCTGAAGAAATAATATATTTTCATGATACGGTGCGCTGCGTGAACTTGGCGCACCATATTTTCAAATTCGATTTTTTTGTATTAAATCATCGGAACTATTAAAAATACTTACATAGAACTCTAGAACTATTCCAAAGAATACCAGAACTCTAAAAAAAATTGAAGATTTTAAAATATGGTGTGCCAAGTTCGCAGGAGTCAATTGGTGTAAAGAAAACACATAGTTGTTTTTAAGAAAAAGTATGTAATTTGCAATTAGCAGCTACAGATAAACTTTTTTCCCCCTCGAAACCTTTTATATGAAATATTTTCTCGTTACAGCCATTAATTTCAGCAATATTCGACTATATTAATTAAAATGAGACATCCTGTATATAACAACAACACACCAACACAACACAACTCAGTGTTTTGTGTTTTAAATTATTATTGAAATTATTATTAAACATTCGTATAAACTTCGATGTAATTATAAGAGATTTTCATCCGGAAAAATGCGCGATAATGCGTACAAAGGGCGCTCGAGAACTTGCTTTTCTCATGAACGCGTTTTCCGTTACTTCTCTCTCGCTTTTCCTGAACTCTCAGCGCTATAAAGAATGGCATAGAGTGTCGTATTTTATACGCGGGACGATATAATTAACCCCGGGATGCGGTATATGATCGTTATTAATAGCGTTTTCTTACTTCCTGTTCAGGGCTTCTTTAGGAGGAGCATACAGAAGCAGATAGAATACAGGTGCTTGAGGGACGGCAAGTGTCTCGTCATCAGATTAAATCGAAACCGTTGTCAGTACTGCAGATTCAAGAAGTGCCTAGCCGTCGGCATGTCCAGAGACTGTAAGTACGATGTTCGCGTGAGAGCATCGAATAATTTTTACACCGTCTAGAAAATCGATAAATCTCAAAATATGTCGGTATTGGAGAAACGATGAGAGAGCGATATTATCTGATATTTATATGATTTCTTGAAATGCAAATTATGTATTTATAAGAAAGTTGATAACCAACATCATCATATTTCTTTCAAAAAATTACGAGGAATATTTTTGATTTTTTTTGCTGTTTTTACATGAAATGCGGTACCTCTTCTAATCAAAAGTTGTGTTATATGTCTACTGAGCAATTAATTACAGTAATTCACGAAATTGAAGTTAAGCGATTTGAAAGGAGTATGTACAAAATGGGCATTATTTTTTCTAACCAATCTTGATGAAACCTCGCATAGAAGTATATAAGGCTAAATATTAAGAACTACATCAATAAGTAGACGCTGTTGTCCCCACATGTCCTAAGAATACATTTTCTGGTTTTTGTCAAGGATCCATTCAAAAGTCTACATTATTATTGATGCAGTTCTTAATATTTATCCTTATATTACTTCTAGGCAGTTTCATCAAGATCGGTTTTCTTAGAAAAAATAATGCTCATATTGTGCATACTTTTCAAAAAATTATTTAAAAATGCATCAGTTTTTAAAATTTTGTTTTTATATATCTATTCTCTCTTCTCTTGTATTCTATTTTTTATTTGTATTAAAAAATTTTATGAAGTTTTTAAAATGCGTCCGATTAATTGATCATCTAATCAATTCAAAATTGAGTACACTAAAAAAATTGTACTTATTTTAAGAATTTTAATTGTATACATTTTTAGAATTTTCCACTTATTTTTAGAATACCGTGTTCTACAATAGGCATGAAAAGGATTCTTTTATCTTAAGAGGGGAATCCTCTAAAGATTAGTATCAGATTTTCCTAATTTATAAAAATGTAGACAAAATGAGATTTATTTTTAACAAAAAAGTACATTATTTGGTAATTATGCATATTAGGGGCGACCTCATCGATTTCAATGATCTTGACATATCTTGTTAAAGTCACTGTCCTGAGTATCCTCCAAAAAGTTTTAAGCGTCGCTCGTTGTTTATTAAAAAGTTATTAACAAAAAAAGTTTATTAAATAAAATTTTTCTGGCACTATGTATATTAAAACGTACCTTACCAGATTCATTTATTTGTGTAGGGCTCTGTCCCTACCCCTGCACCCCATCCCGAAAAAAAATAACCTAACCCAACCCATTTTTTAGAGGTGAAGCATTATTTAAGGTAAATAGTTCTTTAAGAATTTTACCATTTAATATTTAAGAAAATATATCGTGCATATACGTCAATGAATTATTTTGAAAAATAATGGGAGGGGTGGAGCCCCTTCTACATATGCCGAAGGGTGAATTATTACTTAAAATAAAGATTCATTCTTCGGACATGGGTTAGGTTAAGTTAGTTTTTTTCGGGATGGGGCGGAGCCCCTCCCCCGCCCACACGTTCGAATTACTACACATAAATAAATGAATCTGCTAAGATACGTTCTCTTAAATGTACATGGTCAGAAAAATTACGTTTTATTTAGTAAACTCTTTTGTTAATAACTTTTCAATAAATAAAACCTTTTGATACTTACTCAGGACAGTGACAAGATATGTCAAGGTCATTGAAATCGGTGAGGTCATCCCTAATATGCATAATTACCCATTATTTTACAGCACACGTGCAAAGAAAAATCATAAAGAAAGAATAGACATAGTACATATAGATCGAGCATGAGGTATGAGACCTGGGTCCTGAATGATTAGGTTATGTTGTTACACGTTATTTACTCATGATCACTTCTCTTAAGTCGCACAAATCTTCTTTTTCGAGCAACTTATTAACTTCATCCATTCTTCTAATAAACTAAAACCATTCAAATGACAAACACTGCACTGCACTGTAAATTGCAACACTATATAACCATATACGTTGTTACAACAATATGATCATATAACGCCAAATGAACGGTCCGCATAAAAAAACATACGATCGTTTGTTAATAACAAGGAATATATTTTTAGTTTTAGAGGATGTTCTAGAAACACTTAAGAATATCTATTAAAAAGAATTTTCTAGTATACAGTTTTCTTACTTCAAGAATATGATTTTTTCGGTGTAACTATATGTATAGGGGAAGAGCAGAAGATTCTTAAACACGTCAAGAATAAAAAAATATTCATGCGAGATTATGAAATAATTTATCAGTTATGTTCATATACGTCAAGTATGATCTGTCGACGAGTCGGCTTTGATTCCTTGCGCGTGTGTGACGAGCTTGCGAGAATCAGCGGCACCGTTAGAAATTCAAACAGGATCCTAGGTCGCGGTTTTAATCGTCAGTGATACAAAATCTACTTGCCGCCCATGTCGAGAGAGAGCAAAGTAAACCAAAGGGCAGAGCGTGTACATAATTAAATACCAGAGTTCTCTAGGGCGCGATACCGGTCTACGTATTTTACGTATATACGACACTACTGCTTATTATCGTGTCACATGTCGCAAACAAAATTGTAACGAACTCTCGTAGAATCGCGATTCCCTTCGCCAGTTATAATCTACGCAACGGCGTGTCTTTCATTTGAAGTCTTAAAATACAGCTTTTAGAAATTCAATAATTTTGACGTAAAATATCTTGAAATCACAGTGCTTAAATTAGGAATACGTGAAACTAAAATTTATCTAAAGTTACTTTTGCATCACGAGATTTTGTTGTCTTATTTATATTGCTGAAGCGCAATTCGCCAAAGATCCCTATTTCTAATCGATCGCAACTGAAAGACTATCAAACGCTCGCCTATTCTTGAATGAACTGTAAAGAATATGTAAGTGAGTGGAGAAAATATGGATAGTGGTATGGGGTGGTATGAGTGGCTCAGTGGCAGAGTGGTTGCCTACTAAGAGGAAGGTCCAAGGATCGAGTCCTGGTAGAACCCCGATATTTTTCCACCTTCAATCTGTATTTGAAGATAAATCTAAATATTGGTGGATAAATCTAAATATCGAGCAATCAATGTCATACGCGTCTCTTTACAGCTGTGAGATACGGCAGGGTGCCGAAACGCTCCAGGGAACGCGGCCTCGAGGACACGATGGCGACGACCATGACGACGACGACGACGACAACGACGACGACAACGATGGCGGCCATGGAAATGCAGCAACTGACCACGCCCGACACCGGCAACAACAATGCCAACAACAAAAACAACAATAACAATAACAACAACAATAACAACAACAACAATAACAACAACAATACCCAGAGTCAGAACGCGATCTCGCGGGTACCGCCGGCCGCGGTGGTCGAGGCTGATCAATCGGACGCTGACGTGAAACAGTTGGCCGTATATGACGTAATTCATCAGGTATCGCAGGCGCATCATGCTCACTGCGGCTTCACGGAAGAGTCCACCAGAGGCCTCACGAGGAAACCCATGATAATACCGGTGAGCTATTATAGAAAAAAAAAGATTAATCCATTGCGATCTAGAAAACATCTTACCGATCTAAATTATAAGAATCGTGTTTATACAAGTAATTAAATTTAATAACATTTAATATAGGAAAGGAGTACGTATATTTTAATTCACGATAAATATTGTTCGAATTGAATGAAAGAGAGGGTGAAAAAATATTTCCGTTATAAAATATGTTTCATCGTCTTTTTGGTACGGAGTGGAATTAGTTTAATTACTGATAATTCATTAGCGCGAAGACTTCTCCGCTGAAAATGGCAGAGAATCTCGCAGGTCTGTTTGTAATCTTGCTGATTAGGCGAGTAATTCTTCGCAGCCCACTAGCCCGGAGGACCCGGAAGCGGCGTCCTCGACCGCAGAGACGGTCGAGTCGCAGAGGATCTGGCTGTGGCAGCAATTCGCCACGAGGGTGACCCCGTCGGTACAGAGGGTGGTGGAGTTTGCGAAACGAATGCCGGGATTCTGCGAGCTCTCGCAGGATGACCAGCTGATCCTGATCAAAGTCGGCTTCTTCGAGGTGTGGCTGTGCCACATCTCCAAGATGACAACCGATAATTCGATGACCTTTGAGGATGGCACCTACTTCACTCGACAGCAATTGGAATTGATGTACGAGGTAAGATGGGAGCTTCTTCTTCCTCAAGAGCGAGAACATTTAATAATAAAATATATTGTGCGCATATCTGAGAATATTTAGATCAATATGAGCACCTTCAAGTACCGATGTTTTTGCGATATTCACGGTATACCGTTTTCAAATAATCATAAAGTTCGTCTCAGAAGTCGGGCTTGTGTTACAATCGTCGTAATTCCTTCTATTCTACTTTGACGATCGACAGCCCGATTTTGTGTCTGCATTGATGCAAGTCACGTCGTCGCTGAACATCCATCAACTGACGGACACCGAGCTGGGCCTGTTCTCGGCGGCGGTGCTGCTGAGTGAGCGATCGGGACTGAACGACGTCAAGGCCGTGCAGAGGCTGCAAGATCGAGTGCTGGAGGCGCTGAGGGTGCAAGCGGCGCGGCCTTCCGGCGAGGGATCCGGCGGCTCGGTTACTAGCGTTTCGCAGAGGATACCCGAGCTGAGAGCGCTCGGCGCCAGGCATGCCAGTCTTCTCGATTGGTTCCGCAGAAATTGGACGAAGCTCAAGTTACCGCCGCTGTTCGCCGAGATATTCGACATTCCCAAGTGCGAGGAGGACTTGCAATGAAGAGAGGTAATTAATCAATTACGGGACTTGCAACGACGAGATGATCTTTGACGATAAATGAGTTTGGATCGAACGGGTCGTATGAGTAAAATGGGAAAAATCGATCTTTAGCTCGTATTCAGCGAAGCGAACGTTTCGCGAAAATAGTACAACAGTATTTGCTTACACTTGAAACGTTGACTTTGTTTCTAGAAATAGAATGACATAAATTGTATGCACTATAAAAAAAGAATACGAGTAATAAAAAAAAACGAATTCTTTTGTATAACCGGATAATCGATAACTTACAACAATGACGTTTGCAAGCAAATATTTTGAAATGATATTTACGGAATATGTTTACGCCTCATGCTTTTACTTTTAAACAAGCGCTTTCACCTTCTTTTACTTTTAAACATGCTTTTACCTTCGACTCTAAGAGCATTCGCTTCACTTTTATTCATACAATCTAATATATGTACACCTCCATCAAGGTAGCCTTTCCACCAGCGCTAAATAAATTTTAATTTATCTTAAAATTTTAAGTGCTAATTAGATACTGAAGTCCGGAATCAAGTGTTCAAACTGTTTGGCAGAAAATTAAATTTATATTGCAGAGGCGACTTAACATTAAGCTATTCCCCTCCCTTATACAGGATGTCCCGCAATAGGATGTCCATAGTTTGACTACGTGTTCCTGGTATTATTTTGAGTAAAAAAGTTCAAATCAACATGGTACAAATTGGTTTCTCAATCAAAATCAGAAATTCCTAATACCGGACTTCAGCACCTAATTTTAAAATGGGTTAGAACTTATTTAGCGCTGGTGGGGAAGCTAATTTAATGGGGATTTTATGTATGCCATTTTCTCCTCTTTCGTATACCTTTTTGATATACATATTTTCGCTAAATAAAGTCGTCAAATAATTATCTCTTCGTCATTTATGTTACAATGGTGTGATTATGAAATAATGTTTACAGAAAATATGAACTTTTATCACAATCAAGTACAGTAATTACTTTAATATATTGAGCAGTGTACATTTAGAATAGTAAGCTTGTAGATTGCTTTTAATGATCCGTGCCTTGCTTCTGTCTCTTTGACAGACATAAGGTGCAACGAGATAATTCGAGATCAGTGGTACCGATACCCGGTACTGGCAAGAAACCAAGTTGCCCCAAGCACTTATCGAGACTGCTCGGAATATCTAGGGAATCATTCGTTTTGATTCATAGACAGCGAAACACGATCACAACACGATCCGATTGAATAAATCTCGATGAATGAAGACGATCTGAATGAAGAACGAGCGATGGGACGAGAAATGAGACGTATCTCTTATAAATGAGGAATGAAGATATTGTCTGCAGCAAAGAATACTAGCAAATTAAAGAGAAAAGAGGTTATCGATAGCGTCTGTGGTTAGCGCCGATTTCCGCTAATGTGTCGACATATTTCGATCGCTCGAAGAATAACGAGAAATAAAGTATCTTCGATTGCAAAAAGCTCGCCGTATTAGAAAATTGAGAAAAATAAAGAAAAAAAATTAATATATATATACATAGACACGAGATCGTCGATTATTAATTAGGGCGAGATCAAATAGCGAATTCACGTGAATTTTCGACGGCGATCTTTTGAGATACTCCCGCTAATTTACTTCCAGGATATCTCGATCGCTCGAATAATAACAGAAGATAATTGGAAGAGGGCAGAAGAGAGATTATATCTTTAAAAGCCGCGCAAGAGAGAGAGCAATAGGATGGAGCTTTTGAGGAATTTTCGTGCAAGCTCGGAGGGAAGCAGGTTCGCAGGTGCAATTTGCTCAAGCTTTCAACGGAAACGGCTTTGTACTATTCGCCAGGCAATACCACACGCATACAGCACACGTGTTTCCGGACGAGTGTGTACTTAAAATAAAATAAAATACTCAATCGACGAAGGAGGCATCTTTCGCGCCGCGTCAAGTAACGGCTGGCTGCTTATCCGCCGCGATGACGCATGGACAAGCACAAACGCATAAATCGAGTCATGAACATCCGTTCATGTTCAAGATTTTGTTGTCCTTCTTTTTGCGACTATATGTCTAAAGTTTAAGGATTCATATACACAATGTGCAGCACTCACTCGAGCGGCTTATTTTACAAGAACGGAAATCGGCCAAATGATACAGATTAGCATCACAGCAACAGCAACACCAACTCAACGGACATATCAGAAATTATAAGATTACGAAGTGTTCCCCTCTGTATTAAGCGTTGCCGAGTACGTTCGTGTCTCAAGCAGGAGTCGGGATCGGTGAGAATAAGATTTCAATGTTATATGCAGATATATGCAGAGATTGATTTCAAATCACATCTCGCGACAGCTTTTTCTCGATTCTTTCTCTTTATTACATATTTTATAATTATGTTATGTGTAATAATTATACGTAATAATAATGTAATTATTATTACGCATTTTAGAGAATCACATACTAATTTTAAATTCCCACAATTTCGCATATTTTTATCTTTATAAAATTAAATATTATATGTATATCGAAGAACATTTTTCCGTGTGTCTCTAATGCCGAACTTATCGAAATGTCACCGATTTCGATCCTTGATTTGTCGCCGAAAGAACAATGAGTGACTGTACGGCCACGTGAATATAACGAAATACATGCGCGAGCACGCATACTAAACAACTATATATTTATTATGCGTGTAATTTATGAAATCGTATAGACGCGAGAGGAGGCATATACAAATTTCACAAGGCTCGAGAGGATATCTTTATAAGACGTATCTCTTTATAGGTGCATTCGCTACGAATCTCAATCTATGCAATCTCTATTTTTATTACTCGACAAGTAGAATAGTAAATTATATATCTAGATATATATATGTGTGTGTGTGTGTGTGTATGTATATGTATATATGTGTGTGTGTGTGTGTGTGTGTGTGTGTGTGTGTGTACATATACGTATATCATCGCGTAGCGCTTCGGGAAACCGTTCCGGACGGAGGCGCGCGAGAAAGAAACCGGAACGCACAATCGGCGATTCGTGGATTATTAAAGTTCCTCAATTAATCACGCGAAATATTTTTGCTCATCGCGGCGAATCGTGTCTGAAAAAATTGAGCTGAAAAATCGAGAGAACAGTGAAGAACGACAACGCGATGAGTCGGTACTTATACACACACGCGCGTGTGAAAAATCTACAAACATATACTGATGAAAGAAAAATATGCGAACTTCTATCACGTAAACGGCACATGTATGTACATAATATATCCGCGGCGCACATGCAACGTCCAGAAAAACTCTACCTGAGTCGCGCTTCCGCGCGAAACGATCCAGAAGCGAACGCGGGCCGACTCTTTAAACTTTAAATACTAATAACTCTCTGACAATGACTAGCGTATAATGCATAACGATATATAATCGCAATGCGTGTGTGAATATACGTCTGTGTGTGTGTGCGCGCGCGCGAGTGCATCGAAATACTCATTTGTGAAACATGGGATAAGAGAGAAAAAAGAAGTTTATTATAGGTGCTTTCCAGCAACATACATAGGCGACACTGCGTAACACAGTGAACGACTCACTGCAATTACGACACAAATCTACACAATCGTACACAGCTAAAATGTTGTGTTCGAATGTGTCGTCGTTTTGTGTCACTCCATGGATACCAACATTTTTACATTTAGTACCAAAAGTTTTTCTTTCTACGTAGTGATATTCCGGTAGAAGGTAAACTTAAAAAAAAAACTTGAAAGAAAACTTTTTTTTTAACTTAAAACTTTGAAAAAGCTATGTAAAGTGACTGCCCTGCACTCTGGCGGTGAAGTAAAAAAGCTAAGCAGCGTTCCAGCTATAAGTCGACACTGTGTCACACAGTGTATGATTGTGTTCTGTTGCTGGAAAGCACCCTAATATAGATATCACCGTTTCATCTATATACCGGGCGTACTTAAAGTAATAACGTGATCCGGTTTATTATCGCTGTCACTCGAATCGAAAGGGGAATCGGAGATGCTGTTTTTGCGATATTATAGAGGAAGGAAGAAAAAGTTTCCAATCTCTTCGTCATTCTGTCTCTTTTTCTCGCTCTTTCTCTCTCTTTCTAAGCGCTCACATCAAGTTGTGAATAAACATATCATACTTAATTAATATATTGGACAAAGAGGATATCATCGTTTATATAATATAATATGAAAATATATACAAATATATATATATATAGGAGAAATATATATATGTATATTGCAAAGGAACATATTGAAACTATATTGCAAAAAAAGTAGCTATTAAATTACCGCATTAATGTCGAGCAAATCGCAAGGTAGAGCATATCGGCGATTAGAAGGCAACAATCATGTGGTAGTGTGTTCTCTCGCTTTTTTATTCTAATCATCGTAATCGGCAATGGAAGCTCTTTCGTGATCCAGTGTGTAAATCGAGCGTGCGTGACTTGGCGCTTATTGATCGTTATATATTATTGTTTCCGCTTTCTATTCAATTGTCGCGGAGCAAAAAAGATATTGATCAAAGTTACCGGATTTTAGAGATAAAATTCCGGAAAAAAATATCCAGATAAAATCCGATGGAGAGAATCGACATCAGTGTCTCTGGTATGTTAAAATTAGAAGTGGGAAATAAATTTTAGCAGCGTAATTTTCCAATATTGAGGGCTCCGGTGACAAAAAAATAAATGGGAAAAAAGGAAGAAAGAATAAAAAAAAGAAATAAATAAAAAAAGAAAAAAGAGAGCCGAGAGCTCTCATTAGCTTCTTTTACATCACTGTGTCAGTGCAAATGAGAAACATATAATGATGAGAGATATAAAAATATGTGAAAATAAGCGATAGAAAAATAAATACATATTACATAAATATTGCAATCTCTTCTTCGCAGGATTGACAGTTTTCTCTCATTATTATGATTGTATTTTTCAAAATTTCTAGTCTCACGAAAATTATTTACCGAGGAGGTAACAATCGTGAATCGAAGAGATGTTCACACGCGAGCGTTGCTAGATATATATATATATATATATATATATATATATATATGTATGTATGTATGTATATATACGTATATATATATAAAATTAAACGGCCAAATACATCATAGTAATAATATTAGCAATATTATATTATTATGATAAAAAGATAATTCTCTTTCTATTTATCTGTATCTCTTAGCGACGGCGCCGATTAATCGTCCTTTGTCATCCTTGAGCAGCGCCGAAAGTGTTCCTCTGTGTTCTTGCCGATTGTTCGCGCGCGAATCGATGATTTTTTGGGGACGTGTCCTAAAAAATCACTTTATTCCGATTTCGATCACTTTCTGATCCTTCGAATTTTCGTAGCGCGAACGCGATGATTGGCCGATGATAAAAAAAAACACATACACACGATAAAATGATAATTGAGTTAATGCGTTTTGGACTTTGATATAGGAAAAGGATCAATAAGAGTCAGATCGCAGATGTTGATGCGTAAATATCTATATCAATTTGTACTAACATAAGCGGGAGATTCAGAGACGTTTTCAATCTAAAGGACCATTTGATGATCATTATAGGAATAATTGTATATCATATATAAATATATACGCACCAACATATCTGGCTTTTATAGATCCTTCGCCCACTGTCGAGATCTTGTGTTGAAGAGTCTTTTCAGTTTCTCTATTCCTTTGAACATGTTTGAACGGATTAAAAGAGATGCGCGCGCGATCTTATACTTCTCTCCTCTTCCTATTCCCAATTTTCTCTTTTCCCCTTTCATGTTTGGACTGAGACAAGGATCGTCCACTCCTTTAGTCCTTTCGCCTTTTAGCTTACACTCCTTCCGCCACTTTCCGATTTTAATTTGAGATCTTTCGTTTCGTCTCTTTAAAGTTTCGAGAAATTTCGATCATGGTGCTATAATATTTGTACATATACTTATAAAAATCGTTGGCATAATCAATATCCAGATAGGAAACGGGCTAATAAGGAACCAGGCGCAGAAAGTAGGCGCAACAAATCTTAAACTTATCTTAAAATCTTCCTTAATTGGAACGTTTCTTCTTTTGGATCAACTTCAGCAGACCAATTGACAAAAAATAAAATTACAAAAAAATTCATACGTCTTGATCCTCATCCCTGCCTTACGTCTCCGGTAAGTCTCCACAATCGAAATTAAATTATAACGTCGAAAACGAGATGAAGAACAAGGAGTGAAGAAAGACGCATACGTCATGATCTCAGCGATATACAAAACAGCAATGACCTACTTTCTGCGCCTGGCTCTTATTAGTTCATTTCCTACCTGAATTTTTGTATTTATAGATCAGAGCCTTTTCGTTTTGTTATTCATAATCAATATCGTTACGATTAATAATATTATTGCGGTTAAAATCTGATTATTATCGCTGTCCCTCCTTATCGCTATTATCATTATCACCGATATGTTTATTATCGTTAATGCTGCTATCATTATTATGACTATTTTTATTACGATTATAACAATTATTATTGATATAGATATATTATTATTATTATTATTATTATATTGATTGTACTTACACTGATTATAATCTATATCAACGTTATCGTCGGAGGTGCTATTTAAGTCAAGCAAATGTAAAAAAAAAGCAACGTTAGAAGAGTAAGATGATCCAGATGGTTTTTGAAAAACTTCTATGAATTCCGCCCATACAGTTGCTAAGGTTATATAATAATTGCCGTTCTATTTGATATTGATTTCTGGCTACATGCGCTGTCGCGCGCACATTATGTATATTCATTCTCTTCGATACGCATTAAAAGCAGCAATACGTATACATACATAACTGTACAGAATGGTTTCAAATTTGCGCAATGAAAATTTTTTATCAATATAGAGTTGTCAAGTTTTCCCCAACTTAATCCATTGTTAGAAAATTCTATCGGACGTTATCTTGTTTCTCTGAAAAATTTCTAAGTATCAATGTCTCGATAAATATACTTTTTGAGATTCTCCATAACTGAGCCCATCTGAAATTAATTAATCTGAGATTATTTAAAATTAATTAATGTTTATTTATCGTGAAATTTAATTTGCGAAAAGTTATATATAAAAATTCAATTGCTTTTGTAATTCTAAAAACTATTAATGCTTCACTACAACATTTTTGTGTCAAGAAAAGATCGATTTTAAATCGATCCAAGAAAATAATATTTTATTATGTTGAGCAATTGCGCAAATTTACATCCATATGTTTAAAGGCATGTGATGAAGAAAAATGCGAACATTGATTGAAAGTAATAGCAGCAATACAAATCGTCCAAAAGGATTTTATCCGATATCTGCGTGATATACATTTATATTCGCAATTCCTTTAGTTTATATCATAAAGATAAATTAGAAAAAATTGATTCCTCGAATATTTGACATATCATTATTAAACTTTAAATTTTTTTTCAAACATTTGAGATATATGTAAACAGTGGTCAATGTATAAATAGTGAACACTATATGCTTTCTCTCTCTTCAATTTAAAATATTTGATATTTTTATTCATTAAACATTTTCAAAATGTCACTTTTTTAAATTAATATTGCTAATAAAAAACTTATCTAAAAGAATATACATATACATATATATATATATATATATATATATATATAATTTATTAAATCTTTGAAAAATAAAGTATATTATACAATTAAAATTTCTGAATTTCTGAGTCGAGTTGTAATAAATACTTATTCCTATTTATGTTTGCCACTGTACATACATGCATATACACATAATGTTCCAGTCATCGCACAGTTTTATGATTTATATCTGACAAAAGAAAAATCTCGCTTTTAGTGAAAATTTCTATCTAATTAATTAAATCTCAAATGAAAATTTTATTGCAATAGAGTTCTTGCAAACTTGAAATTATATCACTTGAAATTATATCAGAGATAAGAGGTATCATTATTTATTTGCGGATCTAAAGATCAATTCGCGAGAAACTTTTTGATTCCACTAGCCCGCAACTAAAAAAATTATATTTAATTGTCTTGTTAATTTTGAAATCTTTAATTTTCTGTTAATTTTGAAATCTTTAATTTTCTTGACGTTGAAACATTTTTCAAAGTTCAACATGTAGTTCAACATTCGCAATTAATTAAAATATGCGACATTTGTAGCATCATATACACGTATATACCTACTATTTACGAAGACGATGATGAGGGCAAGGACAAGGATGATGGTAACGGTGAATGATCGGCGTGCCAAGGGAGGCGGGAATTATTCTTAAAGAAAAAAAAATATATATATATATATTACATATACATATATTATATGTATAAAATATAATATAAAGGAAAAGATAACGATATTAAGAGTAAATAACTACGACAAAAAAATGACTGCTCTATACTGCTAAAGTACAAATGTTTTCATTTAATTATTTTATAAGACGATATACCGATTCGTTACGATTCGCATTTATATTTTGCATTTAGCGCTAAAAGCGACCGTCGCGAGGCTCTGGCTTTTGTCTAATGAGAATCGCATATTATAACGTTGTGTGAGATTGAGAATTTGAGACTGTGCATTTAGAACACTAAATGTGAGATACAAATGCGGGTCTAGATTTATGGCGCGTCGGCTTGGACACACATACACACAGTCCGACGTGCGTGTATCTATATCTGTATTTATTTGTTAATCTTTAAACATGGATGTGTGTGTGTGGCACGTAAGGGCTACATGTGTATATTCATACAGGGTGTCGCAGAAATCGCACACTTCCCGCCGATTATAAATATCTTTGATTAATCTGGTGTCAATTATTTCTCTCTTAGATCAAGTTTTTGTAACACTATAATTAAAAAAAAAAAATCATAAAACATATAGAGAATTTTTATCCGAAATAATAATTAACTAGAATTGAAATCTTGTATCATCTATTCGTGATTGTGTGCTTGAAATTTTTAATTCGCATTCACGATTTTATATTTTAAATCTTTCTTGGTTGAAGTTTTGCAATTTGATGATATTGATTGATATTTTGGCGCATAGGGAGGAAAACTCGACCCCTAAAGTCGAATCATGTTCAGAGGGAAGCAAGCAAGCCCCATAATTTTGGAACACCCTGTATATATAAAGCACGCATATTCATACGCACATAAACACGCATATCATATACATATTCTTCTATTAGTATATTTGAAGGCATGATATGCATTCTCTCCATTTCGTCCATTTCACGAAGCATGAGATTAGTAATGCTCGATTTTCGTCGACAATCATAATAATCGCGATAGCGTCACTCCAGCGATATTCCAGCAAGAAGAAAAGAATAGATTTTTATTTTGAGTTCATTAGAAACAGAGTAATTCAAATCTATGTCGCTCGATTGTATGTGCGTACATATAGCGCGCAAGAAAAATGGAACATGCTATTGACCAATTAACGCTTGCAGATATATAATTTACAAAAGTGTAATTTAAAGAATATATATATATATATATATATATATATACATACAGGGTGTCCCATTTTAAAAAACGCACCTCGATAATTCTTCAACGAAGCATTTTCAGCAAAAATGTTTCAGACAAAAGTTGTAGGACTTGAAGGGGGACAGATGATGAAAATATGTACTTGACCTTGAGTGACCTATTGAAGGTCAGGTCAATGTCATCGATGTTTTCTTAAATGGAACCCCCTATTTTTCATTACATATTTTTGTAGCTTACCTCGAGAGCTTTTCAAAACACTATAATTAAGTTATTTTTTATTAAGTACTTTTCGAGTTATAAGGCTTAAAGTTTACAGTATTTTGACATAAAATACAAAATATCGTGTAAAACATTCAGTTTTCGGTAATCTTACCTTAATACTTTTATGCATAGAATAATAAAATCAATTAATTGGTGTAAAAAAAACACATAGTTGCTATTAAGAAAAAGTATGTAATTTGCAACATGCAACTGCATACTTTTTTTGAAAGCAATTATGTGTTTTCTTTACACCAATTGATTGGTCTTATTATTTTATGCATAAAAGTATTAAGGTAAGATTACCGAAAACTAAATGTTTTACACGATATTTTGTAATTTATGTCAAAATACTGTAAATTTCAAGCCTTATAACTCGAAAAGTACTTAATGAAAAATAACTTAATTATAGTGTTTTGGAAAGCTCTCGAAGTAAGCTACAAGAATATGTAATGAAAAAGAGGGGGTTCCATTTAAGAAAACATCGATGACATTGACCTGACCTTCAATAGGTCACTCAAGGTCAAGTACATATTTTCATCATCTGTTCCCCTTCAAGTCCTACAACTTTTGTCTGAAACATTTTTGCTGAAAGTGCTTCGTTGAAGAATTATCGAGGTGCGTTTTTTAAAATGGGACACCCTGTATATATATATATATACATATACACATACATATATATATATATACAGGGTGTCCGGAGTCAACCGCATCACCCGTCGTGTGCAGGTAGAGGCAGTTAAACTGAGTAGGAAAGTCCTGTACCGTTTTGCGATTTTCGCAATAATTAATAAGAAATTAAATAAAAAAGAGCGGCCAATCCGTGCGAGTAAAAGCGCCCGGCGAGAAGAGACCTCCTACTGTTTACGTGATTCTTGTCGCGCGGCGAAAATAAAAGCCTAATGTTTACGCGGTTGCTCGGCGCACGACAAAGCGGGGAGGAGCACTTTACAAAGGACAATGGATAAATACGAGCAATGCATAACGTTGGACTCCCGCGTGAGCTGTCTCTTCTCACCGCGCGCTTGAACTCGCGCGTATTGGCCGATCTTGTTTAATTTATTTCTCATTAATTATTGCGAAGATCGCAAAACGGTAGAGGACTTTCTTACTCGGTTTAACTTGCTCTATCAGGACACGACGGGTGATGCGATTGACTCCGGATACCCTGTATATAAAGAATATATATAAGGAATATATATAAGAAATACATATATATATATATATATCCCTAATAATTAACCTGTTTTTGAGGCACTGCAATAATGAATTCTTGGGTCTGTGGCGTCCGCGACTCAATGTATTTAATTTTAAAGTATTAGAAAAAGTTTGAAAAAATATAGACATCTTTGTAGTTTCTACTAATACGTTTTATAGCTTATGCAAAGATAAACATTTAAAAATTATTTATTATTGATTTTTAAAAAGGATAAAAATTGCTATCTGACAAAAAATTATAACTTTTTGAAAAATAGTTTTGAAGAAAAATCCTTTCATGAATCTTTGGTTTGGACTTCAAGAATTATGAAAAAAAAAATTTTATAAGCTCTGCTTGAAAAAAATTTATTTGCAAGGACGAAACTGTGTTATTTTTAGTTGATACGACATTGATTTCTGTGATGAGAAAGTAGTTTTTAATGTTCCAATGCATTTTATTTTATTAAAAAAAGAATTAAAATTAACTATTGACGATTTAAAACTATTAATATTCTCTTCATGAGAAGAAAGTTTGTCGAAAAGCAGTTTGCACCATTTTAACAAACGCTGCATATTTTCTGCTTTAATAGGCTATTTGTCAATGCTAAGAATAAGATAAATTATTAATTAAATATATCAAAATATAAGTTTTATTTCAAAAAAATTAGATCAAAACAAGTTTTAAAGAAAATAAGACTTTCGAAAAAAAATAGATCACAAAAGACATTGTACATAAAGTGAACCCTTTTGGGTCTGTGACATGTCCGTTTCTGATTTGCACTCGCTTAGAGATTGTTTTTTTTTTTTTTTTGGCTTAATGGCATCAGACTCTCTCTGTATAAACTTTTTTAGAGAAGCGAATTAGAAAGATTTGACCATTTTCGTGTAAATCGAAGGTGAAAAATGCTCCTGGATATCACAGACCTAGGGGTTTATTATTAGGAACACACATACACAAATTTGTTACAATTTTTCGTATGATGAAAAATAGAAAAACATGTACATAATTTTTCAAAAGTCTTGTAGAAAAATATATCTCCAAAGTTCGGCGACATATATTTGAATTGCCCTGTACAATCGTAAGTCATTAACTGACGAAAAATTACAGCATATCATTAGATTCTCAATTTTCGTTAGAGATCTATCGATCTCTTAACGATCACTGTGTCGCGATACAGTTTTGACTAATATCGCACTTTTATTTATATATATATATATATATATATATATATATATATATATATATATAGTAACATTTTATAAAAATACTGATATACTTGTGGCGTAACTTTATCATTGGACATATTATAAAATGCGGACTTTTTTTCTGTATCAAAAAAATCCTAGAGCAAGTGCTATATAAAATTTTCGCTTTAAATTCGTTGATTTATATTATACTTATAAATTAAAAGTTTTCCTCTCCTTCTCTCTAGGGTTGCTCGTTATTAATCCTTGTTATAATATACAGCGTTATAATGTAAAAATATAGCGAAAAAGTAAAATATTCGTCAGTTCTCCAAAGTAATATTGAATGACTGCAGAATCGCATTTATGTAGGATCCCTCATTTTTCTTATCATCGTCCTGCTTTATTCCCAGTTATCTAAATTGTCTACGATTGAAAGCGTGAGGAATTTTGGTTCCTCTTGTTATAAAATCGTTCGATTACTTACAAATACGCGAGTGCCAATTATAAGACTAATCACTAATGCGTAATAATTCATAGAGAACGAGAGGAAAGCGCGTCGACGATCCATGAAAAAAAATACAGCTTACTTATAAAAAACGTCTTAAACGTACATTTAAAAAATAGAGATTATAGTAAAGCATAATTTTTTTAAATTTGCGTTTAAGGCAATTTAAAAATAAACTTTTCCATTGCGACTCTACTTAAGCGATCGCACATATCATCGAAATGGCATATATATACCTTTTAAGGCTGTATCGATGTTTAATCGTCCATAGGATCCAAGATCTTTATGGAGGTGTATAAACGAATACAAATTTTACCTGCGAGAGGATAGTGTAATACGGCAATAAAAGAAAAAGCGATCATATGCCTTTTTAAAGCATATTTCTCTTTTCTTTTACCGTTACGTATCTTAAACAATCACAACTCTTTTTCTCTCTCTCTATCATACAAAAAATAAAAGCGATAGAGAAATTCTGATAACACATTTTTATATGTAGCATAAAAAATATGCAGAAAACACTTAAAATGTTACATGTGTAAAGAATATGTAAGCGAGCGGAGAAAATAGTGGTATGGGGTGTTGAGTGGCTCACTGGTAGAGTGATTGCCTATTAAGAGGAAGGTCCTAGATCAAGTCTCGGTAGGACCCCGATTTTTTTCCCCCTTACACATGTATGTGTGAACGACATCCAACAAGATTACGTTTAACAGCGTTATTATCGCATCTCCTAGTCCGCGAAAGATATATGATATATGTGATTCGAAAGGATGTATAAGAAACTAAATTATTTATATTTATCATCGATCCTCAATCGACATAAATTAAAGCGTATCTTACAATTAAATGCGTTATATCGTTTCGACGTATGACTAAACTGTGATTTACAAATTTTTGGAAATTTCAGTATATCGAAGTTAAAAAAAAAATGAAGAGAATGTGTAGTATACTAAGACGATTAATGAAGATTCTTGCCGATTATTGTATCAATATGAAAAGATACGGGTCTCTAATATTACCCATTATGATCGTTAGCGTATGTTGGCGATGAATGTTACGCTGTCTTGCTATTAATACTTACGCATCGAAACCGTTTAACGATTAGCTGTTAAAAATTTTACGACTCAAACTCTTTGAAATCAATATTTTGATGTGTCTATGTAAGATATAGGCATGCATCTCTCTCTTCTCCGCAGAAATTAGGAAGAGAATCGGAAGACTCTGATAAACTTAGAAAGGATAAGATACACACACACACACACACACATATGCACTCAATATACATGAAGGAAAAAAAAATAAACAAACACATAACATGAATACACGTATCGTGCTTCTTGTATATCATAATGATATAACGCGTTGAATATATTTCATTGTTATGAGTTTTATAAATCTATAAAGTAAAGATTACGAATCTGTATCTCTCTTTCGCTATCTATCTACCATTAAGTTTACCATTATCATACATATATTTGAATAATATATTGTATTATCACAATCTTGTTGCATACATCCTGCCAACTTGCTTTCCTTCCTCTCTCTCTCTCTCTCACGCATTATCCCTTATAGCCTCATCCGAAACATGTATCATTCTTCTCGAGAAAAAAAAAGGTGTACTTTTTCATATAAAAAGCACATATTGCCAAAATAAATATGGGGTTGGAAAATTAAAACTGGAAGATTTACTTGTGTCTGCTTCACGCCTCCATTCGTACTCGAAATATGCAAATATTTCCTGCTTACTTTCATCTTAATAATCGCATTTTATTAATTGTTTATTCCCGCAAGATGAACATATTTTGCTGAAAATAAATCAAGATAGAGTACAAGATATATATATGTATATATACATATATATCTTTGATTTATATTTGTTAAATTTTTTTATACAGAAGAGTAAGTTCAATGACTTACACATAATCAATATAAATACCTAGAATATTTTGTCTCACCTATTGGATAATTTTGTACACATATACATATTTATGTGTGCATGTGTCCATCTTTTTATGTATGTACAAGCATATTCTCTCTAAAAAATTATATTATCACTTGGCTTTGACTATAAATGTGTTTTGAAGCACATACTTTTCTATTTTTTGTGGCTAAATCTGATAGAGTTAAGATATCTCAGATTCCAATTCCTTTAAGTATGGTAATAAATCGCCTAATGCATCTATATAGTAATTGGGTACAAGATCCCGTTCTTCTTGTTGTTCGGATTGCTTCCACCTTTCAACGTCCGACAAAGCGGTCACTCCCGTCAAGACTAATAGCGTTATAAAACCGCAACGAGTTCCAAAAAGTATATCAGTGTTACAGCGATCTCCAATCATTAAAGTGCGTTGGGGATCAATATTAGATCGTTCCATCAACATTTTAGCCATGTATTTGTCCGGTTTGCCCATAATTACCGCTTTTCTCTCCGAGCAGCTTTCTATGCATCTAACTAGACTTCCTGTACCTGCATTGAGAAATTATAGATGTTTAATAGAAATGTATTAAAATATATACTACAAATATTATATATTAATGCTTGTATATCTTGATACCTACCAGGTATAACAACATCACTTGAAACTGGAAATCTTTCATCTGTATTGGTACCAATAAAATGTACATTAGCATCATTTAAATAGGTGGCTGCTTTTACCATTTTAGGATAGCTGAAGTGCTCATCGAAACCAACTATAACCGCAGCTACTTCTGGATCTTTCTTGAAAACAGAATACGGATTATTCTGATTAATTGTATCTGGTCCTATTCCATAATATGAGATACCAACTTGCTCCAATTCTCTTGCAATTGCTATATAAAAATAAAATTGCATGAAATATATTTTATAACATAGATGATTCATAAACACACAAGATTTACCTTCAGAACCTATAATATAGGTCTTCTTGCAAAAGCCTAGACTTTGAAGATAGCAAGCTGACAGATTAGCAGTGCATAAAATATCTTCCTTGTTTGCCTGGAATTTCAGAGCTTTGCATTTTTTCACCAAATCATCGCGCGTCTTCGTACTATTATTGGTCACGTAAAAGACCCGTTTGCCGAACTTGCGAAACAGATTCATAACATCTGACGAATTCGGCAGAGGTGTCATATGCATCCATAGCACTCCTAAAAAAAATATCTGCAGAACTATCAACATAGAACCGCATTCGCACAAAATTTTCACTCACCGTCACAATCGGTTAATACGGTGTCGAACGATTTCAAAAATTTCAGCACGTTCTCACGGGCGAGCGTTTTTATATTTATCGCAGACATTATTATTACCTATAAAAGCGAGGATATAAAAATATATCATGAATATCAGAACGGTGAAGATAAATATATATATGTATATGGTAAATCTGCAGTATAATGGCCTCTCCGTTTTTTTTGAAATTTTTATATTTTGTGTATTTTGAGTCGTAAAAAAGAATCTGAGAAGGAAAATCGTCGCTCATGTTCCGTTTGTTATTTAAAATATCACGATGTCGGTAAGTAAAGTTACAGGTTAAAGAAGTTTATGCTTTTTGATAAAGCAGAGAATAGTTGATATATTGAAAAGTACATATAATACAAAGTATTCTCTGCTTTAACCAAAAGCATAAACACTGTTGTCTGCTTTAACCATTTAATTGACATAATAGTAGATAAATAGTTATATTTTAAATATTAATTTTAAAGAAAACGGAAGATGAGCGACGATTTTCCTTCTCAGAATCTTTTTTATGACTCAAAATACATAAAATATAAAAATTTCAAAAAAAAAAACCGGAGAGGCCGTTATACTGCAGATTTACCATGTATATATATGAATGTATAAATGTATGTATCGTCACAAAGGTTGCTTTCCTTTTAGGAGACACAAATCGACACAGGTTAACACACTCGAGCACAGTTTGTCACAGTTAAATGGAACGCGATACACAGAAACGGATACACAGTGTGCACTGCTTTTAATACCTAATCTTACAAGATTTATCGTAAAACTTCTCAAACGTGTTTTCAAGTTTTATAAATGTATGTATAATATATTATACTGTATATAAATATTTTTATCACTCGAAATATATTATAAAAATAGAGTTTATTTTTATTTTTTATTGTTTATTTTTTATTGCACAAACAATTCAAACCTTAATAAGGATAAGTACTAGATTCAAAGATTCTATCGCGAAATATTGGGAACGGATGCGTTCTTCGGTCAAAAGCACATTCCAACTCTCCTCCCGAGCAGAGTCGAATAGTGTCGATTGAGTTTGAATCAAATTCTAAATGCAAAGCGTCGTGTGTCGATTTGTGTCAAAAGTGTCGACTGTGTTCCCTAAAAGGAAAGCAGCCAAAATTTTTATATTAGTAATATATATCTCGATACTTACCAATCCTTGTCAAGGGTCGACAGAAATGACGGACAGATTCTGAACTGATAATGGAGACTCCGCGCTACGCGCGGTGACAATGCGAAACTCTGGTTTCAGAGATATCAACCACGGACAGAGAGAAGCCTGAGAGCGGCCATGCCAGAGAGAAGGAGGAGAGGCGCCACGCCGTCATTTTTCGTAAGACGCTTTTTCTAGGCCGCTCACTAGCGTCACGTACATCCATTTTACGGCCGCTTGGAACTAAGTGGCCACATCCACTTTCGATGTCGATAAAAAAGCCAGTTTTGGTTCATATCCGTACTACATCCACAATTTTTTGGTTCGTGTCCGTGCTACATCCATATAATTGTGGATCAAAAATATATATCGAAACTTCGTGAACTTATTAATATGTTTTATTAAATGCGTGTAACGTTTTGGCATTCTAGTACATAATACGATATAAATTATTACTAAAGTATTTTTACGTATATCCGCATGTGCGCAATGAAATAAATTTTCTTAAATCAATTTTTCTTGATAAGTCTTAATTGAATATAATGTAGAAAATATCTGCAATATATTACTTTTACTTTTTTCTTATTCTTGGAACAAAGGTATCAAGCATTTAAGCAATCATGCATTTTAATCAAATTATGATTTTAATTTATAGCTTTTTATATTAATTTTTTTATATTAATTTATTTTTTACTTATTATTAATTTAATAAATTTTTTATTTATAAATTCGATTGGATGCGTAGCCTTTTGAAAATAAACATATAATAGATGCGCTCCGTTTGACGCTATATTTTCGCTTCGAAGACTAATTGTAAGATTCTTCACCCTATCTAGTTAAAAATTATCCGATTTATGTCGTGTTTGATGTCGTTTTAATCGCCAAAATCTCATTAATCCATTAAGATTATTTTCAAACCGATTAATTGTAAAATAGAAGTTTTAGTTTTCTCTCGATTCCCGGATCAACTTATCTTTCCGAGCTGTCTAGCGCGCTCGTCGAGTGTAAGAGCGAGAGCGAGACCGCGAGTAGAGAGCGAGCGAGATGACCTATCATCAAAGAGTTCCGAAGTCTCTTACAATGGGCTCTCCCCATCCATAGCAATTCACAAATGTAAACATTTTTTGAAATGAAAACTAAAACTTCTATTTTGCATTTAAACAGCTTGAAAATAATCTTAATGGATTAATGAGATTTTGGCG
>OX424451.1:12772993-12902993 GCA_949152495.1 Lasius fuliginosus
AAACGCGCTTATTTGACAATATATTTGACAATATATTTACGTTTTCATGGCCCATGTTTTGACTTCTCACCTTGTCACTTTGGAAAGATACGTTATTGTCTCGAGACATGTCAACGAGATCAGTTCGTTAACGCATCAAATTTATAATTACGTATTTTATAATCGAGTGTATCAAGCGTGGGCTCTTCGCGAAATCACCAATATCGACTCATTCTATATGTAAGCAACACTACTCTTATATTCTATCTCCGTGTGTACCTCTCTCGTCAATTAAGACCACATATTATCCTTCCTTTTTAATTACAGATATCTTTAAGCAAAAGAAGTTTCTGACATGTCTTATTTATACTTTATCTCCGTTACTTTCTGGTCCAACTTGGGAGAATAAACATCCTGGAGATGCAAGAATGCATAGAAGCTTTTAAATTACATTTATGTCGAAATTGACGTGAGAGATAATTATTTATATTTATACAGAACTTTTGGCTTTGACTTTCACTCTGTATATTTATTATCCGTTGACGCTACTGCGAACGTAACCATATATATTATTTACCAGCTTTTTCAATATTTATATATTTTTTTCTTTTTTCGTTTGACATGCTTTATCCGATAATCGTTTAGTTTTTAATTATATAGGACCGTAAGTTATTGAATTTTTTTATAATTGTTTCAATTAATAAATAATTTTCTGCGTCATAAAGTACTGCGCGTGGTGCTTGATGCGCGTGTTCTTGATTTTTTTATTTATTTATTGTATACTGTGAAGCTTTTATATCGTTTTATTTTTTCTTTTACGTTTTTAAAATCTTTTATTTTAAAATTTCCTTTTTAAAAATGAGTGATCAAGAACCCGCTGCTAAGAGACTCAAGTTGATGGATAGACGGAAACGATTCCAATATCAATGGTTTGATGATAATCCTTCGTGGAGAATTTGGGTGAAGGATATTCCTGATGATCCTTACAAATTTTTCTGTTTGGCCTGTCAAACGTCATTAGTTTGTGGCCTTTCAGAAATAAAAAAACATTCATTGAGCACGTACCATTTAAATAATATGAAAAAATTAAATCCAGAGTTTGGAAGTGATTTGGAATTGGCAACTTCCTCTGTTAAAGAAATCAATCCAGGACAATCTGAGACTCAACACGTTTTAGGAGAGAATTTTGATTTTAATGAACGAGTTAAGGTTGCAGAAATAAGATTAGCGACCTTCTTTGTTGAGAAGAATTTGCCATTTTCAATATCATCCGACTTACTTAATCTCATGAAAGATATTGCGAAAGAACCCGATATTCTACAGGCAATGTCTTTGGGAAGAACAAAATTAAAACACATTGTTAATAATGTCGTGTGCCGTCAAGAAACACATCGAATTAGTGAAGTATTGAGAGAAAATAAATTCTCAATTTACGAAGATGAAACATCTGATATAACAAACGATAAATGGCTTTCATTAATGGTCCGTTATGTTGAACCAAAAACGTCATATGTCAGATGTGAATTATTACAAATGGTTCACTTGAATGCGACGGATTGTTCTGCCAATAAGATCTTTCAATCTTTTGAAAACGAATTATTAAAAAAAAATATTTCTCTTCGATTGATCATTGGTCTTAGTTGCGATAATGCCTCTGTAATGATAGGTAAAACTTCTTCTTTTAAAACAAAATTGATGGAAAAGAGTCCGAATCTTGTAACACTTCCATGTGTGTGCCACTCTTCAGCATTAGCAGCAAGAGAGGCCTGCGAAATAATTCCTCAAGATTGTGAGCATTTTATTAAAGGCATTTCCACATTTATTAACAGTAGTCCAAAAAAAACAGCAATTTTCCAAGATTTCCAGATGTGCTTCGAAGATAAACCTTTGAGCATTTTGAAATATGCAGAAACACGTTGGCTAACGCGTCACAAGTGCGTTCAGAGAATTTTAGAAATGTGGGACACATTAGGCAAATTTTTGATGGAACAGGCATCTGAAAACGTTCGTTCTGCAGATAACTTGCTTTCCATTTTTCAAAATCCTTCGACGAAAGCTTATCTCTTTTTTCTTGAATATACACTTGATATGTTTAATAAATATAATGCAAAATTTCAAACAAGCAAATCTCTTATTCACGAGTTACAGCCTTCGTCAATAGAATTGCTACTTTGGTTCGTTAAAAAATTTATGAAGCCTGCTTTATTAAAACCCGAAGTGTTTGGTCATATTTTAAGAACCGTGAACTTCTCTGATCGTGTCAATCATCTTCCTTTAGAGGAAACTGATTTTGGTTTTGAATGCAAAGAATATTTGGAAGAGCAAATAAATCAAAAAATTTTATCTAAAATAGATGTCGATCTTATTCTAGAAAATTGCTTGCAATTTTACATAAAAGCAAGTGAACAAATTCGCGACCGTCTTCCAATTGACGACAACTTTTTGTATTGTGTTGCTGTTTTTAATAAGAAAATTGCATTGTTTGAGTGTGATCGAGAGTCCACGGTTCTTAAAGTACTGCAGGTTAACCATAGATTAGGAAAATTAGTCGATGTAAATGAAATGCGAAGTGAATGGAAATCATTATATGAAGTCGATCTACCAACAAAAGTCGACTGGTCGAAATTATCCTTCGATGATATGTGGATACAAATCGGATTATATTCTGTAGATAATAAAATTCGTTTTCCAAATTTACGATCGCTTTTAAGCGTTGTAAGAGCTCTTCCTCATTCCAACGCTGAAGCTGAACGCGTATTTTCTATAATACCAGATGCGAAAACGAGAAAAAGAAATAATATGTCCATTGAGACACTAAATTCAATTTGTGTCATAAAATACGCTTTAAGAGCTCATAACAAAACTGCTCGCACTATGGCAGTAACAAGTGAGCATCTGGCACTTATGACGGCAGAAAATGTATATAGAAAATCATTAAGTAATCAGCAAAGCAATTTAACGTTACATTCACACGACGATGAAGAAGAGATATGATAATATGTAATATTATGTAATATTATTTTAAATTAATATTAATATTTATTTATTTATTTATTTATATTTATATTTGACATTTATATTATATTTATTATTTATATTTGACATTTATATTATATTTATTTTTTATATTTATTTATGTTTTATATTTGACATTTATTATATTTATTTCTTATATTTATTTATTTTTTACATTTATTTTTTACATTTGACATTTATTATATTTATTTTTTATATTTATTTATTTTTATATTTATTTATTTTTTACATTTATTTTTTATATTTGACATTTATTATATTTATTTTTTATATTTATTTATTTTTTATATTTGACATTTATATTTATTTTTTATATTATGTAATAATATTATCATAATTTTTCCATCGATTAATAGTGTGTTAATATATATTTTTTCTAAAGACATTGCCTGTAAGAATGACAAAACCAACATTCCAATATGTCTCAAAAATTGTAATTCCCGTTTTTTATTTAAAAATAGAATTGTTAATAAGTATTCTTAGTTTTTTATATTTATTATTTATATTTTATATTTATATTATATTTATTTTACATTTTTATTTTATATTTTTTTATTACTTATCGTTTTAACTCCGATTATACTGTAAGTTACCGCTTTAAGAATGTTTTCCGTTTTGTGCTGAAGATGGTCCAAAAAAAGGACCGAAACGTACATGTATAATTTTTAATTTTTTCATTAGATTATTGACTTACGAAACTTGCGCCCGTTTAACTGCACTGGCTCTATATTGCCTTTTGTATATCTTTTTATCTGCGATTTATTCTAAAGAGCTTTTATATCTTTGTTTTATTATTTATATTTTATATTTATATTATATTTATTATTATTTATTATTATTAAATTATTTCTCTCATATGGAAGAATAAAAATTATTTTATTATAATTATTCTCTTGTATCTATATTTTATTTTTATTTAATCTATTATAATAGATATAATTCTATTATATCTATTATATATTGTGGGAATAGATATAAGCGATATTGCAAGCGAAAATTGGACACGAGCGACCGTGCGAGCGACTAGCGTTTTCATGACCGCTTGTTTACCGACGCCGCTGAACGCTACAGTCACGTGACTTCGGCTACACGTACACGCTACATCTGTGTGTTAGTAAAATTCTGTGCCGAGTGGTGGGAGTTCCCATTTCCCACGATCTGGCAGCTCTACTGACGCATCCTATGAAACTGTTCAGAAAGATTTCCAATGACATATATACATAGACCAAGCATTCCATCTGCAGAGTGAAGCTGGAAGTTGGCAGATTAAGACAGAGTGAGATAGTTGATTTGCCCCTGTGCCTTCTCACTCTATCTTATTGACTGTCAAGAACAGTAGCAATATAACCTTTTCTATTTCACAGCAGAATGCAAATTGCCAACGCTTCTAACAATAAATATATAGAAAAATACTGAAAAAAGAAAAAATGAGTTTCTGTTGTATGTGTGGCTTAGAATATACATCCGAGACGCAAGAAATCAGCTTTATGATAATATATGAAAGCTGATTTCTTGCGTCTCGGATGTATATTCTAAGCCACACATACAACAAAAACTTATTTTTACTTTTTTCAGTATTTTTCTATATATTTATTGTTAGAAGCGTTCGCAATTCGCATTCTGCTGTAAAATAGAAAAGGTTATGGGTGCTTTCCAGCAAGTGACACAAGTCGACACAGTGTGATACAGAGTATCATCTATCTTTGTTGTTCACTGGTGTTGAAAGAAGATAGAATTATACTCTGTGTCACACTGTGTCGACTTGTATGCTTGCTGGAAAGCACCCAATATTGCTACTGTTCTTGACAATAGGATAGAGTGAGAAAGCACAGGGGCAAATCAACTATCTCACTCTGTCTTAAACTGCCAACTTCCGGCTTCACTCGCTGCTATAGCAGAACAAAGGAATGCTTGGTCTACTTATATATGTCATTGAAGGTTTCCTATTAGGCCGGATCTACAATAGGTGTAGTAAGCCTCAAGGCCACTTCGACCAAACTCCGATTAACTTAAGCCTATCGCACAATACAAAAGAACAGGCAATAGGAACAGGGAATATAAATTATCCACCAATAGGAGCAGGGAATAGAAATTATCCACCAATAGGAGCAGGGAATAGATATTATTCCCTGCTCCTATTGGTGGATAATTTCTATTCCTTGTTCCTATTGCCTGTTCTCTTGCATTGTGCGATAGGCTTTAATCGTTGATTAAAGGGGCTGCCAACATGACAAAATAATTCAGTGTGACCAATTGTATTTCAAATATTTGTATCTGTATTTACGATTATATCGCACAGACTTCTATATATTAACTAGACTGCGTACTGCCGCTTATCAGCGTACCCTTTTTTTAGAGCGCATGCGCGAAATAGAGGACCAATTTTGTCTGCTAGGACTTACACGTTTTTAGATTATCAAATAATTTTATAATTTAAAACTAAAATAATTGCGAGATAAAGTCAAACAAGAATTTTAATTATATCAAAAAAATATAATTAAACAAAATCAATAATATATAAAATAATTAATTTTTAATGTATAAACCGTAATACAAATTATATAAAAAGTTAATAAATTCTTATATTTTCGCATCTCGTCTTTTTTTCTATTTAATAATTTTAATTTTTTTGTAGCATTTTGAAGTTTTTGTCTCATTTTATCTTTTTGTTCTTGCAATAGACGCCGAAACATTTTTGCCTGCTCTTCTAATTCACTATTATGACTTTCTGTCAAGGATTGTATGAGTTTTTAGATGTTCGATATCTTTTTCAAATTGTTGCATCCTTAAATGAGCCTCTCCAAGTTCATCCATAGCTTTACGTTTGTTTCGTATATTTTCTACATAAATAATGTTTATTTATTAAGGTTTGTTTGATAAAAATTATAGTTTATCAGGCATTATCAATACATATCTTCGCTGGGAGCAAACACATTGTCAGTTTGCATGTCACTTTCAATGATCGAAGGTGATTGACTTCCTATAATTATTTCTGTAAAAAGAAATACTCTATTAGTTTGAAGTTTTTATAAATATTACAGATAAAGAAATATTCATATACCTTCGCTGAGACCAAATTCAATTTGTATGTCATTGCCACTGGTTGACGGTACCTCACTTTGTACAAGTATCTCTATATTGTATATCTATAAGGACAAATATTTTGTTACATTATTATTTATATTATTAGATCAAGTTCAGTTCAATATTAACAAAAATCATTAAAAATAAGTATGTATTTATTATCAATATACATATATTTACCCAAGTTTTCTGTAGGTACAGCATTAGGTTTTAACCTTTTTCTTTTAGTTCCAGAAAAATAGTTTTCTTTGAAATGTAATTCACAAATTTCGCAGAATGTAGTTGGTATCCAAAATATTCTACTAATGACTGCAGTCCATTTTGATAATAAATCGAGATCACTCAATGGAAATCTTTAAAATATTGGAATATTTTATGTACGCATAAATTATTTTGTTTTTTATGTAATACATTACAATATATATACATATTCTGCATATATACTCACTTGAAGAAAGATATCCCACAGTTTTTAATTTTTCTACTTTCACACTTTTCTACCACACACCTTGCCGGCATTTTTGTTAAAAATATTAAAATATTTACAACTTAACCTCTTGTAACTTCGAAGCCCAAATGGCAATGCAAAATGTAAACAAAATTCTTCGCATTCTTCGGTCCTCTATTTCGCGCATGCGCTGTGTGTCAACATTTTCAGGGTACACGTCATAAGGCTAAATATATAGGATGTACGCAGTCTAGTATATAGAAGATAGAAGTCTGTGTTATATCGCCAGAAATACAATTGGTCACACTGAATTATTTTGTCATGTTGGCAGCCCTTTAATCAACGATTAAGTTAATCGGAGTTTGGTCGAAGTAGCCCTTAAAGAGCTATGTAAATATAATCACTAGATATACAAAGTACCGCAATCATCCGCCATTTTGGCTCCAACCGCGGCTCATTCAAATTATATATTTGAATAACATTATATTTTTGTCAATTAATTTTAGCCATTCTTCACGTCTTCCGTTGTTATTCTCGCCTGTTGGGATGCGAAATAAACGAAAACCTTTTTCGCTTCGATTTTTGCAGCCCTCTATGCAGCAACCTGGCATGTTTTCAGTTCCACACATCTCAGGTTAGAAAACTGCACTTAATGTGTAGGTACACATACGTACGAAAGTTGCACTATGTACACTTTTCGACGCCATTTTGGCTCCAAATTCTTATACATTGAGTCTGTGACGTCCCGCCATTTTTTCGAACCCCTATTTTCAATAATAACTAAGCAACATTTTTATTTAGAAATAAGTTAACAATTATGTAATCTATTCGCGCTATTTTTAAATATTAGTTATTCTTATTATTGCTTATCTGCTATCAATTGGTTATTATTCTTATCGCATACGCCTATTCTAACTTAAAAATTAAATATACTTTTGGTTATAAATGGGAAATCCAAGATTTCCCCATGACAAGACCAATGAGCGAGCTTTAGTTTAAGAACTAGCGACGCGACCAATCAGGCGCAATCACTAGGCATGACTCTCGCGCGCATAACGCTCTAGAATTAACTAGCGGTTAAATTATAGAACAGACCTGCGCGCGGACTCTAACCTTTTGCGAGCTTAGGACTTAAGTAATATTAAATACTTCGACATAGAATTGAAGAGGTATGCGTTATGCCTTTATGAAATCATGAAAATAATAACTTGTTGAAGCAATTCTTTTTACAAAATAAATAACTAATCGTTTCGACTCCACCCATGAGATAAAAATTCAACTTTAAGATAAATAACTAAACAAATAACGTAGTTGTATTATCAAAGACAAGTTATTACGAAAATGATTCCATGAATGAAAATATAATAATAAATTAATCCAAACCAATGTTTTAATATCTATAATAATCTATAGTTATTAGGAAACTTTGAACTATCAACCGAGCTAACATAAAATTGCAATTATTCCTTTAACAAATATACAAGTATATATATTTTAAATTATGAAGTCATAACGATTTATTGGAAATAACTATCTCATAAACAATTAAAATAACTAAGAATGAATTTTGAAATCTGTTAAAACTTTTCAAGTAAGCAGTTAACTAATAGTTTCGATAAACTACAGTTACGACTTCATAAATCAGTTACTTGTATAAAACGTTCTATTCTAGCTTGATAACTCATTTAAATATTACGCGCTAGTATATTTATTTAAGACACCGAAACGCTTCGCTCGTGGAACCAAAATTCACCCGTAACAAATTGCAAATAACCTCATATACGTTACCGACTCTGTAACGATGACAAATATTGATATTTAACTCTTCTTAGATTTTTCACTCAACGACCGAACTAACGATGTATTATTCGATTCCACGAACGCAAGTGTCGGCTACAAGTAAATTTAATTCTATTGTAACGTCTTGTCGTCCACGCGCCGACCACCGTCTTATTTACATTAGCCCGGAAATCAGACAATAGTACTCGCGTAGAACTCCTTTGTGCTGCCGATATCCGGTGGATGAAGTCACCAAGAGCACACGCCGACAGGTGCTCTAATTAAAAAGACACCGTAGATGTAAGAAATGTAAAATTCATCTCCCCGAAACACCCCGAATCGTTTCACACGACACCAATGTCCGATCTAAATACCTTTGTCTCGACAGTATATAAACCGCAAAATTCGAGCTCTTCAGGCAGATAGGCAGATCATCTCATATAGTCATGGTCAGATAGTCATATAGTCAGAGAACAGATCATCTCATATAGTCATAGTCGATCATTCGATCAAATTCATTCAGATCTGTTCAGAACATTTTCATCGACCATTTTCGTTTAATCTTATCATCGTAATTTACTTGCTACCTCGTGTAGTACTTATAAAATTTCTGTATACTGCATCGACACTTCTCTCATTTTGTCGGTCGTGCGTTAGACCAAGACTAAGTGTACAATTCAGAAATAAAAGACATTTGTGCATACATCTGTGTATTTCAATCCGGCCTGAATCGTCCATGACCGCGGTCCTCCAGGAGACGCAAAGGTTCGAAATTGCACAGAAGGCTTGGCTAAAACCTGAGATTCGTCGCAACGATACGGTAAGTAATCCTAATTTCCTTAAATATCAGAATATGCCGTATCATTACGAAGATTAGGAAATCTATAAACGACTGACAACCTTTTCTATCCCTCACCGTCTCGCATTCCACATGCTTCCGGTGACATCCTTATATCCTTTACATAATAAAAAGAACCCCCTGTCAAGCACTGGCATGCAGCTGACAGTTCACAGTCAGTCGTTCCTTTAGAATCGATATAAAATTATCATACGACCCTCCTTGCATCCATAATAATAATATCGATACTAAACGATATAATTAGACTTGAGAATAGAATACGTACTCCTGTTGTTATTCGGACGTCGTCCAACCTTTTATTTACCTAGACGCTGTGAGCACACCCGTTGTGCCCGTGCGTCGTTCTCACCCTAATCCAAGATTCCTCTCGTTTTCGAGCACCCAAGGCTTGTGCACCGAACGACATTTCATAAATCATCACCCAATATAATTCCTTTTGTCATCGAGCACTATCGTGCCCTTGATCGACATTTTTCCTTATACCTTTACTCTCCAATAAAAAATCGACAACAGGAAGTGAAATAATCTTAATATTATATTGAATATAATCATTCAATACTCTTTTAACTCGGACGTGGTCCAACCTTTTATCTACCTCGTCGTCGAGCATTTCTATGCCCTGAGCGACACTATACCAAAGTCCCGAGATTCCTTTCGTTTTCGAGCACCCAAGGATTATACACCGAACAACAATTTCCAAATCATTATCCTATATATATTTCCCTTCGTTTTCGAGCACCCAAGGATTGTGCACCGAACAACAATTTCCAAATCATTACCCTATATATATATATTTCCCTTCGTTTTCGAGCACCCAAGGATTGTGCACCGAACGACAATTTCCAAATCATTACCCTATATATATTTCCCTTCGTTTTCGAGCACCCAAGGATTGTGCACCGAACGACAATTTCCAAATCATTATCCTATATATATTTTCCTTCGTTTTCGAGCACCCAAGGATTGTGCACCGAACGACAATTTCCTTGCGCCCTAAATCTCTCCCTTTGAATTAAGTTAGGATAAAAATGGGAATATATAAGTTTATTTAATATCGATATTATACTCCTTATAAAAAATAATTATTCTCCTCTCCCTTTCTAAGCAATCAACATCTTTTCTTTCCGCAAATTTTAATAAATTTAATCTCCCAAATAAGTTTTCTAATCTTCGACTCATTTCAACAGCATAAATCTGATATAAAATTAGATCTAAGTATATTGAATAAAGTATATATGAAATAATAGCATATAAAGTATATATATATCATACATTAATTCATTATTAACCTCAAACGCTTTTTCTTAAATTCAATATACTATTTCTATATCATCGCTGACTTTAAGTTATTATAAGTACAATTGTGTAACGATTATCAATGAATAAAATCTCTAAATTAATCATTTACGAATATATTGCGATAATTCAAATGAAGCCTAGAATTACCGACGAAGAAGCTGAAGCTATAAATTTTGTTCTAAATTTATTAATCAGATTACTTTCTGAGATTATCGACGATCAATTAGACATAGACGAGTTAATTTCTTTCCTAGAAAACATTGAAAAACATTATAATATATGTAACCAAAATACACTTAAATTATACTAAATCTTATACCCGATTATATTTAATCATATATAAAATATTGTCTTAAATTTAGTAAGTTATTAATATCACCATTCCGTACCATCTAGTTCACTTTCCCTAGATCCATAAGTCAAGTCCTAGCTCTCGGCATCCCTAGGGTATAGCCGGTGTATGCAGGTTGCCCTATAAAAAATAGAGAGCTCTCTTTCTTTTTCTAACCTAGGAACAGAAGAAGAAAAGGGTCACCCAGACGTGACAAGTCTTATGGATTGCGGTACTTTGGGAGCTTTCCAGCAAGCGACACAGACGACACAGAGTATCATTCTATCTTTGTTGTTTATTGGTGTTGAGAGAAGAAAGAATGATACTCTGTGTCGTCTGTGTCGCTTGCTGAAAAGCTCCCACTGTATATATATTGACTTTATATGTAAAATGACTGCCCTGCACTCTGGCGGTGAAATAAAAAAGCTAAGGCTGGTTCTACAATAAGTGTCGTAAGTCGTGTCGTATGTCGTAACGCAGCCGAGGTCCAATGAGAGAATTTTTCTTTCAAAAATGAGCTCTCCTCATTGGATCTCGGTTACGTTACGACAAATGACACGACTTACGACGCTTATTGTAGAACCAGCCTAAGTAGCGTTCCAACTACAAGTCGACTATGGGAGCTTTCCAGCAAGCGATACACACAGACGACACAGAGTATCATTTTATCTTCTTTCAACACCAATGAACAACAAAGATAGAATGATTATGGCCTAGTAAGTGGAAATGTCAGATCCATTAAAAAGAGAGGCATAGCTGAGAGTATCCGACTGTCATTGTCTGGTAACGCAAGCGCGAATATCAGACAATGATGAATATCAGACAATGATGAATATCAGACAGTCGGATACTCTGAGCTATGCCTCTCTTTTTAATGACCTTACGCTTTTTTAGTTGGCTCCCGCATTCTATACCTAACTTCTCTCTAGGGGTTGGTTCTCAAAAGTAGTAAAATTATAATTCACGGCGCTGCTATCGATACTGTTTTAAGCACGGTTTTATACACAGGTCAGGTCACTTCTATACTGGCGACCGTGCTAAAAGGCGTGACCAAAATGTAACTAATATGGCGGCTAGCTCAGGCTGATTTATTCAATATGTGCAAGCGCACATATATGATATAAGATCACACACACGCATATTGCGCATACACACATTGAATAAATCAGCCTGAGCTGGCCGCCATATGGTTACATTTCGAGCACACATATTCTAAGGCCTATTGCACAATGCAAAAGTACAGGCAATAGGAACAGAGAATAGAAATTATCCACTAATAGGAGCAGGAAATAGATATTATTCCCTGCTCCTATTGGTGAATAATTTTTATTCCCTGTTCCTATTGCCTGTATTTTTGTATTGTGCGGCTTTATATAGGCTTAACTAGTGACCTGACCTGTATATAAGTTCGTGGTTTTAAGAGTGGTAACATAACTTTTAAATTCAACGCTAGCGCATGGATGGAGAAAAACGGAATCTGTAAAACGTACACTGTGAATTTCAACGAGTTTTTTTTTTAAAGACCATGACAAATTCTTACGTAGTCCCAAAATGGGTAAAAGAGGCTATAAAAGTTTAAAAGTTAAACGTTCAACTTTTAAAGTCCCGAAAAACAGATTTATTTATTTATTTTTTGCATTGATGTATTATATACGCTTGAAAATGCGGCAAAATGCCCATCAAGAGAATTTGAAACAGATCAAGAGATTCGTTGTTAAGAAATTGTCAAAATTGACAAACGAATCAATCCAAAATTTTGTACTTAATGCAAAATCATTTATTATTATTTTCCTTATTTGCAGCTTCACTAATAAGTGAAGCTAAGTAATAATCTAGCCTTAATTTATTGATGAAAAAAGTAAATACCGCAAAAACATAATATATCGTATTAAAAAAAATAATAAACTTTTTTTCTGTAATAAATTTTGATGGTTAGGATAGAGCTAACTTGCATCTATTTACTATTTCCGTTCTTGTCCCACACAATGTACTAACCGACTGCAGCGACTCACAAAGCGAACTATATTTTTATTAAAAAAGAGAACCTCTTCCACCACTAGAGTTTCAGGACCTGTATGTAAGACCGAGTTCGAGATTATAAAGAGAGTAATTAAGCATTAAAAATGATGTTTGGAAAGGTTAGGAAATTAGTCATATCGATGCAATACAATGACATAAGCAGACGTTGACGAAAGAGCATGCAAAATTTCAAGTGCGCACTAGTACATACATATCTACATCATCTGATGATTTCAGTGCAAAACGAGATCTATAATTATACGATTTCACACAGGTTTGCAACCTTCACGCAAAGCGAGGTTCAAACGTAGATAAAAATAAATCTTAACATGTACGAAAAGTTACAAATTCATGTGGAATTGTACATACAAGTATAGATTTCGTCATACTGACAATGAAAGTGCCAACGGATGTGAGGTAAGCCTCGCTTTGCATGGAAAGTTGCAAACCTATCTGGAATTTTACAATTATAGATCTCGCACCAAAAGTACGTCTGATCATTAGAGGCACGTTCCACTTGACGTTCGCAACACGTAGAATCATCTCGTCTTTGTTGTTCACTGAAAGTTCAACAAAGACAGATGGTGCTCGCAAGCACAGCGTTATGAACATTATTTTTAATGACTCATTGTCAGAATTCTTTTTATACTGTCGAGTGACGATATTTATCTGTCAAATCTTTGTTTTTTTCGATATCGTATGAGTGTATTTGTATCAGAATTTAAGTGGAACGGATCAAACTATATATTTATCACCATTTTCTATATAACTTTTTAATAAAAAAAAAAAAATCCTCAACTAGCCGTTCGACTAGTGGAGGATTCATTATCCACTACGGTAATCTAACCTCACTTCTCTCAATCGGCATTCTTCAGTTCCTTAGTTATGCGATTGCGCGCAATCAAGTCACTGCATAGCATCATGGGTAACGGTGGGGATGATATCTTAACCTTCTTATATATAACTTTAGATACGTGTAGGCGCGGCGAGACGAAGCGCGGCGCGGAGTAGTGTGCTTTTGCGTGTTTCGCATCATGTTGCCTCGTTTCGCACACATCATGCATCATCGTTCTCGCGATGTGAAGTAGTACACGGAGCGCGAACGATCGAAAAATGTATTTTCCGCTAAATTCGAACGCGGTATCTGCACACGCCACTTCTTGTGCTTAAGAGCGTACCCGTTGCATCGGTCCGCCGGTTACCGCGAAATTCCGAACGAGCTTACATATCACGAGAGATAAAGCCCGTCGTGTCCGTTGCCGTCGCGATAGTTATACTAGGCCTAACGAAGACCGCAAACTTGCAAACTTCTACCGATAAAGTTCCATAACACAGATGGTTACTGTGACGAGTGAAGTTATCCGCGATTTCTATCTCTTATATTTATAGAGCACACCCGGTTTATTTTTGCATGTGATTCGAGCCCGAAAAATATCCACTGGCTGACATGTCCTAATCGTAAGTGCTCGTGTGTGATGAGTGAACAACAAAGCGATGAAGTAACGGTGAAATATAGTATAGAGATTGAAAAAAAAAAAAAAAAAAAACGAAAATTATTCGTCCAGGTATCGCAATAATGTTGCAAAATTCTTTCTAATGGATAAAAGTATCTTAACATTTTTTATGGTTTTTTTTATATATTTTACATAAAAAATTATTGCCTTACAATTGATTTTCATCCTTGCGAGAGTACTCTATACATTGTTCACGCATACAGAGATACGTGGGAAAAAATGATCAGATTTAATTTCTATGTAAAATAAAGTTTAAAAAATATAAAGTTATTTTAAATTATCAATTTATGTTAATAAGATTTTTATTAAAAAGAGCTTGTGTGTGTTAAGTGTTGAATAAAATAAAATATAAAGATACGCAAATTATAAAATTGTTTCAAATACTTGAAAACGAAGCAAATGATTATAATTGGAAGAAATTATTAAATCTAGCATGTGGAACTGATTTATATAATGACATTGATAACTAGTTTATAGTTGTAAAATTGTTTAGCTAATTATTTATCTGTTACTGTGTTGCACATCAATTCTCCTAACTAAAATCGTTACAATTGAAACAAAAGTTGTAAGGAAAAAAGAAACTCAGAATGGAATCAGCTATAGCTGGCCGAAGGAGGACTGCCACACGGCATTCTGCAGAAGATCAAGCCCTCGATCAAATAGCTAAGGAGGTATGATTTTGATAAAAATATATATAACTTTGTAAAATATAATACCGCCCAAATATATGTAAGATTGTATTAAAATATTATATTAAAGAGTATTGATTTAAATAATTCATGTATTAAAAATAATGTAGTTAATTTAGTTATCTTTTTATTTTGTAGACAAATATATATCTCCAGGTATCATAAGAATAAAAACTTTGCCATTGAAGATTCTTGCTGCCACTTTGCGATACTTTTTATATATCGATTTATGTTAGAAACAATAAAATTGTTTAATGTGTCATGCTTTTCTTATTTTAACAATCTGAAAAGTATTAATATACTAAAGCAGAAGAGTTAAGCATGTCCTGTTAGCTTAAAATAATGCTTATGTATAAGTGCGTTTATATTTGATTGTCGGCAGATGTTTCTTATATATTCTACATCTTTTAATATAATATTTTATTTATAATTATTCTTGAGAAAACAATAATTTTAAGAGCAAAGTATAGAAATAATAAGCAAATTATTATAGAAATATTTTTCTATTTTTTTAATATTATCAAATGTTTGCAAATAAATTTTTTTCATATTTTTGTTTTAGATAATATTATGTGCTAGTTTTGCTTTTTTATTAATTCTTTATTAATTTGCATATTTTTGGGGGAAATTACTATTTAAATATTATATTAAATTAAAGAAATTGTGATATATATATTTTTGCCCAAACTTAATACTATTTATGCCAAATATTAAGTTAAGTTTGTATAACAATTGTACATGTGTGTGTGTGTGTGTGTGTGTGTGTGTGTATATGTGTGTGTGTGTGTGTGTGTGTAATTCATATTTTCTAATAAGAACAAATAATAAATCATCTTAATACAAAGAATTCATAATTATTGTTTTGTTCTATTCATACTCTAATGAATGTATGAATGAAGCTTTATAATGTGATGTATTAATAATGAATCAAATGTAAACATATATTTTTGGTAACAGGCTGGATTTTCCATACATACTTTCAGGCAGAAGCAAGACTTGCTGCTAGGAGACAGGCAAGAGCAGAAGCTAGAGAAATACGAATGCGTGAGTTAGAGAGACAACAGAAAGAGGCGGAGGAGAATGCTGACAGGGTTTATGACATGTGTACAGGTAGTTGAAATGAATAAACTTTACGTTAGTTTCATATTTTTAATTTGTTATAACTTTCCAAATTATTTGCAGATTAATTACAGACCTTTACAGAACTACTTTCTTTACACACACATTTATTTAATCTTATATTATACTTTATTTATAAATATTTATTTATCTAATTGTAGCTGATGTGAACAGAACCATAAGAATAACTCCAGATCCAGTACGTACATCGCGACTTCTTACAAATTCCAACAATTTTCAATCAAGTCGTAGATCTTCAGAAGATTCACTAGAAGATGCAGGATTAAGTAGAGATATTAGGGTACGCTTATAAGCTCTATTAAGCTCTAATACTAATAATATAATAAATAATAATATAATACTAATATACAGCTTTTTTATGCAGATGGAATTAAAAGAATTTGAAGAAAAATTCAGGAAGGCAATGATAGCTAATGCTCAATTAGACAACGAAAAATCATCTTATGTCTATCAAGTTGATTTATTAAAAGACAAATTAGAAGAATTAGAGGAAACAACTGTACAATTGCGTAGAGAATTGAGGGAAAAGAATCGAGATGTTGAACAATTAAAACGAGTCAATCAAAAATTAAAAGAAGATTTAGGTATTTGTCGGGCACAATTATTAGAAAGAGATACACTTATACAAGTATGTATATTATTGAGTATTATTTGAAATAGCACATATAATATCGTTTATGGAAAAATTTCTTGTACTAATAATATTTTTATCTCGTCACACAAACTTAAAATACATTGTAATTTAGGAAAATGGCTTAATTATCGTTGACAATGAAGAAAGCGAAAATGAAGATGATGAAAATATTGAAAATAGATCATATTGTAGAAAGAGGGTACTAGTCAGTACAGAAGCTGCAGAATTATTGGAAACAGCTGGTAGAGGTTCACTAGGTATATCAAGTCAGCATTTATTACTATAATTACTATAATTAATAAAATGTAATATATTAAATATAATATAGTAATTTTCGGCTAGTTTTCTTAGAATAGATCGGATAATATGTTAGGCAAATACCTTCAGATATTGATTTACATGCTATAAAAAGTATTCATACACACTTCTTTTAGTATTCTTTTATCTTTATGTGAAACTATAGTTTCGACCTTTACTTAGGTTCTCATGACTGATCGGCAAAACGTAAGGATATTAGACTACGAACCAGCATACTTGCAAATGTCTTATTTCAAAAATACTTCATATAAAAACAACAAAGAGTCTAAATCAAGCTCAGAATACAGAGGGGTATCTTGAGACTGCTATATTTTTATCATTGAAAAATTAGCGGAATAAAATAATTTTTATTCTTGAAAAAACCGGGATCCATAGACGCAATAACGGATTAAAAATATAAACATTGTTTGTAATAATTATAATAAATGTTTATGATAAATTATCATTATATATACAAGATTGCTAAAAATAGCTTGGATTGTTTAGCTGTTTATTGAAGTTAAACGTTGGTTGAAGAGGACCTAAGTAAAGATAAAATTACTTTCTAAGGAGAATTTTTTCAAAAAAATTTCTTCTATGTGGATTTTTGTTCTGGCAGGACAGTACTTATACTAAAAGAAAAATATTAAAAGAAGTGATTTTCTAGTATATACACCAGTGCTCTTGTATATTTACTTATCACTTCCGATCTAATATGATGTTAACTTCTATATAATGTTCATATCTAACTTTGTTTTAGATGTTCGATTAAGAAAATTTGCTTTTGAAAAAAAGGAATTGCAAGATGAAATTCGACATTTAAGATTGGAACTGGAAGAAACTAGAAATCGCATGAGATCCGAGAGATCATCTGGCTCAGTATTAGGTCAATGTTTGCACATATATCTATTTTAAATAGATTCTAAAATTGTCCACATATATTTTTCTATGGATTGTAATATTATTTTATTAATTATATCAATTATATTTATATCAATGTATCTGTTGCATTATTTTATTTATATCAATTAATGTATCTGTTGCAGCAGGTTGCTTATCAGAAAACGAAGATATTCAGCGTGAAGCAAATAAATTGTTGGCAGATTATAAATTTAAATTACAAAAAGCAGAACAAGATATGTCCACACTACAAGCAACAGTAGCTAGATTGGAAAGTCAAGTAATTCGTTACAAATCAGCTGCAGAAGCATCTGAAAAGGCAGAAGATGAATTAAAAGTGGAAAAAAGAAAGTTGCAAAGAGAAGTATGAATATTGATTTTTATTATGGATAAAAAGACCTGTACATATATTAAAGTGCTTTAAACAATTATATAGATACATAGATCAATTTAAAATTTTTATTTTCAGGTAAGAGAAACGCAAGCTCGTGTAGAAGAATTGGAGACAGCAAATTCTCATCTGCAAAGGCGATTAGATAAACTTAAAAATGCAAAATCTGCTCTTTTAAAAGAGCTTTGACAGAGTGATGTTTGCAGAGATGTACAATGAATGTCGTTTACTTATATCTTGATTACCGTGTGCCGATGTTGCCTCGATATTAATACTACTTAACATTTTGAATGTAGTTTACAAAGGCGAAAATTATGTATTATCGTTATAATATTTCACATTGTAGTGAACGTCATTCGGACATAGAAAATTGCTACGGAAAAGATTTCTTTTTACATTCAAGTTTTTGATACCAACTCTTTGTTACTCTTGCATTATAGGAATAATAGTCTTGCTTTAGTGGAATAACAAGAGACTTTTTAATGCAATTTATATGTTAAATTTTTCTATAAATTTACAAGGAGTTATAAAGCTGATTCAGAACTTTTATATAAATGGCAAATAAATAGTGTACTTGTTCCTGTTTTGTTGCAATAAATTCATGAAAATTACTTAAAATTACTAATATATATATGTATGTATATGTGTATATATATATATATATATATATATATATATATATATATATATATATACACATATATATATATATATCTTTTCAAGCATTAAATATTTATATGATGAACACAATGACCAATAATGCAAAATACTTTTTGCTATATTAAATTTAATGCAGTACAGTATTTCAGTGGGATCTTTTTTTATATGTATGTATGTGATAGAAATATACACATTTAGGATAAGAGTATAAAATTCCAATTTCTAAACTAATGTAATTTGTATATTAAATCGAATTACATCTCTAAATTTCAAATGTATTATGCTAATTAAATTGGAGTGGGATTCGATTGACCACGTTGCTTTTGACCACAGAACCCTCTGATAGGTAGACCTAGTAAAAAACCCTATACACCGGTCAATATAATTGGCTGTGGTCAAAAGCAACGTGGTCAAACGGGACGCTCCCTTAAATTGCCATATTCAATGTAAGGGCACAGTTTAACCAGTTACGATAGTAAACGTCGGCACCTTTGTTGTTGTGGGTTACGAATTATGTGACATACCGTCATGTTTTTAATTGGATAAAGCGCCAAATTTCAAAATGTAAATATCGTAAAATTAAAATTATTAAAAGTAAAATATTAATATTTTAAAGCTAAACATATACTAGAATAAATATTTTAGAGGTTTATTTATAATTACACTTTATTATTTATGAAATATAACAAATAAAATAATAAAAGTAACAAAAACATACTACAAAAATAAATTTATATATCATATTTTATATAAAACATATATTAATATAAAATATAATATTAATATAAAATTAATATACCCATTATAAGAATATATAATTATAAAAATTTATTTTATTAATAAAATAAAAAATGTGTACATATATAAAAGTAATTTTCAAAAGCATTATCTTTATTATTCCGCAAAAATTGTTAAAATTATATTCATACGTTGATAACAGATTTGAAAATATTTAGTTTAAAACAAAAAAAATTTGCATTAAAAAAATATTTTGTATTAAAATTAAATTTAATAAAATAATTTAGCACAAAAATAATTTGTACTATAAAAATAATAAATTGAAAATAAACTAAAAAAACGTATTTAAAGAATTTACACGTTCACGTTTATTATATTAAAATGAGTTGATATATTTGTGCCACAGTGTGATTATGCTATAAATATGTTATTCACAATATATTTTATATAATATGTAGCTTTAGGATTTTGTTTTTATAAAAATTTTATGAAAACAAAATCTTTACCTTCGTCTCTGCCGATCTCTCCCCATTTTGCTCCTATGGAATCTCTTTAATGACTCCCTGAAGTGACCACATTCCCACGATCATCTCAATAAATCATCCCGTAAAAACCTGTTCTTTCTTTTCTCATAAATTGAACACCTCTCGCATTAATTGGAAACACTTTTATTCCTCCCTCTACTCTCAACTTTCTTACCTCGCATGTCAAATCAATAACGACTCCATCTCTGAACTAGACAAATACGACATTTTTCTATCGTCCATCAAAAATACGGTTTTGAGCCTTCTACTTTTTAAACGTCACAATGAAAAGAGAGAAAAGTAAACGCGCCTCCCCCCTTCTCCATGGTGGAATCCTGACTGTTCCGAAGCAGTCGAACTTAGAAAACAGGCTTTCAGAACATACCGCAAAAATCTGTCCTACGCTAATTTTCTTAACCTCAAAAAATAGGAAGCCCTCTCTAAGAAAGTCTTTCATTCTGCCAAACGGTCCGCATAGAGATCCTTTTGCCAAACGATCACATCCTCTACCAATATATCTTATCTCTGGAGAGTTGTTAAAAGGTTTAAAAACAGGTTTTTCTTGGTTCCTTACATTCTCCACGTCCTTCCAACTTCGGTATCCCTCCTGAAATCCAAAAACTTATTAACACTATTTGCCCTTCCTCGTGCTTACACTTTTTCCCCCCTTTTCACCTCAACGACTCTCAACTTTCGTCTTGTAAAATATTTGACACTCCGTTCCGCATTGAGGAATTCAATCATGTAATTCATTCTGTTAAAGGAAAGAGATCTTCTCCTGGCAGCGACCAGATCGACTACAATATGATCTCACACCTTCCAAATGAGTTTTTCCCTTTACTCCTTTCCATTCTCAATAATATTTTCATCTCAGAAGCTTTTCCGGACTCATGGAGGTACTCCTTAATATTTCTCATCCCTAAATCCTCTCCAGGCAAATACCGCCATCTCTCTCACTTCTTGTTTCCTCAAACTGCTTAAGAAACTCATTGCTCTTAGACTGGATAGCTGGCTTGAACGTCATTATAAGCTTCCTACATCTCAATTTGGCTTTAGAAAGTTTCGCTCTTGCCAAGACAACCTCTCCATCCTTACCACAGAAATTCACACGAGCTTTGTAAGAAGCTCGGCTATAGCATGCCTTTTTTTAGATCTTTCAAATGCTTTCGACGACGTCATTCCTTCCATCTTAATTTCGGATCTCAAAGAGCTTGGACTCCCTCCCACCCTTCTCCGATTCATTTACAACCTTATACATTCTCGCAAATTACAATTTGTATTCAACGGCGAACTATCAAAAGAACATCACTCTTATAAAGGTGTCCCACAAGGCTTTATTCTTAGTCCTACACTTTTTAATATCTATGTCTCTAAACTTAAAAAGCACATTGGAGAGGAGTGCGAGGTAGTCCAATTCGCCGACAATATCGCCATATTCACCAGCTCACATCAAATCGACATAGCTCTTTCCAGACTGGAAAGCTCTGCCAGAGCTGCCTGTAATACCTATCCCAAAAGGGTCTCTCCCTCCAAATCTTCTTTGATTATATTTACCAAAAAGCACATCAATCCTATGGCTTACACCATAAACATCAATGACGTTCTAATTCAGTCCACTTCTTCTTGCAAATTCTTAGGAATATATCTTGACTTTTGCCCTTCGGAAAGAGAACATATATCATATGTATCTAATCGTTCAAAACTATTAAATATCTTGAGCATGTTGAGGAGCACTTGGTGGGGAGGCAAGAGATCCTCGCTCTCTACTAAATATCTACAAAGCTCTCATCCAAGAATCCATGGAATATAGATGTCTAGCCTTTCCTTTCAACAATTCTTCTATTATGAGTCAGCTCAACAGAATCCAATATCAAGCTATCCGCCTATGCCTAGGATTCAGGAGAACTAGAACACAGACGGACAACTAGTTCCCGATTTGCTTCCTCACTCGGATCTCTTCACCATTCCCCGAGAGGATCTCATTAACAACTCGACTAATCATCTCAAAGTTCTAGGAAAACACAAAGGAAAGACGTATTTTCACTCTTTCGAGGAATTTAAGCTCAAGTCTTGGTTTCAAAAAATTAATACAGGCCGCGAAAGCATTGTCACCTGCTGCAGACTAAGAAGCTGCCACTACGCACTTAAGGCTCCTGCATACTCACTGCAGCCATCTTGGATTGTGACGTCAGAAGCGAGAAAATATACCATGAAAATTCTTGCGAAATACGTTAAGATAAAAATGTTTTTCAATAAAATAGCGTTTGTAATCAATAGACCCGACTTGTAAAATATACCGAAAACTCTCCTTTTGTTTGGGTAATCAATAAATAACATATATATGTCGAATTGAATTGAGCCTAATCAAGGACGAAAACTGCTGTTTGACAGGTGTCGAATTGAGATAAATATTTGCTTTCACATATTAAATTATAACAAAATGGGAGTTTTCGGTATATTTTAACAATACGACAATTAATTTAAACATAAAAACACTGCACTAAAACGAAACATGACGCTGTATTTCGCAAGAATAATTTAGCTTGTGGAGTGTCATTTCCACGCCTTTTAGTTCATAATTTTGCCAGGTGTGACGCTGTCGCACGAATCTGGTGGACTTGGCAATCGAGTATGCAGGAGCCTTAATCATAGTCTCCATCGATGCAACCTAATCACGGACCCATCATGTTCCTGCGGCTTCCCAATTCAAGACGCTGACCACATCTGGGACTGCCCCATCCCAGCCGATTCAAGATTAATTTTACTCAACCGACTAACACAAGCTCAAGAAATTTCCTCCTTACAAAATTCAAGATTTACTCACCAAACCCTCCTCCGGGGTTATTCGGGTCTCTTTTCTTAAATCTTCAAATCTTTTTATATAGTTTGAAAACCCCCAACTCCCTCTCTCACCCTTTTCCCCCCTCCTCCCAAGAGACCTTATCAACAACAACATTAATAATTCTGTGATATCCTTCTCACGAAGGGAAGAAGAACTCGCTACCGTCACTCATTATCTTCTCCTCACAAGAACCTCATCAAGAGTATAAGAAGATTACCGACAGATCGATTGATCAACAACAAACAAAAGATCTATTCCATTACCCAACTATTTATTCTTTTACCCGTTGATGGCCGGTGAATTTGGATTCCTATTCCAAAGTTGGCCAATGAAATTATAGAAGAAGAAGAAGACAAATCGAAGAAGAAAAAGAAGAAAATTGCACTGATATTGTCGTGTAAATATATTTGCTGTTCAAGTACTGATAATGTGAAAGCATAGATAAGTGATCTGCAATGAATAAGTACAAAATGTTCAGTCTGTCACGTTAGAAACTCAAGCTTGAATCAACAATTAATAGTTCAATAAGTAGTCATTAACATAATTTTTTTAAATAATAATACATTTGAATATATATGTATAAATATATAATAATTTCTCGGAACCTGCCCGTCACTCCTGCCGATCCTTAGATAAAAAAATAACAAAAATTTCATTAATAAAAATTATCTTGTATAAATATTTACACAACAAATTTTTTATGTTAGATGAATATTTAATTGGAATCTATGCTTCTTTTTATGTAATTTATGTCTGAACAATACATTATAAGTCTTTTTAAATTTTGCACCACAAGCTAATAATTTTATAATACTAAATATACGAAATTTCTAAATATGAGACTGGCAGGATAATAAATATCTCCATAATCATAGTATTGGGACTGAAATTGTTTAATCATATCTTTGTACATAAAACAATAAAAATTTTACATAAATTTATTGGAAATTACTGTGATATATATATATATATATATATATATATATATATATATGTATATATATTATACGTGGTGTGTCACAAAAGTAATGAGATTAAGTCTACGATTTTTCAGTGTTACCACATTGTGCGCTACAGATTTAATCTCATTACTTTTGTGACAGACCATGTATATATGTGTATATATATATATATATTTTAGCATTTGATGTATAGTCTAACGCTACAGTACATACTTGATACTTTCTAAATTTATTTCTTCTGTTACAGATTTATATGATTATGATCAATATTGCAAAAGTTGCATTTTTATTTTTTATGTCAAAATTTGAGCTCATTGCATACAAATTTACATAGAAACATAAAATATAATAGATATGATAAATGTAATATATATGACAAATTAATGGCCTGAATAATCATATAAAGAATATAAATTCTGTGGAACTATGACATAAATTATATCAAGTTTTTAAGAATTGAAACACTCATGTACCAGGTTTATATTTCTATGCAAATTTCTGTGCTTTATGCATAAACAATTGAGGATTTTTCTATATTTCTCAACGTTTATTCGCTAATAACGCAATAAACATATTTTACAATCTTATTATCTAAAAGGACTGTTTGAGTAATTAATATTGTATTTTATTGAAGAGATTAAGTATAATTATCTTTTCAACCCTATATGTGTACATACATACATACAAACAACATACATGTATGCATATACTATGCGCGCGTGCACGCATGCACGCACACACGCACGCACGCACACACGTTTAATAATATACCACAAGATGTATTATTAATATAATACAATATCTATATTATTATTTTTACATTTTATAAGCTTATAGAATATATTTGTATATTTACAAGAATATTAAACAATAACTAAGAATATCAAAAACATTTATTAATTCATATAAAAAAAAGAAATGAAATCAATTTGTTCAGACAAATTATTAACAGATATATTATCTAATAGGCATTTATATATTCGCGTGAAAAATCGTAAAATTACTGCGTGAATTTAATATGGAAGAATATATATTTTCTGCTTAAAAATTTTTCATATTGATTTATTTCAAGGCCTGCATTACAAATGCATTTTAATCAGAGATTATAAACATGTAATTATTCAATTTTGATGATCAAATTCAAGAACAGTAAATGCATATATTTTGCATAATACTTAGTTGTTTTATTGCAACTAGCTAAATCGCTGTATCCATCAAAATAATTTAAAAATTTCGAAGAGATTTCCGACAACACACAAGATATTCTTTTCTTTTTGCATATTTAAAAACTTTAAAATAATTTTTCTCTCCATGCCTATTGAATATGAATAATAATTATTTGTTATAAGTCATTATACTATTAATAATAATTATTTGTAATAAGCCACTGCAATAGTCAATCAATCATATATAAGCAAGCAGCATATTTTTGGCAAAGCAGACATACTATTAAAATAAATAGAAATGATTTTACGTGGCGTAACATTAATATATGTTTAAAAAAATATTAAATTTACACTTATGTGTTGTCCCAACTGTTCTGATATTACATTTCTTGCTGTACGAAATGTTACATATGAAAACGGGTACTGCATTATTGATTGGCTCTTTATAATATCAATATAAAAATAAATTGTGTAATAAAATTCTGTTTCACATTTGTATAGGCCTAAAATGCATATAGTACCCCAAGTAACAAAGTAATCAGTTTGATGTAATTTGATGTAATCATTTGACATCATTTGATGTCAAATTACATCAAAATAACATCAAAATGACTATTTGTATTACCTGGAACTTAACTTCTACAATTGTGTATGATGGATTTTAATAGTCTTATAGTATATTTTCATTTGTGAGAACGTTATTATATGATTATAGATGCTTTGCGTGTTTATCAGTCGATTGTAGTCCATATTGTGTGAAACGAAATAATAAACTTTTTCGCAGAAGTGAGAACATAGAGATCGGAATATACTATACAAATCAAAATTCTTATACTGTCATAAGAAAGAAAATATAATATGTAATGCAAACACAAAATATGGGAGCCTATAACTTTTTTTTCTCAGAAATTTTTTACATGTTATACAATGAATTAGAGTTATATTTCAAATGGTTAATATGTGTCGTTAATTATCAGATAATTAAAAAAGTTTATACGATTTTTGCAAAGGACGCAGCAGAAAGCCGCATAAACTTGCTGGCCAATTGATAGTTTGAACAAATAATCATTACAAGCAATTAAAAATGTGTGTGTGCCTAATAAAAAATAAATGTGCGCATTTTTTTACAACTTCATGTATTAAAATAAAACATAAGAATTATTGATCATGGCACATAATAAAAAATACGTTACACAAATTCTCTTCCCATCTTTGGTCATTGCCGTTATATTATGAACAAAACATATATTGAACATAATGCAGGCTTATTTAAATCTGCATGCTGCTTTCATTTGCTTGTACTGTGTTATTTGTTGATTATATCATAATTATGATTTTCAAAAATTTAAAAACACAGTTGAGATAATTATATTTAAAAAACTATGTCTTTGTTCGTTTCTCGCCAATGAATTATAAAAAACTGTGACATTATCTTTCAACATTAGAAAAGAAACATACCTGTACAATTGGCACACCTTGGTTATTAGTATGGAGTATCTGAGAGTATAAAAATGATGGTTGTTATTGACTTCTAAGTGTTGTGTGTATGTGTGTATATGCGTATGTGTATAAACGCACTTATTTTTTTTTTCATAAATTACTCAAGTTGCAATACGCTTCTTACAAATGAAGACCAGAGTAATTGGCCAGAATAATGAGTTTCTGAATAAGGCTTTTCAATAATATACATCCCAAGTTTTCTTTCTAGAAGAAACAATTTTATTTTTACTCCATCTCCATCTCTCTCTCTCTCTCTCTCTCTCTCTCTCTCTCTCTCTCTCTCTCTCTCTCTCTCTCTCTCTCTCCCCCTCCCCCTTATTTCCCTTCAGTTCATCCTTCATTTTTCCTTCTTTTTTTTTCTTTCTTTCTTGCTCGCTCGCTCATTGGCACGCATGTACGGCACAAAACATCTGTATATTATTACCATATATTTGTATATTATTATCAATCTCTTTTAGTGTTGTATTTGCATTCCACAAATAGCTTTGACACTCGAAAAAGTTGTCATTTACCAACTTATATATATACATGTGTGCATACTTACATATATATACAAACATATATATATATATATATATATATATATATATATATATATATATATAAGATGAGCACTTAAATTTATGATCTAAATTATCTTTGTTATATATGCAATTATCGAAAATTATTTTTAACAAAAATTTCAGTTTTAGGGGGGGGGGAATATAATGCATGTAACTGATTTCTCTTTATAGCATGCATATTTTATATTTTACCATTATTTCCATTTTCTAAATGAGATCATATTTTTTCTTATATAAATCGATTTTTCTCATCATTTTACAGATAAAAGTATTAAGATAAAATTATTAAAAAAAAATAAAAAAATTAAGGAGATATTTCATAATTTATTTTGACATGTGGTGACATAAAATATATAAAATTTTGTAAAATCTATTAAAGTATGTGTTAAATTTTTCACAGATTAATAAATAGAATCAATCTATGATTCCATTTTTATACAAGTGCAGTATTGCATATCTTCTCTTAAATGCAATTATGTATTTTTTCATCAATTAATTTAGCTCATTGTTTTTTGCATGAAAATCTTAAAATAAAGTTATCGAAAGTAAATATTTTACAAAGTATTACATATTTCATATTACAACATATCAAAATAAATTATAAAATATTTTGTAAACGTGATTTTTTGATAATTTTATCTTGATACTTTTATGTGTAGAATGATGAAAAGAACTGATTTATGTAAGGAAGAAAGATCTTATCAAAAACTGGAAATAATGTCGAAATATCACAAAAAACGCATACTATAAAAATCTATTACATACATCATATTTTCCTTTTAAAACTATGAAACTTTTTTGAAAACATTTTTTGATAATTGCACACATAATAGAGATAATTTAGATCATCAAGTTAAGCAGCTTACATGTATGTATGTATATATGTATGTATATGTGTGTGCATACGTCTATGTTTAAATATCTATTTCTCTATATCTTTGTTTAAATATCTTACTTTACAAATTAATAGTGGGTCATTATTGTTGTCAGGCCATTTAGCTGATGTTGTCTTTTGCAAAATACTTATTTAACTGTGGAATAGTTTTGTTGAGGATTTTGATTTGAAGATACCCATGTGTTAAATACATCTCTGAAATAGTTAATAAAATAGATATAAATATGAAATAAAGAAAAAAGTTATAGATTAGGAATATACAAATAATCTATAGATCAGAAATACAGTGGTGGTCATGAAAATAGAGCCATTAAGGTTTAATAATACATCTTGCTATATATTCTGTTATGATATATTCAGAGTATATACATATGTATATTGCAATATACAGTGGTGGTCATGAAAATAGAGCCATCGATATAAAAATTAATAAACCAGTTGTTTTATCCGTCTGTCTTCACTTTTCGGTAATGTCACTTATTGTACACTAGCAACAATTCATATGAACTAAAAAACATAAACAACTACTGTCGAAATAAAATGCACGTCGTGTTGGGAGAATCCTATAGTGCTTTGTGCTATAAGTAGTCTGGTCATAATAATAAAGCCAGATTATTAATGTAAGTTTATTAACAGTTTGTTAAATATTAATATAATTTTATAGGTTAAATATAGTGAGATTACAATGAAAATTAGTCAATTATCTAAAATTGCAGCGAAAATGGGGCGAAATATTAACTGTAGAGCTGATGAGAGAATAAAAATTTTAACTTTACGCAATGAAGGAAAATCGCAACGAGAAATTGCAAAAATTATTGGTTGGTCTAGAAAAATGGTGGAAAATGCATTAAGCCGCAAAAATAGTAAAGAAAATCGAGATCCCAAGCGAAAAATTACATCTCGAATTGATCGTAAAATTGTATGTGTTTCTAAGATAGATCCATTCAAATCATCAAATGAAATTAAAAATGAACCGAACCTTCCTATAAGTGCACGCACAGTTCGACGGAGACTCCAAGAGTGTAATTTAAATGGTAGATCTGCTAAGAAAGTTCCACATTTAAGTTTGAAAAATGTGAGATGCAGATTACAATTTGCAAAAGACCATATGAATTGGAGTGGTCTGGAAGGAATTAAAAAATGGAGAAATGTTTTATGGTCAGACGAAACTAAAATAAATCTGATAGGATCTGATGGAAGACGTTATGTGAGAAGACCACCAAATCAGTCTGACCATAAAACATTTCTCCATTTTTTAATTCCTTCTGGACTACTCCATTTCATATGGTCTTTTGCAAATTGTAATCTGCATCTCACATTTTTCAAACTTAAATGTGGAACTTTCTTAGCAGCTCTACCATTTAAATTACACTCTTGGAGTCTCCGTCGAACTGTGCGTGCACTTATAGGAAGGTTCGGTTCATTTTTAATTTCATTTGATGATTTGAATGGATCTATCTTAGAAACACGTACAATTTTACGATCAATTCGAGATGTAATTTTTCGCTTGAGATCTCGATTTTCTTTACTATTTTTGCGGCTTCATGCATTTTCCACCATTTTTTTAGACCGACCAATAATTTTTGCAATTTCTCGTTGCGATTTTTCTTCGCTGCGTAAAGTTAAAATTTTTATTCTCTCATCAGCTCTACAGTTAATATTTCGCCCCATTTTCGCTGCAATTTTAGATAATTGACTCATTTTCATTGTAATCTCACTATATTTAACCTATAAAATTATATTAATATTTAACAAACTGTTAATAAACTTACATTAATAATCTGGCTTTATTATTATGACCAGACTACTTATAGCACAGAGCACTATAGGATTCTCCCAACACGACGTGCACCTTATTTCGACAGTAGTTGTTTATGTTTTTTAGTTCATATGAATTGTTGCTACTGTACAATAAGTGACATTACCGGAAAGTGAAGACAGATGGATAAAACAACTAGTTTATTAATTTTTATATCGATGGCTCTATTTTCATGACCACCACTGTGTATTGCAATATACATATGTATATACTCTGAATATATCATAACAGAATATATAGCAAGATGTATTATTAAACTTTAATTGCTCATTTCATATAATTTCTTCCACAAAATATAGAAATTAATCTAAATTAGAAAAATTGAATTTAATGCTCACGCAAACCTGCAATGGCTGACCACACATTCATTACTGCAGTATTCGTCTTCCCATTCATTATTGGATATAGCAGGATTGGGGCATCCTTGATGTATACAAGGTGGTGGTCCTTGTCCTGTCATAGCCACCTGTGAAGGATTTACTGGCGACGAACAACTCGATAAAGTTTCAGATTTTATTGATAAATCCTCTTTTATAAACTCTGCTCTAGATGGACTCATATGTATTATTTGTTGCTGCTGTTGTTGTTGCACTTGCTGTACTTGTTGCTGAGGTACCTATAAATACCATTATAGAATATTGTAAAATGTAATAAAATTATATAAGTATACAATTATTTCATTAAGACCATGTTATTAAGATTAAATTGTTTTATCAATGTACACTTCAGAAATATTATTTGATATGTGTTAAGAGTATTTTAATATAACCTAATTATATATATATATATATATATATATATATATATATATAGGGTGTCCCAGAATTGATAGTAAAAAAGGGGGCATATTCTACAGTTCAAAATAAGGTAAAATTGTCCTATAAACATGGGTCCGGAAACGCACCTCCTCTGAGCTACAGCCCTCCAGTTTCCCGAAATAATTCGATTTTTCTATATATTGTCTAAACTTGTGCTTTGAATTTTATGAAAATTGATACATATACGTATTTTTGTGCGTTTTATTCATTTTTGGTGTCAAAATTGTCCAAAAAAATTTTGAATGGGGTTTTAAGGAAGGGGGGGCTACATTTCAATTTGCCAAAACTTAGGTGTGGATGCAATAAATTTGAAATACATTAACATTTTATGACAGAAAATAAGAAATAAACATTTTTTGACTCTTAGAGTTTTTTCATTCGACGAACCGTTTTCGAGATAATATTTCGCAAAACTTTGGAAGGTAGGCTGTAGCTCAAAGGGGGTGCGTTTCCGGACCCATGTTTATAGGACAATTTTACCTTATTTTGATCTGTAGAATATGCTCTCTTTTTTTTACTATCAATTCTGGGACACTCTGTGTATATATACATATATACATATATGTATACTCTCTGCCGTAAAAAATATATAAAAGTTAACATAATATTTTGAGTAAATACAATATTTTCTAATTCAATATTATTTTAAAATGTTATTTTTAATTTAATATTATTTCTAATATCCTTTGTGATAAATCGCCCGCGTGTTGTTCTTTAGAGGTTGTCCCGATTGCTCACAGTTCATTGCCCACAGTTCCGATTGACCACAACCACTCTCAGCGACCGGTGCATAGGGTTTTTTGACCGGTGCTTAGAGTTTTTTTACTCTTAGAAATAAAATAACTTTTTTTCTCTATTGTGCGCAAGGCCTTAAAACTTTAAAAAAGGTATGCAAAGCGACTGCCCTGCACTCTGGCAGTGAAATAAAAAAGCGTTCCAATTATTAGGAGGTTGCATTGAAAGCCGCTGTTTTTTTTGTTTATTTAACATTTATTTCAATAACCAAATATGTAAGTACATTAATCAAAGTATTTGCCTTCGAAAGCTATCACCTTTTCCCACTTTTCTGGCAGAAGTTGAATTCCGCGACGAAAGAATGGTTTGTCTTTTGACCCAATCCATTCAGCAACCCAATTCTCGACTTCTGCGTAGTTGTTGAAATGCGTATCTTCCAAAGCGTGTTGCATCGATCGGAACAGGTGGTAATCACTTGGAGCCAAGTCCGGAGAATACGCTGGGTGCGGGAGAACCTCCCATTCGAGCTCCATCAGCGTTTGTTTGACGACTATCGCTACGTGGAACCGAGCGTTGTCGTGGAGAAGAATCACTTTTCGGCGATTTGATGCAATTGATGATCGATTTTGTATTAAATTATCATTCAAATGATTCAATTGCTGTCGATAACGTTCGGCGGTAATTATTTCATTCGGTTTCAAGAGCATCAAATCGCCGGAAAGTGATTCTTCTCCACGACAACACTCGGCTCCACGTAGCGATAGTCGTCAAACAAACGCTGATGGAGCTCGAATGGGAGGTTCTCCCGCACCCAGCGTATTCTCCGGATTTGACTCCAAGTGATTACCACCTGTTCCGATCGATGCAACACACTTTGAAAGATACAAATAATAAACAAAAAAAAAAAAAAAAAAACAGCGGCTTTCAATGCAACCTCCTAATACAAGTGTCGACACTGTGTAACACTGTCACGCAGTGCATCACTGTGTTCCGTTGCTGGAAAGCACCCAGTATCACATATGTAATACTCACATATATGCGGTTTCAGCGCATGCACACAACACACAGTTATTCTACTCTAGAGTGAGACACGAATATCGTCTGCACCGTAATGTTTTCGAGGATTCTCGAGCTCCGCTAGCAATATAGGAGTATTACATATGTGCTATATGGTCTTACATACAGGTCCTGAAACTCTAGTGGTGGGGGAGGTTCTCTTCTTTAATAAAAAATATAGTTCGCTTTGTGAGTCGCTGCAGTCTAGCAGTGTATACTGTGGGACAGTAACGAAAATAGTAAATAGATGCAAGATATCCCTAACCATTAAAGTTTATTAGTGTTTTCGTATAATACTGATACTGCAGTCTAAAACCGTGAGTGTCACTCCAAGCCGGTGCAATAAGCATAAACGAATTGTGCTGTTTGAATTGTATATTTTCTGTGTATTTTCTCTTAAAACACAGCACTTTAAGATAGCAGCGATGCATAGTGACAGCGCTGTGAGCTATAATATTTACTGCTTATGGGAACTACTCTCACCACCAAAATCAACCTGAGTTTCAAGACCTGTATGTAAGACCGTGCCTATACTTCTCCCGTGGAACGAGCCTGTGTCCAACATCGATGCGAGAGAAAAAGGTAGGGACTACCAATCGCCCGCAATGTACATACGCCGATATCGTTGCCATGGTTATCTACTGTTAGTTTGGCAAGAGAAGGGCAAGAGAGTTGACGTAACAACTCTCTCCCCCAACCATGGAAAAACTATGGCAACGATGATATCGGCGCATGCGCATTGCGGGTGATTGGGAGTCACTCTCTTTCTCTCTTGCACCGATGTTGGACACTAGCTCGGTACTCAATTCTCCTTTCATTTATATTGTATGTTCTAAGATATTTGGGTAAGAGTTCACATATACTGGTAAATGGAGAAATGTTTTTTTGAACAAATTAACTTTTCAATATAACTTTTCCGAAACTACATACGAAAATTGCGGATCTTACTAGATCTACATGTATCTATGGAGCAGCTCATGGGCAAATTTCCGTGAACATACTGACAGCTTGACAGAGAGATTATCGCTCTGTCTGTTTCTCTTGCATTATTATTAATAATAATATTAATAATTAACATAAAACTAATAACAAAATAATAGCTGTTTAATAATAATACTATTCTGTTTTGAGATCTGCATTTCTCAAATGATCAGTTATATGCGCAAATACTTAGAAACAAAGGACGTACACCAGCAAATATGTATGTACGCGAGCAAATTCATGTGTTAAGGAATAACCCCGTATGTACATACATCAAATCATAATAAAAAAAAGCAAATATACTAACCTGCATGTATTGCTGTTGTGATATTTGTTGTTGTATATGCTGCTGTTGTTGTGCCATGTGTGATGGTACCATTACATTGCCCATTAAGGCCTATAAAAAAACAAAAATATTTATCTTCTTCAAAGTATCCACATTTTTTTTCGTTATTATGTATATACAGGGTGTCCGGTAATAACCGCATCACCTCTTGTGTGCAGATAGAGGAGATTGAACGAATAGGAAAGTCCTCTACCGTTTTGTGATCTTCACATATACATTAATGAAAAATAATTAATGAGAAATTAATTTAAAACAAATCGGTCAATTCAACAAAAAGTTTTATACAAATAATATTTTATTCATTATGTATAATTATATGACGCACGCACACACAGACGAAACGACTATTGCTTTATTTACGAAATGATGAATATGATAATAAAAATATTTATGTATCAAAATTTTTGCATACAATATTTCTTCTATAAAAACAAGTACATATAATAATTTTATCGAAAACATATCTTTGCCTTTATTATGCATGTTTCTTTCGGAAATTCTATTCTATATTTGTTAAAAAATACCTGTTGTTGAGGATTTCCTTGCATTGCTAAATGATGGGGTGATTTTTTATTAATAGCCATCTGTTGCTGCTGCTGCTGCTGTTGAGGCGACGAAGGTTGATGCTGGGGACTATAGATTTGATACGTTACATTTCCTGGCGCATTATTGCTGGCATAGCTTGTGTATCCACTGTATTGCATTTGCTGCTGTGGTTGTTGTACTTGTTGTTTCTGTTCATTTTCACCTGCACCTTTGCTCACTAAAGACGCTCTGTATGCCGCGAGAGCTTTCAGATATTCCTTCTTAGCTGCCTCGGTCTTTTTTTTGTAATACTACACAAAGATTTATGTTAATTTTCAGTAATTATAATATTAAATTATAGTATTAAATTTATTAAATCCGTAATATCAATAGCATTCATCGTAACTGCAAAACAATACTTGATATAATCATCAATAATACATAAAAATATGACTTAAAATTGTAATACTTACATTTTTATGCTCAAGTTCTAATGCGTCCCACATTGATGCAACGATCTTAGATACTTCACCAAAGCTGGCATTTGGATGTTTCCCCTTAATCACTGCCTGAGTGTCTCTGAAGAAAAGGGCATATGCCGATACTGGTCTGAAAATCATAAACGTCAATATATATAACATCTAGAGAAATAATTGTATTTAAAAGCTCATATAAATTTAAATATTATGCTTTCATTAATATTACACTTATAATAATGCAAGAAAGAAAATATTACAAATATTTAAAAAAGACAGCAAAATAGCGTTCTATCGTGATAATCCTATGATAAAATATTTTAATAATGTTTCAAAAATTGTTTTGTTTTGTTATTTCACTTTGGCTCATTTAATTACTTTCCTTATTTTAAAAAAATCAAAAGTTTGTTTTTATTTGATTGCTATCCTTATTTTAGAACAAAATACATTTTCTTTTTAGAAGTCGTTCTCACAAGTTTTGTTTTTCATAGTGAGATTGATGCGAGTAGTGGACAGAACATTAAAACTGATTATTTTGTGTTCAACAATACAAAGCACGAGCAGCACGCATCAAGACCCAACGGAAGAGAGAGCGAGCTAGAGATAGAAAAATATAAAACGAAAAAAGAAAGGAATCTGTCTTGTAAGAGGCTGCCCCCTGTGAAGAAATATATAAGTGAAGAAATATATAAGTGAAGAAATATATAAGTGAAGAAATATATAAGTGAAGAAATATATAAGTGAAGAAATATATAAGAAAAATATATAAGTTAAATTGCACTTCCCAACAGAAATATTATAAATCATATTCAAATTAATACTTTTCTTTATAATACAAAAGAATCCTCCTGATATTCTGTTTTTCACTATTTTGGATTAGCTGTCCCTCCAAACTCTAAAAGATATCAACTCCATTCTTGCAAAAGGAGGAGACTATAGACCTTTTACATAAAAATCTAGACATATAAAATGCATAGACGGAGCATTAGCTATCAATATGAGCAAGAGGGAGTATCAGCAGATTAGTGCAACTTCGATGTGCGTCGGGCAATTCGGCGCGGCTCGGATATATTCAGAATTATCCAGATTATCCATCAAGTATATAGCCGAACCGAACCTACCCGAGGGGTACCAAACAATATCCGATTACATCCATCTCTCAATCCTCCCTTGCCCATATCGACAGCTAAGTCTCCGTCTATATATTTTATATATCTAAGATCTAAACACTTCAACTTTTTACTAATTGGTTTTAGTCAAAAATGGTGGAATCAACTTCATCATAGCTGGGCTCCTGTTAGCACGGGAGCATCCCATTTGACCACGTTGCAAATGACCACAGCCACTCATATCGACTGGTGCATAGGGTAACCAACAGCGATTGAACAAGAGTCCTTTTGAATTGATCAATTGGCGACGTGTGCAATTGGGCACCGCACAATTTTGTTAGCACACATCCCGATAGCACATGATAATCATTCACATCGACCGGTGTTTAGAAATTTTGACATTAAGAGCGATTAATCAATCAGAGGGTTCTATGTCCAATCGGGACGTAAGTAAACGAGTGTCACTCATCATAGTTCATTATCAGAAATATTAAAAATTTTAACATCATAACTAATCTGAAAATGCCAGATGTAGAGTATATTTCTGAGTATCTAACCGCCGTTTTTGGCCAAAATCATTACCAGTGTCCAGACTCTTACTTGAGGATTTCCAGAGAGAACAATTTTGAGGCTCGCTTGGTTTTATATTCGGAAGTGAATGAACTAAAATGAGTTCCATGAATAGTTGGGAGTAGTATTCTAAAAATCAAACTCGAGAAATATTAGACAGAGATTATAATAAATAGGTGGATAGAACGAGGAGGAGCAGTAATAAATTGGCCTGCCCGTTCACCAGACTTCGCTTCTCCAGATTATTTTCTATAGGGGTTTCTTAAAGAAAAAGTATATCAAGATGTACCAACCACGCCAGAAAATATGAAAGAGTGTATTAGAAATACTTGTCGTGATATTGACAGGAATATTTTGTTAAACGTTCATCAATCTTTCATTCAACGTATTCAAAAGTGTATCGAAATTGATGGTCATCATTTCGAGCATTTAATAAATTCAACTAAAATGAACATTACCATCCTTGCTATACAAACGAACAAGCGCGCGCACGCGCACACTACACACAAAGTGTGTTTATACATAATAATGTGTCCCCTTTAACATTTTTAAATTGCAATCACGTGACCGGAAGTAAGGCACCGGAAAGAAAATTTAAATGTACGAAAAAAGGCAGCACGATCAATGATACAAAACTACCAAATTTCAATTTCGTCCTATTAAGCGTTTCGGAAATATTGGCTGTATGAAACATCGTGGCCGACGCTGTGTATACTTTTGTTGCATCAGTAGTATTGATTCTAGTATTAAGTTTTTGTTAGTGTTATGCAATTAAGTATAGAATATATTACACTCTTGTAATAGATCCTTATTGGTTTATGTCAATCTTTATTAGTGCTTGAAGCTGTACAATCAGCAACAATATTCGATCAGTATTAGGTTGTTTGTAAATTTCGATGTAAGATGCTAACATATAGTTATATATTCTTATATTTATTGCATGTAAAAACAAATAATATTAATTCGATTAAAATCTTTTTAGTTTTACACAAGAATGTTTTGCATAATACGTTAGCGATCGATGTTCAGTTGTGCAATCACTAGCACACGCTTCCATGTTTTGCATAATAAAACAATATAAAAAATTTTAAATTATTTAATTAATTTCTTAATTATAATAAAAAATAATATAAAATGAAATAATGCAATGATATATTATTAAAGGTAAGGAAAAGGAAGAAACATTATATAGTGGTATTTTCGCGGATTTTTCATAGTTGCATGTCTTTGAGAAGAGATTCTTCAAATTATATACCAATCTAATTTTTTATTATTGTATAAAAACCAGAATATTGTTACTTACTTTTGTGGTTCGTTAGGGTCTCTTTTCTTTTTTTTCTTTTGTGATTTTGTTTTCCTTTGATTTTTAGCTCCAGCATCAGCCGTTTCTGGCGACGGTGGCTCACGCTTGATTACCGTAATCTGGAAAACAAAAAATATTTAGGAGACTCCAGAACGCGCGTCACTCGGCGCAATTCTTTAGTAAAATGCTAAAAACTTTTGAAAAATTGTTATTTATTATTTATTAACTTATTCGACTTTTTTGGAAAAGATAATATTAATGTAAAAAATGTCCGTTACATAATACCGATAAACTAGATTGTTTAGAAAAAAATTGTGTGTACACAGCAAATAGTATTAGCTCCTAAAAGATCTATTTTACAAATTACGCGAGTAACAACTACATAGTATAAATATCATGTATACTTTGACTTACCATCCCGGAATGCGGAGTGCTGTCATCGCTATCTTCACTGGTTGTAGTATTGTTATTCGTTTCTGAGATATTATTCACTTGCATAGCACTTGGGCTGCCTCCGGTCGGACTTCTATATTGTATTTGTTGTTGTTGCTGTTGCAGTTGCTGCTGAGAATGCATGTATTGTATGTGTTGCATCTGAACTTGCTGCTGCTGTTGCTGATGCTGCTGCTGTTGCTGCTGCTGCTGCTGCTGATGCAGCATCAATAATTGCTGGCCACTATGTTGTTGTTGACGCGAGGAACTTATTGTTGCGTATGAATCTTGGGAGCTGCCATATGCCGAGCTGTGAACAGGTAAAAGAGAAATTTTGCTTCTAAAAATATTTCTTCTAAATATAGAAAATGATTGTAACATTATAAAATGTGATATAAGAAATTAAATCTGCTAACGAATAATTTAGAACTCGTGATTTAGAACTAATAGATTAGAGTGCTTGCTAATGCGACTATTATTGATTTTCATTATATGTTATATTTATTCGTCATTGTGTCTTTCGAGATTTTCATAAAATAATCATAAACCGCAAGTGCTAACTCACAAACGTTAAGTATAATTATCAGGTAGAAAGAAAATGCAAATATTGTTTGCGATTATTCCTTCATGTAGAGTATTAAGAGTTTACGAGGTGTGATAAAAAAATACCCGGACTAATTCGGTTATTAACAAACTTTATTGATTATCAATACAAACATTTAATCTCCTTCAAAATACTCTTCTTCCGCACCTATACACTTATGCCAGCGGTTCTGCCAATGTTGGAAACATTTTTTGTACAAATTTTTTAACTGTTCTTCAGATGCTCCGTCGTATTCGCTTGAATCGTTTCGATGTCATCAAATTTCTTCCTTTTCAGCACCATCTTCAATTGAGGGAAGAATAAGAAATCTCAGAGAGCCAGGTCAGAGAGATGAGTATGGTGGTTATTAAATCACAGTGCTGTGTTTTGCTAAAACACTGCACGGAATGAACCGTGTGCGAGGGCACATTGTCGTGATGCAGCGCCCACAAACCAGTTCTCCATTTCTCTGGCCTCTTGCGTCGAACAGCGTCTCTCAATCGCTTCAGCACTTCAATATAATATTTCTGATTCACTATTTGTTTTTAGGAACGTATTCATACACAATTCCTTTGATGGACGTCCGGGTTATGGATCGTCATCAGTCGATTCTCTGCCTTCTTTGAACTTCTTGTGTCAAAAACGGTTGTATGGCTTAAAGCATTCTCTCTATAAGCTATTTTTAACATTTCAAGAGTTTTCACACCATTTTTGCCAAGTTAAAAATTTAACGTAAACGCGCTGTTCTTTTTCCGACATTTTAAGCGAGACCGAAATGAGACGAACAGCGAGAACACATGTTGCTTGCTGAAAGGGCACTAACTAACGGTCTCGGATCGTCCTTTGTGCTATGTAAAGGGGAAATGTCAGATAATATTTCGACAAAGAACTGAGTCCCTATTACGTATATTAACGGAGTTACAGAACCAGTCCGGGTATTTTTTCACACCTCGTAATTAAGAGTATAAGAAGTTGATATAAGAGTTTAGTTGAGTTTGTGAATATACAACGGCAAATCGCGACGTAAATTTTGACATTGAGAATGAAAGGCGATGTTGGCAAAAGAAGATAAATATGTACGCATACGGCTAAAGCCATAAAATATTTTCACTATTTTAAAGCAAATTGAATAACTGTTAAGATATGGTCGGGCTAAGTAGTCATGGAATATTTACAACCTACTCTGTATCATTTACCTTCTATACTCTTCCTGCTTCGGTCTGGTGCCTATGTAATATGTTTACCATCTTCCCTATCAACTAAACATCGTCGAATACCGAGTTATATCTTTTTATAGTTTTTCGACTCATATTGTATATATAAAAATTCAAAATAAGTTTCGAAATTTAAGTTTATCTTAAATTTAATTCGTTCATTAAGAGACGCAGTAGCAGCTTGCGCTAATTGTAAGTAATCTTTCAACAATTAATGAACACTCCTCACTAGAGAGACGCTACAGCGTATCATTCTTTGGAATAAGAACGCTTTTTTAAAAATAAATTAAAATATCTTGTGAGACCATTTTTTCGAAAGGTGAAGATATCAACGAGAACATGGATTTTTCCGCGCGCGCGAGTGTAATAGTATCATAATAATACAAGTAAATGCACTTGATGCACAGATATTAACATGCATATGCATTTTTCTGTCTGATTTATGTAATTCATTTCTACGCCACTAAATGGCGCCCTCAGCATTATCGCGCGCTCGTCGCACTACACACACACACACTCATACACACACGCGCGCGCGCGTAATGTATCCGCATTCGCACCCGCATTCGCAATCGCAATCGCATTTGCATCTGTACTTGCACTCCGCATTCGCAGCTGTATTCCGCACCCGCATTTATCATCCGCACTCGCATTCCGTATCCAAATTCCGCACCCACATCAATACACGCATTTCGTATCCGCAACCGCACACGCGCGTGCACACATATACATACACAGCAACGTTACAGCGTCATTTTATGCCGACAAAAGCTGCTTCAAACATTTATTTTTTTTTAAATGAAAGTAATTAATTACTTTCCTAGAAGAGTTTTCAGTAGTTTTCATAAAACTACGATATTGTGGAATATTTAAATTTTTTAAATAAAGTTTACATTAGGACATTACAATAACATCAATTGATATATTTCTTACAAAGATTTGTAAATTTACGCATTTTTTTAGCCAATTTATATTATTTAAATATATAATTATATTATTACCAAAAATTTTTTTTATACCTATATAGGGTGGATCAGTAACTCCATCCACCTGGAATATCTCCGTTATTTTTAGAGATACGAAAATATTATAATTAGGAAAATTGTACGGTATCGAGAGAGCCATAATATGCTAGTAATAATTTTTTTATGGGTGGAGGCGCTTCGGAGATTTCAAGGTCACCTCCATTTTTTTAAATGGCATTTACTTTTTTATCCTTGGTGTAATAGCGGATGTTTAGACGATTTCAACGGCCTATAATACGTCATTCAGCATTAAATAAAGGAGTAAAACAATGATTCTTCAGTCATAAGAGATGCTCGAAGTGATGTCCGTTTGCATCGATGCAACACTGAAATCTTCGAATTCCTGAAGCACGTACATTTTTTTAAATATTTCCGGACTTTTTTCTTTGGGGAACACTAAAAAACATTGTATATGAGGAAATGCCGACCACAGCGGAAAATATGAAGCAATGAATTATTGCAGCATGTGCGACAATCAGTCCGGAAATATTAAGAAATGTACGTGTTTCAGGAAAGATATTTCATTATAGTTATTTATTAAAGTATTATCAATAATTAAGAGAATTAATAGATAATCATAATTCTTATATTAATTTATATTTTTTTTATCGATAACTGTATTCTGTTCGTTTCCTTCTTACACTAATTCATCTTTTCTATATATTATTTCCTCTTTGCTTAAAATGCGAAAAGACTCGCCAAAAAAACATTCCAATAGCTTATGTCCAACATCGCGTCTGATCAAACAAAATATGGTACTAATGTTTTGTTGCATTTTAAACAAAAAGTAAACTAAACATAGAAAAGATAAATTTAGTATAAGAGAAACGAACAGAACGCAGTTATTGATAAAAAAGATATAAATTAATACAAGAATTATAATTATCTATTAATTCTCTTAATTATTAATAACACTTTAGTAAATAATTTTAGTAAACTATCTTCATGCAGTATAAAGAACGACAATTCACACACGGTACCTTCATGTTGTTGAAAAAGAAAAATATGCGATGTATTTGTAAGATATTAATATGTCTTTGTTACACAAGTATTTTCCAAGTTTCATGAAAAATAGCATATTGTTTCATCAAATAATTTATGATAATTTAATAAAAAAAAAAAAACAAATACTTAAATTTTTTAAAAAAAGCATAAGTATATAAAAGCATGGCATACGCATATTTCTAGCAAAATGTACCATTATGCTTGAAACAATTTTTTAATTCTGATGCACAATTGAATATTTTCTAAAAGCGTGGGAAGAAAATTTCAACACCGTTGGTCATTAAATGTGTGGTGCGGAATTGTTGAAAATCATCTGATTGGGCCATACTTCTTCGAACAGCCTTTAACAAGTGCACTTTATGCTAACTTTTTAACAAATGTTCTTCCCACGCTTCTGGTTTCTCACGCTTCATGCTCATCCTTTTTCCCCCTCCGAATCCTCAAACTTTTATTTGACACATTTTTTTCTACAATGTTTTGTTTTTGAGATATTTGTGATATGCAATTAAAATGGAACATCCTGTATGTATATATATGTATATACATAAATATTTTTTAATGCCATTTTTGTAAGAATGGTTTTTTTGTTTAAAGAAGTTTTATTTTTGTAAAGATTCTATATATTTTTGTAAATATAATATTATGCAGTGAACATTATAACGTTAAAATATCACAAGAGTAATGATATCAGAAAAAAGCTCGTTAAAATGGGCCTTTGATGATGCTTTCTTTATTTGACACTGCTTTGTATTTCGTAATAAAGTTTTTTTTTAATCTTTCATAACATTTGCTAATTATGTTTAATTGTTAATCTGTAGTCATACACATACACACAATGTTTGCAATTATTGCATATGTAATATTCTCATATATCAATAATTATTTGTACAATATTTGAGGAGTTGAGCGCTATAACGTCCTAACCCACGTTTCATAGTAAATTGAGTTAAAAATACAAGGTTCCTTTTTCCTCCATCTAGCAATGGAAAAGTGACCTAACCCACATTGACATAAATAAATACACATTCAATAAATAGTGTACAAACACGGTGGTATAAGTGTATCAATTCCTTAAACTTCAATATCTCAGAACTATAAAAATGGGATTAGGCTCAATGCCTTATTTCATCCAGATATAATATCTATTTATCTGTTTATAAAGCTATCTTGTTATATAATACAACATTCTATATAAGAGCGTGATTATTAGTAGTCTATGCGTCATGTTGTGCATGAGATAATTGCAGATAACTCTTGGTAATATATTTACTTCGATTCATGGCCTTGACGATAGCGTACGTATAAATTAAATACTTTTATTCAATGTATTTTCCTCTCTCTAATCAGATTACAGTATATAAGATGCAGTATATATTCAACAAACATAGTAAGTTCACTTGATACTCTGAGGTATCTTTGAACAAAATGCGAAGAGTTAAAAAGGTATCTCTGTTCTTCCATTTCGGAATACGTTAGTTCGCTAAAAAAAGATCTCGACGATTTAAATTGCAGTCATAAGATTACGTAATGACAGATTTTCATGAACGTTACTCGCTAAGCTTAATGCACGGTAAATCATAACCTTTTGCATAGACGCGCGGGCATGCGCAGTATGCATCTACGCACACACAAGCGAGTACATCTGTTTATTCTGTTTATATAATCGATGATTTTCCTTTATTTTGTTTGGAACAAAGAAAGGAACTCTTCGTATCGCGGGAAAACATTAAAACAGTAATTAAGAAATATTATTAACATCCTCATATAAAAAATTATTGTTAAGGAAACAAAAAAAAGCATAAATAAACCTCCCTGACCCCCCTAAAGAAGCGTAGGCAAGAAAAATATCGGGGCAAAGTCGCTGAATCGGGAATTATATTAAAATAAAAATCTCAAATTGAGATTTATTTTAATTACTTGATATCGGACCAAGAAAAATTTGTGCTGTATGCACAAATCAGTTTCAATGAAAAATTAATTTTCCTTGAAACTGACGCACTACGAACCGTGTCTGGCTTTTTCTAGCCCATTGAAATTTAAATTTGTATTTTATATTGAGAGCCTTATTAAATTCTTATCTGTCAAATGTTAATATTAATACAAAATTAATTATAATTATAGAATAAATATGTTAAATAATTTAAATAACTGTGTTTTAATAACTGTGATAATTTAGAAACTGTTTAATTATATATATGTATATATATATATATATAAAATGTGTGTATGTGTACAGTATCCCGAAATTCGAAGAAAATAAGATTACAGCATAAAAGTTCGTGAAAAATTAAATAAAAGTACATGTCATTTTTTATTCCAAGAAAGTTTTTGAGATATAAAGCTGGCCAATCACAAACTACATTTAGATAATCGCTTGTTCGTAAGTCGTGCGTGCGCTAGATTAGTGTATGATTCACGAACAAGCGACTGTCTAAATATAGCCTATGATTGACCAGCTTTAAATTTTTATATCTTAAAAACTAGTGCTTAAAATAAAAAAATCGCAAATACTTTTATTACTTAATTTTTTACGAACTTTTATGCTGCAATGTCATTATCCTCGAATTTCGAGACACCCTGTACACACGTACAATTTGTAAACAGTTTCTAAAATATCACAATTATTAAAACTTGTAAATTATTTAAAGTATTTATTGTATAGTTATAATAAATATTGTTCAACATTTGAATTTTATCTACGTTATATTTGTAATATTTTATAGAATTTTGTATTTGTAGAATACTGATAAGATTTTTTGCAGTTTTCTTATCCTTCCTTATATTTTTCCTTATATATTATTGCGCAGAAGGTCTAAAAATGGACTGAAACATATGTGATTATTTTCATTTGTCTCATTTTATATATGTGACTAAAGATTGAACATCTTTCCTGTTCGAAATAAATACATTGCGCTCAATCTATTGTGTCTTCTGGCTCTTATTTGTCTTTTTTTTATATATTTAATTCTAATTTCAAATTTTCTCCCGCGTACTGTCAATCTTAAATTGTTCGACACTCTTTGGAAAACAAAACCTTAGTATTTAACGAAACAAAGATTCAATTATAGCAAGATGATTTCTAGTTATTGGGAATATAAGTCACACACATAAATGCTTTCTTAACATCATTGACGCGTGTGTGAATAATTATATAATAAAAAATCAAAAGTTTTCGACGCTTATTAATCTTGTTTGATTACATCTCTGGCTGCGTATTCTCCAATTATGGCCACTTGTTCAAACTTCATTTGAGCTCTATTCAAACTTAAGGAATAAGGAAATACGACTTTTTGATTCTTGAATATCGCGGATATCTTTTGTTTCGCCTAATTTACAAAGTTACGAGCTATAATTTAATTCACAAAAATAAGTTTCTTTTTTGTTTCTTTTACACTTTTTGTGTGTTAATCAATTCTAATTTATATAGCTATACCTATATGGATATGCTAAAAAGTGCACGCAGAAAATTTAAAGCGCACAATCGAGGTCTAATATATTAAGATTAATAATAGCTCGGAGAATTTTGAATCATATTTACCTGACATTAATCGGTTGCATCGAATGTTCTTGCTGTAAATAGAGTTGTTGCTGATATCCACTAGCATCCAGATTCAGATTATCTGGTGATTGCTGCATACCGTTACCTTGCATCATCTATAATAATTTAACATACATAAAATGCTAATAATACTAATACATAAAAAAGAACTATATGATTTATAAAAAAAACTTTTAATTATGACCAGCGAGGTAACTATTATTCAATCTTTAATTTTTAGCAAATATGCATTATACATCCAATAGCTACATGACTATTCAAAATATATAAAATTTTCTTTGATAGTATTAATATAAATATCATGGTTAAAAAGCAAGAAATCTCAGGAATAATTAAGAATCATTTTCTTGCCGCAAAGAAATATCACGAGAATTAATTTCCTCGAAGTTTTTCTCACCGATAAAGATCATAGAATTTCTACTGTGATTGAATATTTCTTTTTCTCTTCATCTTGAAGTTAAAGAGAGAAAAAGGATCGTCGTAGACGATGAGTACATCTAAAAATAATGTCTTGAATGTTACATGAATAATGCTCGAACGAACGCGGAAGTTGTTAAATGGCCGATACATCATTCCGACATTGTTTTTTTTTCCATATCCAACGCAATGGCGTATGCATGTGCGTAGATATTATTATGCGTTGTTAAGCCTAGTACACATCTACATATATTGTCTATGAACAATTCGTAGATAAGGTTCACAATCACTATTCACGAACTGTGTACAAACAATGTTTTCCATCTACACTTAGTTGTCATGTGTTTTAAATAAAATTTAAAATTGTTTGATTCGAGAATACCTTTACTGCTGACCTTTGTTTACGGATATGTTTTGATTAAAACAATCCTACGAACATGTGCGCGAATATGCATTCATGAGCAATATACGCGAATAAATATTTCGTATGTAGGCAGCGTCTATTATGTTTTCATTCAAAATAAAAAACACTAGACAAAAGTCTGTAAATTGGGATGTGGCCGTAAACAAATGCTATCACATAAAGTTTTTTTTTTATCAAATGTTAATAAGTTTACTTTAGTTATGAAGAAGGCAAGCAGTTAAAATATTCTCGAATCAAACAGTCTTAAATTTTGTTAAAGGTACGAGTAATTGTGAACAAAAACACTACCCGTACATAATCCGTAGATTGTTCAACTGGACAATAACGGACGGACATCGTCTGCTGACAATCTACAGACGATAAGTGTGTTGAATTTAAGTGTAAATAGAAAACATTGTCCGTACACAGTCCATAGATAATCCATGGATAATAACTGCCATAGACATATAAAAGTTATAGGTCAAGCCTTTCATGAAAGAAAGGAGGCAAGGAGGGTAGTACGAAATTACACTGACTTCAGTGTGCAATTGTAATGTTGTATGTGTAATGTTTCTGGTAATTCCGTTGACTTGGAACATATGTAAGTAACACTCAATGTATAGATCACGTTTCTCACACAAGCGCAAATATATGTACTATAAAACCAAAGTAGCTTTTAAACTCATTCTCCTCAAAATTTTAGACCATTTGCCTTTATCAGTAACTAATGCCACATATATGTATTTTATATATACTATGATAATTGTGGACATCCTTTATGATTGCGTTCGCTTGGTGCTATAAGTGCTGAAAACGTTTAACCAATCGCGGCAAAGATTTTTTTGTTTTAATTAGTCAATCAAACGCTCGCAGCACTTGTAGCAAATAAAAATGAAGCCTATGTATTGTTTGCAGATTTTATACATAGATGTATACTAAACTTTACATATTTTTATTTAATATTTTCCACTTCGAACTAAAAACAACAGACATTGTTCGCGCATAAAATATTTATCCGTAGTTCGCGGATACTCAAGTATTGTCTATGTATATTGTTCGCGAACATGCATTTGTGAACAATGTATGTAGGTGCATTTAGACTTAAATTTATCGTTTGATAAAAAAAATTGTGTGAGAAAATTTGTTTACACATCTTAACTAAGAATACATCCTAACTTACAAACTTTGTCTGATGTTTTTATTTCGAGCGGAAAACAACGAACACTATCCGCGTACAAAACATTTGTTCGTGTACGTTGTCAATTTGATGAATAAGTACGTATCGCATAGAATGTATGTAGATATGTACTGAGTTTTATGATTTAAACACTTGTCGACTCGTCGTTGAAATATACCTGTGGCTGACCATATCCTTGCATGGAATCGTGTTGTTGATGTTGTTGCTGTTGTTGCTGATGCGAATGAGGATGAATGGTTGGTATGTCAAAATCCTCGTCACCGAAACTCGGTGTATGAAACGTCTGAAACAAATAAATTATGTATATTTTGAATTTGATTGTTACAAATTCCATAGAAAGCAATATATATATATATGTATGTATGTATGTGTGTGTGTGTGTGTGTGTGTGTGTGTGTGTATTGTCTTATAAAATAAAATATGTTTCCAGATTTGCAGATGAAAAGATCCATCCGTTTAGTTCTTTCTTCTTAACACCTCTATATGTGAAACACTTTTCTATGATCGAAAGAGAGAGATAAAAATGAAAAATTCCAGGAAAAGATCTTTCCTTTTTGACGAAAAAGAGAAATCAATGTAAAAAAATGGAATCAAAGAATCAATTTTAACTGTCCTTTAACGGATGATAAATAGCATTATATCGTTCAGAATCCTTTTAGCAATCTATTTTCCTTCACAAAAGGGAAGAAAAATTAATTTATCACAATGCACGCGCGGTAAAAGGAATAAAAGTTTTTAAAATGAATTTAATAGCATCAGAGGAAGAAAATTTTTCTTTGAAGAAACATGCCTATCTTTCGATTGTCGATGTAGCTAAAAATATAGATAGGAGAAATGGGAGTAAGATGACAACCTCGAAGTTGGTCGATTTTTCTTTAATTTCTATGATAACAAAAATAATAATCTCTTTTCAGATTCACTAAATACTTTTGCTTATCATTTGTAAAAATTTAAAAATTGATAAATAAATTAGAATTTTTTCAAATTTGGGTTTTCAAAGGAGTGTTAATTTCGTCATCTTGCCCTCATATGCGGGTAAGATGACTTTTAGTAATAGGTAAGATGCCGAGAAAAAAAGGCCAAATTAAGTTAAAAATGAACTTTTTTATGAGTAAAAGAATTTATTGTAATATCCTTTTTATATTATTTTGATATAATATTTAAATACACAAATAAAATAAAAATAAAACAAAAACAATTATTTATAAGTACATATATACTCTAAAATAAAGTGAAATTAAAGGGGAAACAAAAATAATTATTAATTATGTAGGAACATTTAAAATCAATAAAATTAAATTAAGTTAATTTAAGTAAAATCAAATATTACATGGAATCAAACATTGCATTGAAAAATACCTAACTTTATTTTATATGGCATGAGCTTAAAGATTACATTATATGTATTAATTTTTACATATCTAAGATACATATAGTATCTAAGACATATATTTTCTTACATATTTGATAACATAATCCAATTATTTTATTTCAAAAATGAAAAAAAATCAGTAAATTGCATATGATAAGATTTATCTATGTATACAGATGACCACGCATTAATCACGCAGTAATCATGAACAATCACGTTAACAATGCAGATCAATAAATATACCTATAATCTGCACATACGAGTGCCTCATTTTGCCAACACATAACATTCGTCATCTTACCCCACAGTCACCATGTTTATTTTTCTATCTCAAAAATAATGTGAAAAATGGAAAATATTATATGCGTTATTATATGCGTTTTCAGCTATACTATATCGTGATTTCATAAAGACAGTAAAAATATTTATTATAATTATGTAAATTCTTATGAACAAACAAAAAATTACATATGTGTGTGTGGGTACATTCAAAATACATTTTTTATTATATTGTTTATTTTCGTCAACAGATTGAAATCAAACTACAAGAAATTATTTATTATCATCAAAAGCCTCTAAGCCCTGAGTTGGGCATCGGCTCATTATCTGTTATTATCTTATTGTTAGAAAAATTAGCAATTTGTTATTTTATCCACTTGGTCATCTTAACCCCCCTTTTCCTCTAACTCTATTCTATCTACGTCCATTTTATTTTAAACATCCACGTTATTAAAATATTGTGCCTAAGTGACGATTCAATAGTGTTGATTCAGAATCTGAATAATTATATCATGCAATTCACGTGATCATGTGATGCAATAGAACGAGACAGCCGTTGTTGTGCATAAACCAGATTTATAGATGCCATTAACTTTTATTACAACCTATTCCGCGGATTGTTTATCGTGAAATTCATTTTATGTTTACGTGCTCGTGACACTATTACTCGTGATATTGATGGTGGACATTATGATCTAATTCGTATGCAGTGTTCTAATCAAACTATCGCGAAAATCGAGCATTTTTTATTATTTCAACAAAATTATCGTTAATTAAATGTCTAGCGACATTTCATTAGGTTTAATGCCGTTGGACACTTTATGCTTTATCATTGCCTGTTTTTGCTTCCATTTCTAGAGTGAAATTTGTAAAGCATATCAAACCACAGGTGAATGCAGAAAAAAAAAGAGATAAAGAAGGATAGTGATAGTTCGGGACTATTGGTGAAGAGTGCGAAGGACGAAGAAATATCATCTTTCCTTTCGTCGTCGTCGTTGTCATCCCATCGTCGTTTTTCTTTTCCTCCCTGTGAACTAAATTCGTTCCGCCATCTCGTTAAAACTTGTGCGCGACTCTCACAACTTGGTTCTTCTTCTCGAAGAAATATTATTTAGATGGTTTCCTGGTTATACAACTCACGCTTTTCCTCCTCTTCTATATAAATTACATATTATTTCAATACAGATTGTGCGATGAATTTTTTTGTACATACAATATTCAAATAAAAGTAATATTAGACAAAAATAAAACATCAACACACAACATTAAAAATATAAGTTTTAAAATAAAAATTAATAGCTATTAGAGTATCGGCAATTATCATTGAAAGCGTAATTTACAACTAGCAGCTACATATTTTTTCTTAAAAACAACTATGTGTTTTCTTTACATTAATTGATTTCTCTCATTATTTTGTGCATAAAAGTAAAGTTGAGGTAAGATATTTTATAGTTTATGTAAAATTATGTCAAATTAAAGTAAGAAATATCTCATAAACTATTCACTTTTTGGCCACACTATATATGTGTACGCACACACGCACGCGCGCGCGCGCGCGCGCACACGCACACACACACACACACACACACACAAACACACACGGTGTTTCATTTTAATTAATATAGTCGAATATCTCTAAAACTATTGCTGTAACGACAAAATATTTCATATAAAAGTTAAAAGGTTTCGAGGGGAAAAAAAGTTGATAATCTTGAATTTTAACTAAGGTCATTTTTCAAGGTCATTTGAAGGTCAATCTAGTTTTTTTAAATGAAACCATCCTAATTTTTTTTATATATATCGATTCCTCGCAATATTCGACATAAAAAGTTATAAGGGTAATATGACCAAAAAGTGAATAGTTTACGAGATATTTCTTACTTTAATTTGACATAAATATGTGTGTGTGTGTGTGTGTGTGTGTGTGTGTGTGTGTTCGTAAATGCATCACTGAGTGATTGTTGTTATGTATGCAATTTGATAATCAATTCTCTTGCTATTAATTATTTTATGGGAATATTAGAACATTTCTTATCAACCAATCTACTATGTCTAATAAAATCGAAACGCAATTTATTAAACAACGCTAAACAACAAAATTACAATTTGATAGTTATTTATCGCAGATTGGCAATTATTGGATGCTTAGATTGGATTGGGCGACAGGCGACTGATTGAATGCGTTTCTACATTCGCTCAGAACATAGCTGCATTCACTAGCTCTCTATGTGTGCTATCCTATTCTCATATATATTTTTTACATAGATATATTTTTTTCTATCAATATCAATCTACAAATCTAATTTATTCTAAATTTATTTAAAAAATGCGCTATGAGAGCAGATTATTATTTTGCATCACATAAACGTAACCGGTCATTAAATTAAATAGCAATACTAATCTGGTTCTTTAATCAGATTAGTTTAAATGAGAAGAAAAACCAGAAAATGTAAAGACCGACAATAAAAGAGAAACACTTTATTCGGATTTTCTTAAACTATTATGGCGCTCCATGTTTAGATTATAAACTTAGATTATAGTTAAACAAAGTTGCACGGCAAATCCAATAGTCAAAACCAAATAATAAAGAATCTCTTAATGATAAAATAAAAGAATTAAATTTGAAAAATTTTGATGGAAAGAATAAATTATTTTTATTTTAATTAAATTATTTTAATTAAATTATTTTAATGAAATTAATGAAAATAACTATTTTTTTAATTAATTTTAATGATTAACTTGACTATTAAATTTGATATTTCGTAATTGGTTCTCAATATTCATTCCACTTAAATTCGACATTTTGTGATTGGTCGGTCAGTTCCAATGTCTGTTCTATGTAAGGGATAAACTGCTGAGGGCATTGTGATATACACTCGTAACATTAGCATTCGTAGCATTGTTTTGATTTTTTGGGGGTATTATTTTTTAATTACTTTTAGTCTTAAAAAGTGGGCATTGCTTGGACGTTTTGATGAACACATTACGACAAATATTTCATAGTAATTCCCTGTATTTGGGCATTACTATATGACATTATTCAGTATTAGTGGGCGAGAGAGAAGTTTTTTAAACGTTTTGGAGCAATATATCATTTTTGCAAGACGCAAAAATGCAAGCATTTTTTCAGTTTTTAGTTATATACATTATTGGTTTACCTTTTCGATTTACCTCTCAGTTTTACATCTTTTTTCCCTAGCGTTCATCATTATTTTCATTAAACTGGCCCACTGACTTATATAAGACAGACTTTGTTATTTCAATTCCATTTTGTATCACTTATATGTCGTAATTAAAATTTCGAACGAATTGCTTAATTTTCATGCACTATATAAATGATTTCTCTAAATAATCAAGTAGCTGATATATAATTGATAACAAAAGAAATAAGCTAGCGCTAGACTATGCGCGTGTCAAGCGACGCGGTAGCGTTGCGACGCCAAGTATAGATTTCTTTCTGACTTGTTCGCAATTCGCGATACGTGATTTACATGTCTAATTCACGAATAGTGGGGAAAAAAAATTGTCAAATTCGCATTCGTGATTCATCATTCGTCCTGTTTTGTCACCGGAGCGGTTTTTCAACGAACTCAAAGAGTACGAATCAGTGCAATCGTATTGATTGATATGTAGCGCTACATTATGCGTAAAAATTCATGGTTGTTGTCTTTATGGTTCATGCTGGGAAATAAAAAATTAAAATAAAGACATTGTCATTTATAATTTATCGATAGAAATTAGACAGAAACGCCTGCCCAAATGCTTGCTGAAACATTACGATAAATTATGTTCACTACGATGACAAATCACGAATCGCGAATAATATGGAGGATTCACAAGAGCGAGTGAATTACTACGAATTATATGAATCACGAATTACGAATCAAGAATACGCATATAGTCTAGCACCAGTTGTATATAAAAAAAAATGAAAATAATTTAGTTACGCTAAAATAAATAAAATTGCCAGCTATCGATAGACAAGCGATTAACTCACTTGGTCAGACATATTATAGCTGTCGTGATGGTATGATGTTTGATGATGTTGCGAAACGTTCAAAGATATGTCGAGATTGTCGTTTCTCTGTAACAAACAGAAATCGGAATTATTTAGTAACTGCAACAATCAATAATAGCTACTAAATGTAGTTAAATTTTGGTATATATAAATCTTATTATCAATATCATACCATATTTTTAACATTTTTAACATTTTTTCCTACGAATTTTTATATTTACTATATTACATGACCATGTATAACATGGAAAAGTAAATGAAAGAAGATAGCGCAATATTTTTATATTCTTACTCTACGCATATATTATTAAAATAGAATTAAGAATAATAAAATTGTACATTGTTCTAATGTGTTAAGAGTACAGTAGATGTACTATATAATAAAATTGTATTATAAACTTTACAAGAAACAGAATATAATAAATATATAGATATATGAGATGCATATCAAAAATATTAAAAAATTACACTATATATATGTATATATATATATGTATGTATATATATATATGTACATACTCTCTCTCTCTCTCTCTCTCTCTCTCTCTCTCTCTCTCCCCCCCCTCCACCTCTCTCTCTCGCGCGCGCACACACGCACACACACCACACACACACACCACACACACGCGCGCACGCGCGCGCGCACACACACACACAGTGTGGGGGTATATTGTGTATGCACATGAGTAAACGCGCGTGTAGTCTTTTTTAACATTTATTCCATTGAATTATCATCTATCGAGCATCAGAGCGCGATGCGACATTAATAACTAGAATACACGACGGAATTTCAGAAAAGCATTTATTCGTAATCAAGATAGTTGCAAGTGAGTTATGCCGATAGGCAATGTTTTCATAATAACATTTCATAATAAGGGCCAGATGTTAGGAAGGTGTTATCGCGTTTCACCGAATACAGCAGCCACGGAACGAGAACAATGTAATGGACATAGTTATCTCCGTTCCACTCGAGGAATTTAACGTGTGTGTGTATGCGGTCTTTTAAAAAAATATCTTTAAGCCAATGGAAATATATCGGAACAAAATAGTAATCGATATAATAACTCTCGTTAGTTATGTCGTTTATTTTAATTTTATTTATCGCTTGTTTTTTTATGTTCATAAATAAAATAGTGCAACACAATCAAAATATCATTGATTATCATTTGTATTAGTGTTAAGTATGGCATAAGAGAATACGAGCCATCGAATCGAGAGAAAGTTACATGCTTAAAACATGTCTCTCTGTCATGAGTTTGATATTATGTTACATAACATAACAGAACATATAGAGAATATATAATCTTTATTAATCTAAAGATGTTAAATTCTGGCTTTTTATACATCGCTATGCAATAATGAATGTGAAAGTGCGAGTTACGTGATAAACTTCAAGATATGAGTAATGCTTGAATTATTAATATGTATATGAAATAATGCGCTCTTTGGGATAATTTACTTCGGTTTTTGTTATTATATAGAATAACGTAGCATAACAATATACTTATTGTTGATATATCCATATTTATTTTATTGGTCATTAGTTCATTAGTTTATAAAAATTAAAGAAACAAGTATCGAAATTGCAGTATTTAGTTAAGGCTCTGATGCTACCAATATCTTGTCTCTTCTTTACAAAATTCGTTAGATTCGCTATCGTTGCGTGCGAAACATTTCTAATCCTTTATCTTTCGCACACACACAAATTACTTCTCATAATTCTCTTAGTTAAGTAATTGATTATTAATGATTAAAATTGATTTTTGTTTCGCTTAATCGTCAATTAGAAAATGATTGTCAATGCTAAATCTAATAATCATATAATAATTGTTACAACGCAACCCAATCTTAAAATTTTTATATATAGCATAACGAAGAAAATATATTTACGCAAAAAAATAATATATATATATCTCCATGTAAAAAAAATGTAAATAATCATATATATCAAGAAACATGTAATGTCTCGCGCCAAATCACGCGCAGCAACAACAAACCGTGTATCTATATGCGAGCACTCATTGTCAGCTGAGAATACCTTATTGTTAGATTATTTATCGAATCTCAGTAACGGCTGAATCTCAACCGATTTCTTAATACACTGGAACCTTTTAATAGCACGCGGTTCGGGGCTGTGAACGTAATAGTGAGGTTATTCCCACTTCACTCGCAAACCGTGAAATTCCGTAGCGGTATCGTTTCGGCCACACATTATTACATAAGTACATCGCCGGGAGAGGACTTATGATAACATTAACAATGCGCCTACAGATTCGCGTTGTTGCACTGTTGTACCGCTATCCTCACTTACGCTATTCACGTACTTGCATTTAGTACGTATGAAAAGGATTTTGCGCGCTATTTTGAAATACGCTATTAGAGGTTCAAATGTATGCTTAATATAAACTTAGGTCACAATTGTATTATGAAATTGTCTTTATTATTCTTCATGTGCATTATAAACGGAGATATTACTATGCGAAGTCTCAATGCAGAAATTGTCAGAAAAAACGTTATAGTATATTATAGGCCTCTTTACACACACACACACACACACACACGCACGCACGCACGCACGCACGCACGCACGCACGCACGCACGCACACACACATCGATAAATTTTTGTTGTTATAATTTCTGTCACAAGATTGCGCGAACAGCATTCGCAGCCAATCGGCTTTTAACAGCGTCTTTTGACGTAAAGGTTATTTTTGAAAGAGAGCACAGTATTATATATAATGTAGCATACTTTTTCAATCTATACTAAAGATAAGATAAATAACATATATCCCCTCGCTCAATCAATATTTCAAATATGCAATTCACAAATAATGTTTGTGTCTAAAAGATCTACACATTATTTAAAATATCATATAAAGATGTAAGTAATATTTAATATAAATTTACTTTATAATAAACGCGCGCGCGCGCGTGTGTGCAGTTTAAAATTATTTTACTAAACGTATGCACACAGTTCAAAATTATTAAGTTGATTTAAATATTGAAGGACATTTGCTTATAAAGAAGCAAATATAGCCATACAAGTTTCTTATGAATAGTATTTTTGAACAGTTGGATCAAATAATTACTTTGCGAAACTTTTTGTATTACACCCAAATAGTAGTTATTATCAATAAATCATCAGTGCAATAATTTTCTCAGAAGTTTCTATTTAAAAAAAATTAATTTATTCCGTTATAAAAGAATATTTTGTAAATAAATCTTGTTTACAGTCAGTTTTATAAAAAGACATCAAAGGAATAATTTATTTCATAAATGAACTTTGCATACAGATCAGCTAAAATACTTCAAAGAGGTGATATTGATTTTTATTGCATTGGAGAGAGAGAGAAAGAGAGTTATCTTGCATTTAAAAATAGATTCTACTTATAAAGATATCAGAATTTGATTAATTAACTTAAGTTATTTATATTTTCTCCGCAGTCATACAATAGTTATTTTGTAATAATACAATGTTTTTTTGCTGCTTTTGAAGAAACATTCTATTGCAAATCTATTGTGCAAAGTCTATTCTGTAAAAAAATCTTGCGTACAGTTTGTACTGCTTCTAGAGGAATAATATTTTCTGTATACGAATCCTGCGTACAGATTAGCAAGAGAAAGAAAGAGAGAAAGAATGAGGGGTAGAGAAGGAGAGAGAGAAAAAGAGAAAGGAAGATGAAGAAGGAGAGGGGGTGAAAGAAAAAAGAGGAAAAGTAGAGGAGAGGGAGAAAGGAAGGGAGAGAGTGAGAAGAGAGGGGGAAACACTGAGAGAAAGAGAGGGAGAAGAGGAGAGGGTGGAGAAGCGAAGGGTGAGGGGCGAAAGGAAGAAAAGAGGGGGAGAGAAAGGAGAGGGACTAAGAGGGAAGAGAAAAGACTCTTAAATAAACTTTGCGTACAAATCAGCAAAAACGCTTTTAAGTGATGCAATCTAATTTAATTCTTTTCGATTCTATATTTTTCTAATTTGTCTTCAAAATGAAGTACTTAAATGTATAAGATGTATTATAAGATTGCATTTAACTAATATATGTATATATGTATGCATCTACAAAATATTTATTTACAAGTAATATTATAATTATGTATTATAATCTAAATAATGTGCTTTGTGAAATAAAAACAAATTTTAATTAATGTGCATGATATAAACTATGCTGTAACAATGCTTGCATTCATAATAACATACAATTTATATAGTGGTTTTTTTATAAAGCACAATTCTATACTTTAATATTTATCTCTGTATTGTAATGATTCTTGAGATATAAATATTACAAATCAAGCTAAGATACAAAGCTAGGATTCACTCATACGCACACATACACATTTGACACAAAAGACAATTATACATATAATATATCTAATAAATTTTTGTACCATAATTTTTATTCATAATATTTGTACCTCCAGAAACATTACAGTACAATACAGGGATAGATATTAAAGCATGTAATTAGTGCTTCATAAATAAAATTACTTTGTAGAAATTGTGATGTATATTATAGATGTAAGTATTATTATAACATATGTAATATAGTTACATTATGATTAATATTTAATAGATATCAAATAAAATAATTTGTCTCTTATGTTATTTAGATTATAATACAATTTACTATATAAATAATTTAATAAATAAAATAAATTCTTCTTTTATAAGCAAGCTTTTATAAGCTTATACTACATAGAATTTTTATTATGGAATAGATTGTTACTTTATAAGCAGCAGAACTGTACGCAGGATTTATTTACGAAATATATTAACAGCAATGATACTTCTATAAGAAATAATTTTAAGTTAATCAAGTGGTTATATATATATATATATATATATATATATATATATATATATTTATATGAATAATTTGTTTTTAAGATAATTCGCGTAATAGAAATCAAATCAGATTGTACCTTCTAGAAACATTTTTGCTGATTATTCCTTTGAAAGCAGCAAGAACAGTATATACAATTTGTTTACGTAATAAACTTTGCAAAATAGATTGTACTTTCAAAAGCAGCAAGAAAACATTGTATCATTACAAAACAGTTTTATTGGCTGTAGAAATATATAGAGTATCTGCTCTTACAAGCAATAAGATAACTCGTGCAATACAGAATATGTTTACGAAATATACTGGATCTTTAAAAATAACAAGGATTGTATGTGCAGGATATGTTTATATATTATACTTTTAGCAACAATAAGATTATACCGGATTATACATGCAGGATTTGCACATGGAATAGATTAGTTCTTTAGAAATAAGGCCTATATGCAAGATGTATGGATTTATTTAACATTTGAATTTTATCTACGTTATATTAATAATTATTTTTTAAATTTTGTTAGAATATTGGTAAGATTTTTTACATTTTCTTTTATCCTTGTAACAAATGTCGAGTTTTATGTAATAAATTGGTTGCTGACTTAAAAAATTAATACATTTTATTATTGCTATAAATTATATTATTTATTCCAAGAAAATCTTTTAAATGCTTTTGATAATTTTTATTGACGGGCTTACCGATATATTTCGATAGCATATATATGCTATATGGATAAAATTTTAGATATATTACAGAACAAAAAACATATTTCTTAGATGTGTTTTTCGCGTGTGTTGAAACAACTTCTAAATTGTGTCAAAAAATTTGACGCATTTTTCCTTCAATATATACTAGTTGACAAATGATAGAGAACAGAGTATTGCTCACAGAAAGTTGTTCTCTAGCAATTGTCAAAATTAGTGTATATAACGAAAATTATCTACTGAATAAAAATAATATTGACGTAAATATGTTACACTATTTCCTTAAAGATATACACACAAATCGTCTATCATTATATAGTATAATACATCGTACGTATATGAACGCACATAGTTAGAAATATTTAGTTTGTGGTCACCTTAGCGTGAGGCATGATGTAGAAGCTATTACCGCACGGCACAAGTGCATAAGCGTGGAGTGTATACTACATTTAAAATTCATTTCTCAAAAATGCAATTTCGGAAAGCATCTTATTACATGATCTTTTACATGAATGAATTTGGTTAAACGCTCTTTGCTTTTTATTCTAATACAAATTTTAAAATTATAACAGAGAATAAAGGTATATTGTAAAATATAATATTTTGTAAAATATAATATTTTAAAAAATACAAATATGTAATTACAAAATATAATGTCAGAAAATTTTTGTTTAAAATATTTTTTATATGTCGCATGATATTCGATCAAAATCAAGTATACCCCTAATTAGTTTCAAAGAATTGTTTCAACTCCTGTAAAAGTGCGAAAATGCCTATATAAAAAATACGTATTTCTTAATTTTAGTTGCTCTATAATACATCCACAGCCTATCAAAATCGATTCGAAGAACAATTCCGACTCTTTCCTTGTTAGTTTAATGAATCTTCTTTGTCATTTAATAATAAGTAAATCTGAATTTTTTTAACGTGCTATATAATAAGGTAGTATGTATATTGCTTCATATTGTTTTTTTATATAAAAAGTGTTCTAAAATTCGCAAATCAAAATATTTTATATATATATATATATATACATACAGGGTGTCCCAAAATCACCGGACACCGTCTGACAAATTCTGTGAAACATTCTAAGACGAAAATTCTTATGCGAAAATGTCGAGGCTATAATAGTTTTTTAAACGGGGAGCACTTAAAGTTGACCAATAAGTCTGCGGAAATTTCGCGCGCTCAGACATGACACATGGCAAAGCAAGTGAAGGTGCCCTTATACATTGACTCAATTTTTAGATATTGACATAATTCTGCATACAACAAGGAAATTACTTTGAAGTTTTATCTTATTTATCTGTGATTGTTTAATTTACTATACATAAAGATTAATGCCAGCATTACGGAACATCAATCAATACATATGTCAAATGAAGTGCATCACAAACTGGCGCATGACTTTCTTCGTATGGTAAGCATATTCAAATTATGTCAATCGATAATTTTATATTTCTATGATAAAGTAAGAAAAAATAAATAATAATGTATAATAATAACGTAGAGTTTTCCTATCGATAATTACATAGAGATTGAATATGTAAAATCGGTAAAAGTCAAGAAATGTCTTAATTATTTATTCAAATTTATAATAATAATAATTATTATTTTTATAATTTTTTAATTATTTTATCCTACTTTATCATAGAAATATAAAATTATCGATTGACATAATTTGAATATGCTTACCATACGAAAAAAGTCATACGCCAGTTTGTGATGCACTTCATTTGACATATGTATTAATTGATGTTCCGTAATGCTGGCATTAATCTTTATGTATAGTAAATTAAACAATCACAGATAAATAAGATAAAACTTCAAAATAATTTCCTTGTTGTATGCAGAATTATGTCAATATCTAAAAACTGAGTCAATGTATAAGGGCACCTTCACTTGCTTTGCGATATGCTATGTCTGAGCGCGCGAAATTTCCGCAGACTTATTGGTCAACTTTAAGTGCTTCCTATTTAAAAACTATTATAGCCTTGACATTTTCGCATAAGAGTTTTCGTCTTAGAATGTTCCACAGAATCTGTCAGTGAAACGGTGTCCGGTGATTTTGGGACACCCTGTAAGTGTGTATATATATATATATATATAAGAAAGTTCTCGAAAAACTATATACTAAAAATATTTATGACTTTTATTCCAACTAGTTTTTGAGATATATGTGTGGATAAGATAATAGAATGTGTCAGAGTAAGAAAGTATGCACGAATGTGAGTAAAAGAGCCTGAGTATGCATGTGTGAAATGTGTAACGCGAGATAAAACAGAAAGGATCCAAATAAACAGCGGAAGTAAAGCCGAAACGAAAAAGAAGTAGTCACAGAGAGCCGGTCAAGCTCGAGCAATGTAAAATCCGAATGTGTCATATTATTTTTTATTCTTATATATGTAATAAATAAAGTTCATAATAAAATCAGTTACACTCCAATCACATATGAATGATCCTGTATTGTGAGGGCTCGTCCGGGATCGATACATGCTTGCTGAGTGTATATCGAAACGATGTTAGTGGCAAAAAGTGAAGGAAAACGGCAATAAACAGTGAACAGAAAATAGTGGTCAAATAAAACGTTTTAGACAATGCGTAGTTTAATTGAGATGCAAAGATTAACGCTGTTTTAAAAGCGTAAAATTCCAGACTTAACGATGAGCAAAACGACAATCGCGAGGAAAGAAGTTGACGATGTTCATGGACGAGATAAGACAAGATTTCGAAGGGATAGGCCTTGAGATTACTGGAAGTAAAGCGGTACTGAAGGAAAGATTGCAGACAGCATTAGCGAGACGATGTAAAGAGCACGCCATGCGCCGACGGAAAGCAGACCAGCGCAAGCGCGACTCTGATTATATTATCAAAGACAAAAAGAAGAGGAAAGGTAAAAACCAAGATGACGCAGATAAAGACGAAGAAATACACGATGGAAAAGAAGAATATGACGAAGACGACGAAGAAGACGAGATGAGATGAAATGATAACGTAGATGCGTTATTTAAAGCTGAAATAGATGCATTATTTTAAAGGTCTGCTTACGGAAACTAGGCCTCAAGGTGATCGATGATAAGACGATATTACTAGCTAGGCTCAAAGCGATGAAGAAAGGCGACAGTGAAGTGCAAGAGAAAAGTGATGACTATAGTTCGGAAGAAAACAAAGACAGAAATATCGACACTCCCGCGCAGTGCACGTAGTGCCCAGAGAAAACTGTGGGTGGGCGCAGAATACCTGATCCTTCGGAGATGGTAACCTGATATTATAGACAACCGGTGTTTACGTTTAAAGACATTGAGGATGCTCTTGAAATCTTCAGCGGTAAGTGGCAAGAATGTGAGACGATGGATTGTAAGTTTCGAGGAAACAGCGAAACAGAAACAATGCGGTTGGACAAAAGTACCGAAAATAATTGATGCGAAGAGATTGTTACACGAATCTGCGAAATCTTTGTCAACTTGAAATAAAAGCGGTAAACTAGAAAAAACTGAGGAAGAACCTGATTGATGAATTTTCTAAAACTTTTAATAGCAAGCAGATTCATTGGAAACTCTTACTCACCAAGAAAAAGTCAGACGAAACCTACCAGGCATACATCTATCGAAAGCTAGAGATAGCAGCAAGCATGTCACGCAAGCATGGAACTGGGTGCAAAGATACAATATACATAAAATACAATAGACGATGTCCCAAATGAGACGAATCAAGCAAATCGGTTTTGTATGTAACAACGATAAAATAATTGAGGAAAATAATTCAGTACTATGAGGCACAGAAAAATAGCAACACCAAGTCAAAGATGCAGCCGAATAACAAAGCCAAGCATCCCAGCTAGATGTAAATAAATGAGAAACTGAAAAGATGTTTTAACTGTTAAAACAAAGACCACTTAAGTGTGGACTATCCGAACAAAGCGAAAAGAACCAAGATGTTTTAAGTGCGGAGATTTCAGTCATGTGGCATGTAAGTTTATCAGCACTAATAAAAATAAAGATAGCGGGAGTGCGAAAACGAAAGTTTGCGTCGATGCGACAAATTTGAGCGATAAGAAGATGTATAAGACGGTTACGATTTGCGGCAAAAATGTGATGGCGGTTTTAGATTCAGGAAGCGATTTGCATTTAATCCGCTCTGAGTTATATGAGCGCCTAGACGTCCCCGAGTTAGATCGAGTTTCGATTTTGTTCTACGGTATCGGTTCAATAAACAATCAAACATTGGAATGATTCAAAGTGGATGTCATCATTAACAACGCACATAATCTTTTTAACCGTTTCCTTAATATATCTATCTGTATCATTGTTTCTTTGTTACGTATAATCTAAGTATTTAAAATGATTGACTTTCTCTATCTCTGTTCCGTTCCAAAACCATTGTTCTTTTTTTCCTTCTTCCTTCCTCTTTTCTAAAAGTCATTATCTTCGATTTTTTCATGTTAAGAATTAATTCTTTTCTCCAAAAATCTCGAGAAACTCCTCAACATTTCTCTCATTTTATTTGCTTCTTTCGCTACTAATACTGCATCCTTTGCATACGCCAGACTATATTTTCTCTGCTATCAGACTTCTCGTCTGTCCTTTTCGCAACTCTTCTATATCAGCTATATATCTATTATAAATAGTGTTGGGCTCAGAGGATATTCTTGTTTTATTCCTGCATTTGTCCAAAATTTCTTTGTAAAAAGCTCCAGCTATCAAAACAGTGTTGATTGTTTCTTCATATATTTTTTCTATCTTTTTGTCTAAGTATCTGTTTATTCCTTTTCTCTTCACATTATTGTTCATAATTTCCTTCTATTTATTATCTCAAGTGCCGCCTTTAAATCAGCAAAATATGCATAATTTTTTCTCCTCTTTTGCTCATTTCTTTTCTAGGGCATATACATATGTATAAATGTTATCCATCGTGCGATGGTTTTTCCTAAATCCTGCTTGCGTGTTTGATAATATCTGCCTTTATTTATTTTGTCTTAGTTTTTCCTCTACTATCATAGCGTAGATTTTATATGCTGTGTTGAGAAGTGTTATACCGCGATAGTTTGAAGTCTTGTCTTTGTCTCCTTTTATATGTATATTGATACATTAGGCCTCCTCCAGCTTCTCGAAAGCCTTTACCTCTCCAGATTCTCTGTACAATTTCTAGTAATCTATGTTTTGTTTCATCCGTCCAGTAGAACCAAGCTTCGTTTTTTAACTTCATCCTCTTTTGCTCTTTTCTACTTTATCTGATTTTCCAACTCCGTTAGGGAATGTTTTCCACCGTGTCTATTACCTTTCTTTCTTCCATCTCTTGAAGAAGTGCCATAAAGTGCTGTCTCCACTCCTTCATGATCCGTCTTGAAATATTGACTCTTTTTCTTCTTTCTGTTTGTATATTTCCATGCTTCTGTTTTCGTTCTGATTTTCCTGATTTTTCTTCTTTCTCTTTTCTAAATTCTTTCCTGTCTTTGCATAAATTCTGATATTGTCATCATTTGCTTCTATATTCTTCCAATAAGTTTTTATTCTTTTTTGTTTTTCTGAGAAATCCCCTCAGTTTTTTTCCTGTTCTTACATTCTTTGTTCTACCATTTTTTCTTTCCTAGCGTTCTTTTCTTTATAATTATTTTTCTTGTGTCCCCGTTTTTATCCCTTCCTTTAGCTCCATCCTGTAAACTTGTGTCCTTAAATTCTCTAGTTTCTAAAATTTCCCTGAATTTCTTAATTCCTTCCTCTGGCCAAATTTGCCGATTGAAATTTTTACCCTTAAAGTCGCGTCCTCTATATCCAAAAAAGATTACCTTAAATGCTCTACTTGAATGTAAACACAGATTGGCAAATGATCCCATTTTGTCCTTTCCTGAACAATTAAATTATCAATCTTGTCTCTTACTTCTGTGTTCCCTATTGCATAATCAATTACCGATGAACCTCTCGCGCCTATATAAGTTAATTCCTCTTTTTCATCTCCGTTTATATTCCAGTTCAATATATCCTATCCTCTCTGCTCTATCTTTTCCAGAAATTTCTTGTCATCTATGTTTATTACCCTATCCTTTGATCTTTTTCCTATCTCGTCTCTATCCCCCCAAATATATATGTATCCCTTCGTATCCTAGCATTAAAATCTTCTCCTATTAAAAAATTTCCTTCATTATTTTCAGGTATGAAATCTTTGATTTATTTTATGATTTTCGTTATTCCCTTCTTATTATATGTTGTTATGTTTCTCCAAGTATCTGTTCCCTAAAGCTATCCTCCTTACTTGTCTACCTTCTGTATTTCTCTCAACCTCATCCTCGCCCTCTTCCTTGATACTTTTCTTTATTTCTTGTAATAATTTCTCCCATCGTCTTGCTCTTCCTTTATTTTTTCTCTCTTAGCGTGTTGACAGTTCCACCTGAAGTCCTCCGGCATATAATCTTTCAATTCCAGCATTTTTCTTCTATCCAGGTTTCAATCATTCCAATTATGTTAAACTCCTTGACGTAATCCCAAAATTGCGCATCCTTATTATCTAGTTCTGTAACATTCCAAAATCCTATTTTAATTTTTCTTATTTCTAAATCTTTATTTTCTTTCTTTAATTTATCTGACTTTCCTCTTTTGCTGTTCTCCCCTATGATCCGCTCCAGAGGAGCACACGTGCGGGCTCTTCTTCGCTCCGTTTGCTCATTAATTATGAACTCACAGAGCTCTGTCTGTTCCAAAAATTTTGCTTCTTTAAATTTTCTTCTCCTTTCCAGACGAACTTTTTTTTCGTTGACTTGTAATTTTTTGTAACCAATCCTTACTTTTGCTCCCTTTCCTTTTCAGCTTCCGCAATCAAACGTTTCCTTCTATACTTGCCTTTCTCCTCTTTCCAAATTAAATCATTATCTATAAATATAAATAATTTACCTTCTAGGTTTTTCTTTTTTATCATTATTTCTTTTTTGCTCCTTATTAAGTTTCGCTGTTATCATATTTGTCCCTCTTCTTGTCCAGAAAGCCCCATCCACTGTCGCGTCCTATTACTACCTTAAGTTCTTTCCTTAACATTTCTTCTACCGCCATTTCTAATGAATCTCTTTCAAAACTTCCAATCCTTTTATTATAATGTTGTTTCTTTTCTCGTTCCTTTCTCTCCCTTCTTCCAATATTTCCAGTTTTTTATAATTTTCTCTTATTCATTTCCATCTACCCCATTTCTCGTTACCAGTTTCTCTATCCTGTCCTCCACCTCCTTGATTTTTCTTTCCCATCTCTCTTTTTTTCTTCTTCATTCATTCTTAAGTTCCTTTATTTATCTTCTCATACTTTTTAATTCTTCTTTTGTCTCTCATAAATTCTTTTATTATATTCATATCTTCATCTATCATGTTTTTATCTTCTTCTACCCTTTTCTTTATTTCTGCACTAGATTTTGTTTCTACAGATGTTGTTTCCTTCCTTGTAGGTAGTTTGATGATTTTTCTTGTTTTCTTCATAGTTTCCAAAAATTCCCTTTCTGCTTCCAATCTATCCTCCTCTTATCTTTTTCTTTTAATTAATGCCTCAGCTGTTCCACAACGTTCCCTGCTTTTACAATTACATAATCTAAAATTATTCAGGCTTTTTTGCCTTCTTTTTCCTCTTTCGTCGACGTCCACTATCTTTTTCTGTCCGCTCGCGTCATTCATTTATCACTTCTTGAATTATCGATTTATCGATTGCCTTTATATGTCTTTTATTAACATACTACATAATCTCTTGCCTCGGAACATAAAAGAGAAATCAGAAAAATGGGAAATCATAAAGATGTCGCTTCTTTTTTTTATCTCCTATTTTGCTTTGGAGTATTAGTAGATGTATCGATAACTTCCAATCACTTGGTGGTCTGCCCGCCACTATGCCTGGCAGAATTCAGAATGATTTAATCTTATATCTTGCGTATTTTACCTTGCCTCTCTTTCATTTCTTCCTTTCCTGACTTCTCGCCTTTATTCACTGTTATTTCTCCACCTATGACCTTTCTCTTTGGCTATTCCTTTTTTTGCTGTTCTGCTTCCTTTTCTAATCTTTCAAGGAATGCTTTCAAAAAATACATGCCACTCTATATAATATATAATATATATAATATATAAATAGATATACAATAAATCTTACATAATATTTCTGTTTATAAAGCAAAGATAAAAAAACACTCTCTTTATAATATGAATCCAAATTATCCATTAAAACTATTACAAACTCGATCGTTTTACGCGTTATAAGATCCGGTAATTTAAGATACTTTTATTCCTGGCAGATCGTGTATTTTTCGCACGTCTTTTCTCGATCTTCTAAAGCTTTTTCGCTCCCCCATGGTCTTCTATGATATTTTCTGATTTTTTTTCCTTTCGCTTTTCTTCTTCTTGTTTTATGGTATACACACACACACACACACTTTGTATATGTGTGTGTGTGTATATATATATACACACACACATACATGTATACGCGCGCGCGCGCGCACACACACACGCACGCACGCACTCACACACAGTGAGCGCCAAAAGTTCCGGAACAGTCAAATATCTCGAAAATGTTTTAAATAAATGTTATAAGGTTAAAAAATTAGTATTAATAGATAAAGATTATTTGACTTTAAAAAATGACCTTAAAAATCTGAATCAAGGTCAACTTTAAAATTTTAAATGGGAACGCCCATTTTTTGATTGCATATTTTTGTAGCCAATCTCGAGAGCTTTTCAAAACATTATATAAAGTTTTTTTTCATTAAGTACTTTCCGAGTTGAGGCTTGAAAGTTGCAGTATCGCCGGCATTAGCATTACCCAAAGTGTACCGTGTGGAGGTTATCCGGTCGGATTTACACCTCTTGTGTGAGAACGTGTGCGTATGCGTGGGTATGCATCAGTGGGTGATTAAAATACTTTCGACTATGTGTCTATGGTGAGGTGAGTGACCCGCTAATGCTTAGAATTACCACAAGATGGCCATGAGAATTTATATATTATTCATAATCGAAAAGTCATTCTTTCACACATTATAAGTAGAAATTTTTTAATCTTTTCCATCCAATTTAAAAAATCGAAAATTTCATTGATTCTTATAATAATATTTATTTTTTCTTTAAATTCAAAATGTATTTAACTAAAAAAGAAAGAATTGATATTCTTATTATGCGAGGATTTGGTGATCATGTTAGGTCTTACGAACCCGTTGTTCGAATTTGTTTAATGATAAATATCCTGATCGTACTAATTTCGAAGTCTACTATCTATCGTACGGTTTTATGTTTCGAAAGGACGGGTTCAGTTAAGAATGAATTAAAATGTGGAAAATCAAAACCCGCAATCAACAATAAAGCTCTAGTGATTTTAACGCAAACACTTGTGAAAAATTTTCATACGTCTGTTTCGAAAGTAGCTCAACAAAATGATGTTAGTAAAATTTCGATTCGGAAAATCTTTAAAAAATGATTACCATGCGTATAAAATTAATTAAAAAATTGCATCAGTACCTAGGATCGAATTGCTTCATTTATTCTACGAATCATATCGTCCCTTGTAGTCCGATGTTCACGGTACATCACCGGGGAACGTCTTTTACCCCTCCCCACAAATAATAATCAAAGACGATGAGATCCGGTGATCGAGGTAGATAATTGATCAGATCGTATTTGCCTATCCATTTGTTGGGAAACATAGCGTTTAGTACTGCACGGACAACTTTTTATGTATGCGACGGGCATCCATCTTACTGAAACCACATGTCCAGGTGCAATCGCAGAGGAAGATTTTCTAAGACAGAAAGATCTGTCTCTAGGCTGAACATCTATCACCGTATAGATTTTCTTTTAAAAAAAAAGAAAAAAAACCACGATCTGATTTTTAATAATGCCGCACCAAACATTGACTTTCCAAACATGTTGTTGATACATTTTTCTCAACCAGTGAGAATTCACTTGCGATCAATAATGATAGTTCCAAGTATTGACAGATTCATCACTTTTAAATGTATATTCGTCAGAAAATAAAATTTTGAAATGAAAATTAGATGATTGCTGTTATCCGTTTCGAAACGCAAGTCTCTGTCGAAAATCATCATAATTCAACGCTTCAAGAAAAGACATTCTGTAAGGGTAAAATTTGTTTTCTCTCAAAATGCGTCAGATAATATCACAACTAACACCGGAATCTTTTTTAGACCGGTGTCTTAAAAAATCGTAAGCGTTTAGTTCAGCCGATGCAAGAATTTCCGCTGTTCTTTCATCCCTAATTGGATGGCGAATCTATCTACCTCTGTTATGTTTAGACTGAACGACATCTTCAGTTTTGATTCGGTTAGCCAGACGTAAAAAAATGTTTCGCGAATGAAGAATTCAATCAGGATAGCGCTCTCGCCATAATCTTTCAGCTGCAGCGAATGTACTTCGACACTCATCCAAAATTGGCAACATATATGTTTTTTCATTCGAATAGGACATAGCTAGATAGATCTCTATGAAACCTTTGCTAGGCAAATCAAAAATAGAATAAATATGAATTAGCTCAAATTGAATTTTTCAAAAATTCTTTTATGAGCAAATAGGAGAATTGCTTTCGTGCAATTCTCCTATTTGCTCATAAAAGCGTGCTATAAGATAATATAAAAAAACTTGAAATCGATGAACGATTCAATGAAATTACTATTCAAAAAGTAATGCAATTTAGAATTTCAGAAGAGACAAGTTTTTGCCAATTGTATCGTTTAATAGAGAATTACTGTTTCTTTCATATTCATCCATTCGTTCAATTCGTTATTGAAATTGTTTTTCGCACATCAAAAATTCTTTTTCGTCGTTGGTCCTGGGTTACGCCAAAAGCAGTTGAAGTTCATTTTTTCATTACACTTACTTTCGAGGTCAATGGAGGCATTTTCAGAACAGAATCTGAATTAAAAATTATCATGTTCCATTTAAAAAATTCGACTTTTGATCTGGATAGCCCATTTCCGGTCAGTACCGGAATATAAATATTGAAATATCACCATTCGATAGAATGTATCCGGATTTACTCATCAAAATTTTTGGGATTTTTGATAAAAACCACTCTCTTCATTTTAAAAGAGGTGTGCGGGTGATCTCAGACACTTTGTATATGTACACATCGTTCTTATGGAAAATATTATTTTATTTAAACAAAACTATTGAAATAATTATTTTCAATAGTTTACATTTGAAATGTGCCCATCTGTGCATATACATACAATATACAACATATATATATATATATATATATATATATATATATGCGCATACGCACATACATACGTACATATATACACACAATTCATTGATTTCTCGCTTTTGATGCAATAATTTATTTAATATAACTCCAATAAAAGATCGAAAATGTTCAATAAATAAAATAATTAATTATACATATATTATTTACGTATCGACTGTATCAAATCTCATAGGTTATAACATTAGTAATACAGTTGACAAATTACCATCGGAATTATCGATTAATAGATTTTGCGACAATCACAATCATGCCGTTCTTGCGATTTTTACCTGCACATGAAGTTAATAAAAATCTTTAAAACATTTGTTTTAATCGCTGCCAGCAAAAATGATACTCGATGGAATAGCTTTTACGATAAGATTGAAAAAGACTATGATTTTCTTTTAGTAGTCTTAAAATTCTTTAGAATTAAACATATTTTAAGGTATATATTTTAAGGTATATATATTATATTCGAATATTTTTTTCGGCAAAGAGTTAACTGCAGAAAATTAATTTCTCTTGAAATTAAATAATTATGTCCTGGGCACACATTTTTCTTGCGACATTAAATAATTAAAATAATCTCAATTTATTTTTAATAAACTCCTCGTATTCCTCTAAAGAAGTGTAGGCTCGAAGAATATCAACGCAGTCGTAAATCGAATCAAAATCTTTCGCTTGCCGGCCGACTACTCTTATCACTGACAATGAGCTATTCAAATCCAACACCACAATACTTCGCAGTTTGCCTACATATATATTTAAATAATAATGCCTTTCTTCAGCCAGTGTAAATTCAAATAAAGTAAATATTACTTCAATTACTTGGTATCGCAGCAAGAACAATTTGTGCTTTGTACACAATTATTTATTTTCAACAGAAATTAATTTTCTATTAAACTTACGCATTATTATCTGCGGTTAATTCTTTTTGCCGGGAGAATTTAAATTGTAATTTTCACATTGGAGCTGTATCAGTTCTTTATTTTATATTCGAGTAAAATAAGATTTTATAAACTTAATTTTGCTTTATAAATTTAAAGATTGAAATGTTTTAAGGTTAGTAATAATTATTTATGATGTAAAATCCACTGAATATCGCAATCATAAATTTACGAGAGTTACTTAAATATTGGCTGATTTTAATTGATTTTCGAAATATAATTAAACGTATAAAGCTAAACTTTTTAACTCAACTTATAATATATATTTATCTTATATCCTACACTTTTAATATACAGGGAGAATTATTTAACATGATCATTGCAAATATCTCAAAAAGTATGTGTACCAAAAATTTTTCAGATAAATTTAAAGGATTAAAAGGGAACGTAATACATATAGTTTGCTTAACTTTAGATAAAGAGATCATGGTCACATCAAAGTTATCTTGAAATTTTTTAACGGAAACCTTTATTTTTCGTTATAAATTCTTATAGATTATATCGATATGTTTTCAAATAATGTTATTAAACTTTTGTATACATATATGTGTGTATTTTATATAATTCTTCATATGTTTTCTGTATTATACGATACATAAAATTAATAAATTATTTAAAGTAGTCTTATATCTACATCTAATTTTATTGCAGTTTGTCAAGTAATAAAAAGCTCCGCTTAGAGTATTCGCTTCGAGAGTATATGTGCTTCGAGTTATTAAATACGATGAGTTAAGTGTGTTAAACTCGCGTGGAATGTCGCGTGCATACATCATTATGAGATCATGACTCAAAATTGCGAAGAATAGTTATCGCTTTATAGTAGCTGGCGATTCAGTGCTGATGGTCTTCAGTTTCGTTCAGTAGAAAAAAGATAAAAATCAATTGAAATTTAGCGATCTAGTTCCTGAAACTTTTGATAGAAATTGTTATACGACTCGATAGAAAAACACGTGATATCCCAAATATATGATTCCTAAATATAATCTCACATATTTTATTTAGAAATTTAAAATTTTTCAAAAAAATAACAAATTTTCTAATTATCCTTTTGAAAAAAAGATTAATTGTGACTAAAACAATATCATCCAAATAAGCAAATTATCAAAGAAAAATATTTTTACGATTTTTATTATATGTTTGTAGCTGATCAATAATATAGTGCGCGAGAGATGACAAATGTTTCGCTAAATATTGTTTCAAATATGTTATCTTAACTTTTATAAAACCGGATTAATATCCTGTTTATAGATTCTAACGTTTCTTGTTGTGGTAATATATAATATATCAGCACCTCAAAGTCAGAGGTAAACTGTATTAAGTCATATTTTTTTCAAAAATAGCATTTCTGCACAAAAAGTGACAATATATAATACTACATTCAGTGGTAAACAGTACTAACAAAAAATATCAACCAGTTCCAAAATACATCATGTTGAATAGTATTACGTCAAATAGAACATGAGAGGTAAAACATTTTTTAATAACATTTTATAAAACATTTTTCAATTTAAAAGTAGCTAAAATTTATTTTATTTATAATCCATAATGATGTCACTTACTATTGAAATATCTTTGTAAGAAGTGCTGATATATAACTAACACCCGTCAGTTACTTACTAAATAACTAATCCTTGATCATGATTGACAATGAGATAAAGCTATAATTTTAGGCTTTATGAAATACGGCATTATGTAAAAGAAAAAATGTTTTCAGAATTTTTTCCTCTTTAACTTTCCTTTGTCATGGAAAATATTTGGTATTGTCATTAAAGTCTAATAAAGTTATTATATTGATCAAATCAAAGTCATCGAGGAAGAATGAAGAACTAATATCAAAAATAGAAAAATATTACTTATATAAAATGAAACAAGTAATAAAAGTCGGCATTAATCATTTCGCATTAATCAACTAGCAGGACACTACGACACATGGTTATGTCAAAAAAGTCAATGTCGTGGTCCGTTCGTATAAACGTATTGCGTAACTATGTACTGTGTATGAAAGAGAGAAGGAAAGAAAAAAGAAGTAAAGAGAGACAGATTGAAACGGTCAAAGATAGAGGAAGGAAAGAAAAAGAAAACAGAGAGAGATGGAAGGGAGGGGGGAAAGAAGATAAGGAAGAGAAAAGGATAGAAAATGAGAAGGGGAAATATAAAGAGCTACAATCGCACGCGCGGGGGGGGAGGGGGGAATATATTTCAATATAAGTGTACTTTAAAATAAAGTACATAATCTTGAATATATTAAGAAGAAATATATGAAATATTTCCACATTAAGTTAGACTTAGTTCCTTGACTACATACACATACATTTAATGTATATATGCATTCTAGTGTTGTCACTTATAATTATTCCATTTTATCGAATACCTTTATATATGGAAGACAAACAGAATCGATTATAGCAGATATTCGATCTAATTTAAAAATAGGAAGGATTCTATGTTATTTCTGCTATTGTTAGTTAATACTTGTTTTTTTATTTATTTCAAAATAACAAATATCTATGCAATCAAGTGATATTTGAAACAACTAAGTACATGGATACCTATAATATTCGGAGTACACGGCATATTCGGGTAATATCCAAAATAATCGGATATCCGAGTATTCATGAAATACTCAAATATTCGGATATTAACAGCATTAGTATAAACTAAATTACAAATATGAATAAAGATAAACAATTTAAAATTTGTTTGCATTAAATTTTTGATTTTTGTATTTTTTGCAATATTTGTTGATATTATAACCTTTGCAAAAAAATATATGTTTAAATAATTTTTTATTCCCAATTGGCGCATTTCTTTTTATATTATAATTTTTTGTAGTAGACAGATTTGAACAATAGACAATAAAATAATGTTTCTTTGCACAATATAACGCCTTTTTTGATGTATTAAACTAATACCTTTTTATACAAATTTTTTTGAACAGACAGATGGATTGCAAGATGTATTTATCACCTTTTTCACTTTTTTCTTGAAAAAATGATTTTTGAAAGATTATCATATTTACCATCACAAGTTACAAACACTTCTTGTACCTAGTTTCTCAATAAAAACTTTTAAAAAGGAGATTATGACATTTTATTTCAAAACCTGTTTTTATTTAAGTTATATAAATATTTGCTATTCGTGGTCGCAACATTTAAATTAAGAAAAGTAGTTTAAAAAATTCTAAAGATGAAAATAAAAGATATTAGTATATATATCGAATCTTCTCCATATATATATATATACTTATATGATTCGCTATGTAAATCAAATCTATGTTATGGAAATCTAATTCTGATTTCTCTTTTACTATTTGCTTTCCATTACATATTGTTCTATTTTTGTAAAATTCGGAAATCGTAGCGAGTCTTAGTATTTACCATCACTTTCAGCATTTAAAATACTTTCGAAAATTATCTTCGTACGTAATACGAAAAAGCTATCGAGAGATATGGATCTAATATAAAAAAACATTATCGTAACGTTCGGAAATCAAAACGTTGACAATAACAATCACTAGAAAAAACGTAACTAAGTCACAATTTAGAGTCATAGCGTGTTCTTACGATGAGAAACACAATGGACACTTTACAGCCTAGCAACAGCGAATCTACCTGCGTGTATAACCGTTTTAGATGTAAGGGGTTCCATTGTGAAACCATTTCTCTCTCGACCTGCCTGCTGTTACTCGTTTGTTGGGAAAAGATATTCTCCGTATTTTTTTTTCTTCTTCCGCCTTCAATTTTATAAGTTTTGCTTTGTTCGATTTTGTTTCGTTTCAAAGGCTCGCAAGATTTTCACAAAAATTTACTTCCATTTTTAATATATATGATAATTATTAGATTTTGACAAATGATGAGTTCTATACAAAGTGATAATACATATAGCTCTTTCTATTATTACCAATCAACTTCTCACATACAACTTTCTATTTTTACTACTATTATTAATTTTCAATTTTTTCTTTCGATTAAAAAATATATGACAAAGAACCAATCAATGCCATATGCTTAAACTCATAAAATATTAGTATATACTTTCTCTTTCTTTTTTTATGGATAAGAAGTAGACTGCTAACCAAAATTATGCGCGTCACTTAATAATATCTAATTACACGGTATTATCATAGAATAATCATTTTTGACATAATGCTTTGTAATATCCACTAGTAATTCTCTTAATGTTTATTAGTAGGAAGAACTTTTCCATATTCTCAACCTGTGAAATGCGTTTAGCAGTTTCAAAAATAATGCTCTACGATATCTATTAATGCCCAGTAATGTCATATATAATAATATAATAATATCTATTCATATAATTTTAATCTGTCATATTGTGTCAATAATCTGTTATATAATCTATTCACGTCCATTAAATGTCTACTAATGCCTACTATTGCTATTACTATTACTAATATTCACCAAGCCTATAAACAATATCTAATAATTTTGTAAAAATAATATTCACTGAAATCGAAACAGTAGTGAATTTGAATCTGTATATCATAATGCCCTTAGCAGCTTATCCCTCAGATACCCATTCCAATTAAGATAGAGTACCACTCATCTTCTCTCTCTTCAGCCTCTCTTTTCTCTTTTCTCATCTTCTATTCTCTTTTTTCAAATATAAACTCTTTCCATTATGAGATATATACTAAAAAGCTAGACTTGATAAAAGAACGTGTGACACTTGTGTAAGTATATAGTTATAGTATATAGTTATAATTAAGAATATAGTTATAGTATGTAGTTATAATTAAGTATATAGTTGCGTAGTTATATAGTTGGATAGTGAGAAATCCAGCAAAACGGTAATAAGAAAATTGGGGTAAGAATTTGATCAAAAGTTAGGTTTAGCGCTCGGTTTATAGCCACACCTGTCCATGATTCAAAATCGTTATGCCGCATGTTGCTGCAGACGGAGAAAGGTGGTCGAGGGGCACCCATGTTCCAGATGGTGAGACCCAAGACCAGTTCTTAGCATCGTCAGCGATTCGCTTCAAAGTAAGTTTTCATCAACAAAGCGCTTCGTTCCATTTCATTCTCATTTTTTTAAACTTTCGATCAATACAATTACGAATATCGAGTTTCTTAAGTTCTTAAATATAGTAAAATAGAGCAAATTATTCTCCTGTATATGACGATGACGTCATCGTGTAATTATTGTTCTTTCTTTTCTTGCGTTATTTTCTCGCGAGAAATTCTACACTACAGAAATGGACAATAAAAAAAGATTTAAAATTTTTTCTCTTGAGATTTCAAACAATTATTCCTTATAATAAATATAAGCCCGATTTTTTCGTGTATACTAAATGTGATCTACATTCTATTTACTAAACACTCGAATGAATCTACTTAATGCATATTGTCATTAAGTAATTTAATTTTTTTATCATTAATTATTTGCGCTATTGCTGTAAGAAATCATAAAACATGCGGTAAAAAAAATTTATTAGTTAAGAACTCAAGTAATATTCTAATTATTCGCCAGCGATATCTTTCGACTAACAATCATGTTAACAGAATAAATCCAATGTATACCACATTGAACAGATTGCTTTATGTTATTTAGTTTTTGAATTTGAAAATATATAATAAAGATAATTTCTCTCCGGAACAAAAATTTACACTTTAAATACAATAGCTGACAAACAATAAATTATTTATAGAAACACGTAACGTAAACAAGAATGGGACGATACACAGGACGAGTTGAAAGAAATATAGAACTTCCGGAATAATGACTTTTATAGTGATTTTTTTCATTTGTAGTTGCACTGTTTAAAAGTTATACTTGCAATTGATAAAAAATACAACTTTGTTAATTTTAAAGATATCTCAAATCCACTTATGCTTTAGAATTGTATATAATTGTTTTCTTCTTGTAGTGACTTTCCTCTCGCTAGTTTATTCAAATCGTTCAAAAGTTAGTTTCGTAGATAGCATCTCGATCGCGAGATAAGAACAATTAGAAATGTATTATAATGAAAATACAATACATCTATGTGAATTAGGCATCTAGAATTTTTATAAATTAAGTTTCCAATGCAGAAAATAATAATATTCCGTTTGTTTGTAGTAACAATTTCGTTTGTGTAGTTGATGACATAAAAAATACGGCACTTTAAAAAATATAATTGTCACCCAATTATAAAATAAAAAAATTGTTGATATATTTTAATTTAAAATAATTTATAGTTATTTACAATAATTTTCCTTTTATTTTTCCTTTCGCCTAAACACACTGCTTATCAATTATAGTATATTCACAATCGACAAAAATTGCAACTCTATCAATTTTAAGGATATCTCAAAAACTGCTTTTGTGACATGTCTTTTAAAATCAATCGTAATTGTATTTGTTATTTTCCTTTCGTTTAAGCTATTAAAAAGTTACAGTATATTTACATTCAATGAAAAATAAGACTTTGCCAATTTTAAATTTTGCATTTTTTGTCAATTGCAAATATATTGTAACTTTTGAACGATTTAAACAAGTTATAAATGTAAGGAAAATCATCAAAAAATCTTCATCAAAAATAATTTTTCGCTGAAGAGGGTCCGAAGATGAATCGAAACATTCAAACTTTTTATAGAAAATAATTCTTATTCAATATATATATTAATTTTGCGCCTACTTTCTGCGCTATGATTTTTATTCGCCTTTACTTCTTTATTTTGTATTTTTCTTTCATTTTAAAATCAAATCACAGTTTTTTAAAGTATTTTTAAAGATTACATATGTATTTGTTGGGTAATTACTGCGTGACATACAATGTTGAGAACAATAAATATGTATAAAATCATTATATATTAAATATTATACATATGTATATAATAAAATCATCTATCTTCTGAAACATTTTTAACGGATCCAGTTCTTCGATAATAATCCTTTATATGAATGCCATGTAATGAAATAACAAAACAAGAGATTGAATAATCATTTTAAAAAATACATCCTCTAAAATTACTAGTTTTCATCGAATACATCGACGATAAATATTTATTAATCTGAATTTTAGACGCATGCTTAATAAAAGCAGAACGATCAAAAAAATTTTTTAAATGAAATTTAAAATTGTTCCAGATTGGAAATAAAAAAATTTCACAAACAATTAATACAATGCTGACAACATTTTTTAAGAACAAGAACTTTTTCGTAGGAAAAGAAGAAGAGAAGTTTCTTGCACGTTAATTGATAATTTAAAACATCACATTTATATTACTTTAAGAGCGAACTAAATGTTAAATAAAATTGAACATCATGTAAGTTAAATTATTTTTTAGTTGAATTCATATTCTTATCATGAAACATAGAAACGCGTATGTGAATGAATTCATTTTGTCATCTTTCCAACATAACATTTCTATATAACAATTCAATATAAATTATAAAAAACTCACTTTTGTAAGTTTTGTATTTTGTTTTCGCCCTCAAAAAAGGAACAAAAGCAGATATATTGTTACATTACCACGCGATTATTAATATAAATATTATTTATCTCTTAAAAAATGCTATTTCATAGGCAGTTCTAATTACAAGCTACTAATGTCACAATATTTCCTAGACGAAAAAAAAGATCTTAGGAATAAATAACATTCTTTTGAACACGCAAAATGGATATTTTCATTCCTTTTTGGCTGGTTTTTTGCTGAAGACCGCAAGGATAAACCACAAACTGCCTCAGAATTCAAAATAACTCCCGTTTCGACCTCGTTACGAGATAATAAAAACTTATCATTTTCTTTCTGTATTATATATATATATATATATATATATATATATATATATATATAATACAGAAAGAAAATGATAAGTTTTTATTATCTCGTAACGAGGTCGAAACGGGAGTTATTTTGAATTCTGAGGCAGTTTGTGGTTTATCCTTGCGGTCTTCAGCAAAAAACCAGCCAAAAAGGAATGAAAATATCCATTTTGCGTGTTCAAAAGAATGTTATTTATTCCTAAGATCTTTTTTTTCGTCTAGGAAATATTGTGACATTAGTAGCTTGTAATTAGAACTGCCTATGAAATAGCATTTTTTAAGAGATAAATAATATTTATATTAATAATCGCGTGGTAATGTATATATATATATATATATATATAATGTGTGTGTGTGTGTGTGTGTGTCGCTTCCATTACTTCTTAGCAAAATTCAAGATAGCATAAATTATTAGTAATTTTTATTTCAAATATACTATAGTATATATGAAGAAGCATTTATGCAAGAAGGAATGTGACGTATGTAAATGGCAAATAATAGATAATAAACAATTGTTATAGAAACATGATTTTTCGCGCGTATGTAAAGTTGCTTATATTGTTGTGGTATTGCCTACTACGTGTATATCTGATTATATTTTTGTAATCATTGTACCGTTTTATGTATTGCCTACTATACAGGGTGTCCGATAATAATGGCCGGATTTGTCGTATGCAGATAGAGCGAGTTAAATCGAGTAGGAAAGTCCTCTACCGTTTTGTGTCATCACATCTTCGCAATAATTGAGAAATTAATTTTTTAAAAATCGGCCAATCCGCACGAATATAAACGTGCGGCGAGAAGAGACATCCCACTGTTACACGGTTGCTAGGCGCAGTACATAATTAAACTTAATTATTAATGCCAACGCTTCGTCACCTGTCTAGTAACTCGCGGGTTGGCCGATCTTTTTTAATTAATTTTTCTCATTAATTATTGCAAAAATCGTAACACAGTAGAGAATTTTCCTACTCACAATCAGTTTAATCCGCTCTATCTGCACACGAGAGATCCGGCGATTATTACCGGACACCCTGTATATCTGATTACAATTATGAATTTGTATATTAATTCGGATTAATTCTTTATTGAATTAAACGAGATTTATTTAATTTAAAATGTATACGCATTCTTTTAAAGATGTGATATAAAATACTGTTTATTTCGATATGATTCTTTAAGATAACGCGAAATGCATGAGTTTGATTTGCATCAGCATTGCGTTGCAAATTTATACTGCTGTAAGGACATTCCGAGTCACATTATACATACACAACGGTAAGTAGTTGCGCTAAGTTATACTAATTAAGCCGTTTCCAACCAAACAACTTGCTTACAGGCACATATGGATACGTTTTTTTATTACATTTTAACTTTAAGCGATTAAATATGTTACTTTATTTAAACAACAGAAAGATCTATTCAACTGAAACTTGCTTGAAAAATATTTATGACAGGTAAACAATAAATCGAGCGACTCATCCTAACTATTGTACACGTGTACAATATATGTTCTAAAATAAGAACTCGCATATTTTATTTCTATACATTATTAATGAGCCGTAACGTATTCAAAATGAAGTAACAGATAAGAATCGTTCGTATAAATCGTTTTCTAGTCAATTGTTCATTTTCAATCATTTATAAATTATTCAATTTAATCGTCTACAAATTAATTAAATTACGTTGGAATTTACCATAATGTGTAAGCAAAAATGCCAATCGATAATGATAGTAAGAAAAGAAAAATAAAACCGAAAAATTTTTTGCAACCGCCTCGTACTTGAGAATTTCTGCATTGCCATTGCGTTTGGTGTAGATCCTCAAGATGGCGCCACATGACGCAATGAGTAATTCGCTAATAATTGCTAGATTTGTATGTCTCACAATATGCACGCACAATGATTCTCTTCTTGATGTTGTCCCATTTCAAATCGTGCAACACTAATCGCAATTAATTAAAATTAATGTTAAAACGTTGTATGTAAAACTTACCGGTGCAAAATCCGGCTTATAGCACGTGAGATTATAACCTCGTTTGCGCACTCACTAATAAAGTCGAGTCTCAAGAAGAAACGTATTTAAGAGGAGCACACTTGAATCCATATATCCATAGTATAGGTTAGAGAATTTCTTGATCAACACTCTTGATTCTTACGTGTATATACGATCACAACATTGCGCAGATCACTCACTATTGAGCAACAGACAGTGAGTAATAGACAGTAAGGTTAGGATAGCATGAACACGCAATACATGTATATAACGCACCGTGGCGCGACGTAGCACTGCTTTTATTCTAGAAATGCACTTTTTTTCAAAGAACAATAAATAATAGCGTGACAAGACGACGCACACTCTTCACGATGGTCGGCGCGGCAATGATGACCGGGTACGTTGGCTCGCTGCAGTCGGCGATGGTGGGGCCAAGTTCCGCGACAGGGGGAAGACGGTACTACTACGCGCGTGTTGGTTGGAGGGATCGGTGGTGCGGTACAGAGAGGGAAAAGAATTCTATAAGCGAGACTGTGAGAGAGGTAGCAGAGAGATACATAGTAAAGTGGTGGCTGATTTGGAGGAAGGGGATATATAGGATAGTTTCTAAGGGGAGTAGCACAGCGAGCGTCTCGGAAGATTGAAGCAAACAGCCGTTTGTAATTTTTTTGAACAGCACGTTTTCCATTTATATGGACTAAATGCTAAACTGTATTTATTAACGTTGTAATTTCATAACGTAATGAACCTTCCTTTCGAACCACGATAATTGAATATGAAAAAAATCACACGACAGATGTATCGAATAGTAAAAAGATAAAATATCATAATAATACAAAATTAGATCACATGTTATAAAATAAGTTATTCTAAATTTAAAATTTTTTAAATTTATATTTATATTTTATATCTCATTGCGCGCTTCAATAATCGATAAAAAGCGCATACGATATTCGAATACATGTCACGTACATGGGAATAAGCGAAAGTATAAATCTTTTAATACGCTTGCGCAATGTTACAAATTATTACCAGCGGAAATATTTATCTCGCGCATAGCATGTCATACCATATCGTGCTGTTCGTGAAAAATCTTCGTTGTAACTACTTGGTTGGTAACGCGATCGCTTACGTCAATTAAGGCAACATGTGTTCGAGGAGTGTGTAAACACAGTCATTGAGTTTCAAAGTATAAAAGCAAATGCACTTTAATATTACTATATATTATAAAAGTATAGTTCGTTTATTTTACAGAAAGAGAGTTCGTTAATACGAATGCTTTAATTATATTTTTACTACGAGTTTATATTTTTATTTAAAAAATTCTTTATTTTGTCCACGCGTAAAACTTGGTAGACATGTAGTATATATTGAAAACGTTGGTTTATACTATTGATTTGAAAGTTCAGTAGTTTAATTATGAGATATGCGATAGAAATCCGATCATTCTTCGATAAAAGATCTATTAATTTGCATTTAATAAGTAAATGAGTCTTGAGGCAAAAAAAAAAAATATAATAATAGTGAAAAGAAAACTAAAACTTGCCATAAATGAGTGGCACACTATGAATCATTTATCACAAAAATAAAATAAAATATAAAGATTATTCTACACGTACAATGCATTTTATAAAAATATATGTTTTAACATTTAATAAGTATAACAAAATATATTATTGTGTAAAATCGATTAGATTGTTAAAAAAGAAAAATTGAAGTAGAGAATATCAGTATTTCATCAATTTTTATCAATTTTTTTACATGCATGCGTTTTTTAATATAAATTACAATTAGTTTCAAAAGTTATTCAATAACAGCGATATGGAAATCGAATCATGCTGAATTTTCCTCTCAAAATATAATTGAAAAGACAAATATGATATACAATGAGAAATAAAATAAGAAATATATATTAGTAAATTATAATTTGAAAAAAAATTCAATAAAAAAAAGACGGAAGATGAATATCTCTTCTTAACACAGTTGTGACAGAGATATTTTACGAGATTTTCAAACTAGCTAGCTTATTTATTTATCGCTCTAGATTCAAGTTTGTTTTAGAAATATTCGATATTATGTGAATACCTACATCTGTTAGCTTAGATAATGCTGACAGCACTCACAATCAGAGGAGAGAGAGGATGGAGAATGGGTATGTAGGCAAATGGAGGGAATAGAAAGAGAGAGAAAAAAGTGGTAGGAGAAAAGGAGAAGAGAGAGAAAGAGAGAGATTAGTCATGTTTTATTATAAATATCCCCCCCTCCTGCCTCCCTCCATCGCGACCAAGAAGCCGGTTGAGCAAGTTTTATCTTGTCTACAATTATGTTTTTAGGAGAACTAGCCTTTCTTGTTATTGATCGTTTACTTTTTTTATAAAAGATCGACCTCGGATGTTATTAGCTTTTGACTCGTTTTTTACATGGCACTTATTACATCGTTTATGTGTTCGAGCATACTGAACATGTGGATGCATAGAGAAATATTCTCAGATACTGTAAGAAACTAGGACACTACGAGAGGGGAACTGAGATGAGTGGAAAAAGGGTTGTTAGCCGGAGTTTATAAAGAGTCATTCTATGTCTGTAAAATATTAATTTCAGTGACATTTCAATTGCATTCATGTATATTCTATTTTGAGACATATAGCTAATTTGAGATCATAAGACAAAGAATGAGTAGAGAGAGAGAAGAGAGAGAGAGAGAGAGAGAGAGAGAGAGAGAGAGAGAGAGAGAGAGAGAGAGAGAGAGAGACGCTTACGCAATGCAGATCTGATAGTCCGCATATTTCAACAGACAAGAAAGTTGTTCTTCCAAAGATAAAGAGAAATCTGTTTTATGCTTTGCCTTTATTGACGATGTGTGTGTGTATTTTTTTGAGTATAGTATAGATTGATTAACGATACGTTGCGACTCGATTCTACAACAAGCATCGATTTACATCGCAAAGCAGATTTTATTTCCGATATAATCAGTAATAATATATAATTTTATAAAAATATTTTCCATATTGAGAAATCCAGGAGATTTCTTCTAGGACTTTCATTTTTATTATTAGTAACTGAAAGAATTTGTATCGATTATAATTTTTAAAACTAACTGAACAAAAATATAAATATGAAGTGAATAATAAAGGTATATTAAACTCTCTATGTAAAACAAAGAACGTGAAAACTTAACTAAAAGCGCAAAAAAACGAGCAGTTTATCTTGAGTTGGTCGAATACAATGTAGTAGCATTGTAGAATTAATGGTTTGACAGTATTATTAGCATTCTAATATTAAATTTTTCTATCTCAATAAAATCTTTAAAAAATCGTGAAAAAATTTCACCATTTAAGTGCGGATTTGACCTCTTAACACACACACAAATTCCCGAATTCTTTTTAAAATTTACTTCTTAAAATTAGATTAATTTTTGCTTTCTCATAGAGGAAGCTCTGTTTTCGTGAAAAATTTTTTTTTTATTTTTTTATGCCAATGTGTTCAGAATGTTCTAAAACGTCGAAAAATCATATTTTTTAAAAATGTCCGTATGTGTGTATGTGTGTGTGTGTGTGTGTGTGTATGTGCACCAAAAAGGACGTGGTCGCTCTAACTTCCGTAAATTTTGAGATATCGGGCTAAATTTTTTTACATGAATAGAATATCATTAAGGGTTGATTGGTATTGAATTTGACTAGAATCGGTGAAGGGGTTTATTTTTATAAAATTTCGAATTTTTCCAAAAAAGAGCGTGGTTGCTCTAACTTCCGCAAATTTTGAGATATGGGGCTAAATATTTTTACATGAATAGAGTATTATTAAAGGATGGTTGGTATTGAATTTGGCTAGAATCGGTGAAGGGGTTTATTTTTTATAAAAATTCGAATTTTGCCAAAGAAAAGCGTGGTTGTTCTAACATCCGCAAATTTTGAGATGTGCTAAATTTTTTTACATGAATAGAGTATCATTAAAGGATGGTTGGTATTGAATTTGGCTTGGATCGGTGAAGGGGTTTATTTTTTATAAAATTTTGAATGTTTTGAGAAATGTCTGCTTTAACTTCCGCAAATTTTGAGATATCGGGTTAAATTGTTTTTATTCTTGTTTTTATTCTTGTTTTTTTTCTTCCTCGTCTTTATCATTTTTTTTTACGTTTAAACTTCCTGCTTTTACTATTGAATTTGGATCGGTAAAATTCAAAATTTTATAAAAAAAGTTGTGCAAATTAGAAATTTGCACATTGCTTCCTCACCATTTCAATTCGCTCATAAAGCTTCCTTTATGAGGAAGCCAATCTATTATATGCTAATAATTTTACTTTAATTTAAAAACTAGCTTCCTCTGAAGAGGAACTTTGTGAGCGAATTAAAATGGTGAGGAAGCAATGTGCAAATTTCTAATTTGCACAATCTTTTTTTTAATTTTTGATATTGAAATTATTAATTTATTTATTCCTCTTTTTCATATATTTTTTACCTTAAATAAAATCATAATATTGTCATACAATTATGTATCGATTAAATTGCATATTTTTCTCGGATTACTTGGTAGTTTCTCGAACAGAAAGCACCGTTTTGCTTTCGCATTATTTAGCTAACGATAAGATTATAATTATATTATGACATTATTGGATTTGAGTATTTTTAACAGAGCTAAAATATAGAATCAATAAATAAAATATCGAAATTTATCGTTCGGCATTTTTTATTTGATGTTGAAAAAATCTTGTGACATTAACATCGAATGCAAAAAAGTAGTACATATACATATATACCAAAAAATATTTTTATATTTGTCAATATTATGTCATTAGCTTTGCAAATTTAAGTTTATCTCTTTTATCATGTTTGATAAAACGGTATACTATAAAATTTCGTGAGATGAGGTATAATGATCTCAAATATATCGAGAGAAAATCTAAGGAGTTAAGCGACAGTTAGAGAAAGTAGACAAGTGGAAAGTAAACTCTCTTTCATGGTCATGCCAATATCTCGTTGCATTAACACATATATATTTATATACTCCTCAACAAAATTAAAGCATTATTTTGAATCGATCGAACAAATTTTTTTCTTTGGCGTGCATGATCTCAAAATAAAGTTTTTTTTGTCCATTTTTCGCATTTTTTATTTGGAAGTGGCCATCTACATAAGAATCATCGTCGAAAAAAGAGTTGAACAGCGTTTAAAAGCTGAGACTTCAAGCATTAAAATGCTTCCATAAATATCGTTTTATGATCATTTTTCGCAAATTTACATACATTTGAATTTCATTAATTTTTTGACCAATTCGAAATGATGCTTTAATATTGTTGAAGAGTTGAAGAGTAGTTATTTACATGACCATTAAAGAATTTATTTCAGATTTTGTAAGTTTTTTATATTATCTATTACAAATGTAAAATCGAGATACACACACATACATATATATATATATATGTATGTATGTGTGTGTATGTGTGTGTATACACATACATACATACATACATACATAATATACATACTGTATATAATACATGATAATATACATACATACATAAAGTAATATACATACATACATACATACATACATACATAATATACATAATGTACATACATACTATACATGCATAATATACAGACATCACATATTTGACACCACAAAATGACGTAAAAATAAAACAAAAATGTAAAACAAGATTTTTTTATATTATCGCTTCTTATTTTCGAGAAAATAGAAGCATAATATAAAATTTGGAAAAATAATAATATGTTTATGCTTTTTTAAATTTGAATAATTTCTGATGATATTGTAACATATAAAATTCGTCGAATTTGTCTCGAGAGCACTTATTAATACATAACTTTAAAAAAACAATATGTTATTTAGTAAAAAATGATTTAAAATAATTTGTTACACGAAAGAGTGTATGTGTATATCAAGATAAATTTTATTCCTTTTTGGTTGTACCATAAATTATTATCGACAATATTACGTCATGTTACAGAAATAGTCTGACGTGCTACAAATTCCACATGTAAAGTGCTTTTTGGTATCGTCATAGCGAGATTTTAAAATAATGATTTTATACTTTGATGTTTCTCGTGGAAATGATAATTTAAACTTCTTATCATATGTAAGAGTACATTACTAATGTACATATAGATGTTCTTATTTCATGCAAAAAATGATTAGAATATCTTGCGTCGAACTTAATTTTAAATATGCTCTCCTTAAGAAAAATGAAAAGAGAGAAAAGATCAAGATATAAAGAAAGCTTATCGATATTATTAGCAAACAAAATAATTGGTTACCTGGAACAATGGGTATGATCGGGTTAAATAATAACTGGCTATTATGTAATTTTTAATTTCACTTTACATGATTGAAACATACTTACGTAACAAGAAAACGTCGCACAAGATAATTGAGCGATTAATTTATTGCAACTTTCTAAAGATTCATCCGTTTTGTTTATAAAAGTTTTACGATAGAATTTAAATGTCTAGAATACAAGATCGCAGTTATATTAAATAATTAATTAATAAATGAAGAGAGAGAAGTTCCTGCGTTTATAAGAATCATTAGTATCATCTCGTGTTTTCCTTCGCGCTGTTTCATCTCACTAACATTCAATAATTATATTTAAACAAAGCATTATTTTTTTGCTAAAAGATTATTTCGTAATTCATTCATTGATTCACGATTTTCCGATATTTTAAGAAAAATCCTTTGTTTTTATAAAAAGCTTTTGATTGAACGAAAACCGTATAAAAATTAATAAACTGAAAATTAATCGTCACTGTATATTTTGTCTGCGTAAGTAAAACAGAAAAAAAACGGCCATTTTGCCTTTCTTTCTTTCACGCGATATTGATCCAATATTTACTATAGAAAGTGCATAATATTTTTTTTGCAATGCCTGTCGCGAAAGTTCGATTTTCAATAGCTGTTTAGCATGCGGAAAATGGCTTATTTCTCAACGATTCAATGTATGACTTACTTTATCACACTAGTGCGAGAAAAGCACCTTTATGATTTACTTTACCGCACTAGTGCGGAAATATGGGTTACTTTACCGCACTAGTGTGTAAAAAATCTTCTCTCTGAATGGTTGATAGTTTTTGTTTTACCATTTCTCGACTGACATAACAAACTTGTGAATCAATAATTGTTCAAATCTCACATTTCATTTTGGCGATAAATAAATAAAACACTATATAATACTATTTCTTATTTGAATTTAATTTCAATAAATTATGTAATCTCAAATTGAACTTTTACGACAGGCATTACAAAAAATATTGTATGTGGCATGTGCGGAAAACAACGAATACATCGCGCGTGAAGTTGCCGCATTCGCCTCAGCTTATGATGCATTCACACCAGTACGAGTGTGATTACAGCACTCGCCTTCGGCTCGTGCTGCAAATCACACTCGTACTGGTGTGAATGCATCATAAGCCTTCGGCTCATGCGGCAACTTCACGTGCGACGTAATTCGTTGTTTTCCACACTTGCCACATAAGATACTATTCTGTGCCTATTTCTTTATGTATGTATCTTGCGCTAAGTTCACGCGTAGCAAATTCCACACTCATTGTCAGTGCCACAAACAGCGAGGCGCGGATCGTATATCCAAATACGTGTTCCGTCTAATTGTGTGAGAGTACTTTAGATTATTGAATCTCACCAATGTTTAGACAGATCGAATTTCTAATAAATTTAATCGAATAATTGGGGTTTCTATTAAATAAAGAAGTGATTTTACTCTATACGCTTTATGAACGGAGATACAATGCAAAATACAAAATCAGAAAAACTTTTAGAAAATGGATAAAAATTGCGAAAAGGTTCACCGATCACTTTGATTTTTACATATTATAATGAATAGAATCCTGAATCATGCGCACACACTTTGAATCACTTTGCGGATTCTTCTAATTTCTGAGATATACTTTAAAGTGTTTCATTTTTCTTCTTGATTATATTCAGTTTTTCGCAATACTATATGTTATTCTTGCTTCTTTGTTAACATTTTTTTATTACACTTAAAATATGTTTTTTTAAGTTTAAAAAGTAGAAAATTTAGAAATATGACATCTCAGAAACCAGAAAATTTCGCAACGTAATTCAAAGTGCATGTGTGTGTGTGTGATTGTGATTCAGGACTCTCTATCCACTATAATATATATATATATATATATATATATATATGTATGAAAATCTAAGTGATCGGTGAGGTGTAATCATTTCGTAAGTTTTATCAGAAAATGTCATGATCAATGTCGATATTTATGTTTCATTCCAATTTTCGATATAAAGTTGCGTTAGCAGCGCTCCGCGGTGTGTGCAATTGACTCAGTTAATTTGGTTGCTAAATAGTAATGACAAGCAAAATTATGTGCGAGATGTTACGAATATTTTGAAATAAAAGAGAGAATTACAAGCAAAAAAATATATTTGAAATAAAATAAATATTTCTCATTACAGGTAAGAAGTAGGTTGATAAGAGCTAATAAAAAGGCGCAATCAATTGTCTTAAAATAAGAATCTTTAATTATCCAAATCGTATGTTTTGGTCCTTTTTTTGGACCATCTTCAGCAACTAAATAATTGTAACTAAATAATTTTCAGCAACTAAATAAACTGAAGAATTATTTAGTTGCTGAAGATGATCCGAAAAAATGGCCAAAACGTATTGTTTGGATAATTAAGAATTTTTATTTCAAGACAATTAATTGCGCCTTTATTTACTATACGTGGCTTTTATTAGCCCACTTCTTACATGTTTTCATATTTGTTAACTAGAACTTTATCGTTCCTTATTATTTTTCATTATATTTTCTAACACTAATAATAGTATTTATTAAAGTTTTTAAATATTAAGTTATAATCTTAGAATTTTCAGGTAGGAAGTAGGCTAATAAGAATCAAGCGCAGAAAATAGGTGCAACAAAATTATCTAAAATTTTTCTTTAATAATCTTGAACGTTTCGGTAGCTTCTTCGGATCATCTTCAGCAAACCAATAGACAAATTCATGCGTCTTGACCTTTCTCAACGGCTTACGTCTCTGGTAAATATCCTATCGGTTTCAGCCATTAAGAGATGAATAATCCAAATTGTCGGACATTGTAAATCGCGAAATCTGGAGGAAATAATATAAATACTTAGATAGAAAAATGAGTATAGGATGAGTATAGAATGAGTATAGTAAAAAATAGACTCACCAAACAATTAAAAACCATACGAAGAACAAGAAACATAAAACGCACAGATCATAATGTCGCTGATGTACAAACTGTAATAACAGATAGTTAAATATAGACAGATAAGACATAAATAACTGCCAAAACGCATGTGGTGGGAAGAAAAAAACAAAGCGCGGGGCTTTTACATCTTCAATAAGTGTTCTACAATAGTTGCGCATGTGTAGTCTAGATATTCAATATCCATTTGTCGATTAAGACTATTTTTTGTCGCTTAATAAACAACATTTCTGATATTAATAAAGGAAGAAAGGCATAAAGAGCCACGCGCAGTTATTGGGGCACAAAAAACAATATTTATTCTTCAAACGATAACAATATTAGTGAACGTTTCGACCCTTTTTTGGGGTCATCTTCAGCACTACGAGATAATACAAAAGGTCATTAGATTCGTTAATTTAAAAAACATAAAAACATAACTAGTATTAGTAAAAAACGGAAAGACGCAAATCGGTAAAATCAAAACGCAAACATCGAGAAGTCAAAGTTAAAATTAAAATACGCACGCATTAACAAGATAGAAATTCGCACGCGTCAAATGATAGAATAAAAAACACGCAGCGGAAAAAAGGCTAACGTCTCTCCCGTAATTGGTGTTTGAAACGTTTAAACTTAATAATAGACTTATGATGCGATAAATTGTTCTCAAAACTATTAAAAAAATTCTTCGCATGAGGTGGAATGATATTAGCGTTGATACATTTGCGTAAAAATTCAATTTTAAGTTTACTAAAAATGATAGCTTTCCGGTATTTGATCCAAAGTTTAAATAAATGTACAGCATTGTGTCCAACTTGATACTTAATAAATTGAAAGAAAGAAATTGAACGCATATTTTCAGCCTGCGTGTAAAATAATAGAAGATATAATTGCTGTGTGAGTAGAAACAAAATTAATAAAGGAAGAAAGGCATAAAGAGCCACGCGCAGTTATTGGGGTGCAAAAAACAATATTTATTCTTCAAACGATAACAATATTAGTGAACGTTTCGACCCTTTTTTTAGGATATCTCGTAGTGCTAAAAATGACCCCAAAAAAGGGTCGAAACGTTCACTAATATTGTTATCGTTTGAAGAATAAATATTGTTTTTTGCGCCCCAATAATTGCGCGTGGCTCTTTATGCCTTTCTTCCTTTATTAATTTTGTTTCTACTCACAGAGCCATTATATCTTCTATTATTTTACACGCAGGCTGAAAATATGCGTTCAATTTCTTTTTTTCAATTTATTAAGTATCAAGTTGGACACAATGCTGTACATTTATTTAAACTTTGGATCAAACACCGGAAAGCTATCATTTTTAGTAGACTTAAGATTGAATTTTTACGCAAATGTATCAACGCTAATATCATTCCACCTCATGCGAAGAATTTTTTAAATAGTTTTGAGAACAATTTATCGCATCATAAGTCTATTATTAAGTTTAAACGTTTCAAACACCAATTACGGGAGAGACATCAGCCTTTTTTCCGCTGCGTGTTTTTTATTCTATCATTTGACGCGTGCGAATTTCTATCTTGTTAGTGCGTGCGTATTTTAATTTTAACTTTGACTTCTCGATGTTTGCGTTTCGATTTTACCGATTTGCGTCTTTCCGTTTTTTACTAATACTAGTTATGTTTTTATGTTTTTTAAATTAACGAATCTAATGACCTTTTGTATTATCTCGTAGTGCTGAAGATGACCCAAAAAAAGGTTCGAAACGTTCACTAATATTGTTATTGTTTGAAGAATAAATATTGTTTTTTGTGCCCCAATAACTGCGCGTGGCTCTTTATGCCTTTCTTCCTTTATTAATTTTGTTTTTACTCACAGAGCCATTATATCTTCTATTATTTCTGATATTAATCTCTTATTTTAAAAAACTTCTTCAAGATTTAAATTCTATCCTGCTCAAATTCGTGACTCAATAATCTATGGTCTATGATCATAGAATGTTGCGAGATGTGTCTATTAATGTGATTACGGTTTACTCATTAATACGTTTTTAACAATCTGCCCGTTTGGCCTACATGACATATTAACACGTCTTGATACGCTATTTTATAAACCACATTCTTACATGAATGTTTCAGAAGAGGATTTTTATGAACTTTTATAAAAGAGCGTAGTTTATTTAGGCCGGTTTAAGACATTATCATGTTTTGATCGCGAATCACATGTCTAAATTGCTCCGAGAAAACCGGAACATATGGAATATAAAGAAATGTGGGGTGATCCACATTATTATCAATATTAATGCACCGTTCATCCTTTTTTTATTATTGATAAATAATGTTTTAAGTTTCGAATGGAGAACTTGAAAAATAAGAGACGACGGATAACCATTGTAAAGTAAAATTTTGATCACAAGTCCGAGATTTTTTTGCTGAAATCTTGGATGAGATAATAAGACCACTCATCAATTAAACATATGCCCTTTTTATGGCAGAGGATGTTGCGATTCATAATTTAGATATCTATACGAAAAAGTAGGTTTATGATATCAGTCAAATTCTAAAAAATTATCTCTAATAATAACATCAAATAGTCAAGTTATCTCTAATAGTAACATCAAAAAATTTAATCGGTTGTCAATGTCTTCCTTCAGCATAAACTATAATCTCGGAGGGACAAAGTTAAGTTTTGAGGGTAAATTCTAGCATGGAGGAGGAGACCGTCAACACGATATTGTCAACATATCGAAAATAAAATAGAAGGTCTAACGGGAGAATCTCAATCACTCTACTCTCTAAATCTTGCAGTGTGATGTCTGCAATGACAGGTGACACAGGAGAGCCCATAAACCTGTCAAAAGTTTTTTAATAATGTACATTATTGAAAGAAAAGAATTAAGACCGAACCGGACTGCACATAAGAATTTATCGTGGAAGTGAGCAATTCTTCTTTACGCAGCTCCAGCTTCTAAAAATACTTTCCATCGCCAGATTCAAGGGGATGTTTGTGAAAAGTGAAACCACATCCAAAGAAATCAATTTGCAGCTGTGTTCGATATGTAGTTTTGTGAGCTTGTCGACCAAATAAAATACTGTTGTTAAAGTGACTGTATGCTAGGGATCGAGCTATAAATGATGTTGTGGAAGAAAGACTCAAAAGAATGCTGCGGGCTGTTCTTCGAAGATATACAATGATGCGAAGAGGACAGTCCAGTTTATGAATTTTTGACAGCCCATAAGCCCTCGATTATTATCGTCCATCCGTGCAATTGAGCTGTTACATTGTTAATGTAATTAAGTTTTTTCCATCTTGTGAGGATGTCATGGAAAACATTAATTATTTTTCTTGTAGAATCTTTTTTTTAAGTATTTAACTATTGTGTAAGTATTTGTATCCGCCAGAAGAGTCGTCATTTTATTCAAATAAATATTCTTATCGAGAGTTACGGTAACGTTGCTTTTGTAAGAATTACATTAGGATTCTTACACATGAATCTCTTCATTGAGAAGGCAGTCCTGAAATTATTATCTGTCAATGATTTACAGAAAGAGTGGTCAATAAGTTTCTGAATAATCGGAGAGGATTTCTCTAACTGTTGTTTGCATATCGGAAAGAAGTTTAAAAATACTGTGTTCCATGTTCTTCAAAAATTCAGTGATGATTTTATCTTTATTATTGCAAAGTAAACAAAAGTCTCCCCAAGTTGAAACAGACTTTGAACTTCTAATGGAATGCGAACCGAAGACAAGTTCACAAACCATTTGTTTTTTATGCTAAGAACAGACGAGGCAGAATCTCGAAAAGTATGAGGATCAAGGAAAATGTCAAAGGAAGAAGAGTTGGAGATCCCCCTTGAATCTCCCCGTTCAAAAGAGAATTTAATATCTTTAGTCGAACTGACCCGAGGATTAGAGATTAGAGATGGGATCAAGTTCAATATGTACTTAAAATCCGAGTTGAATCCAATAATCAAGTTTCATTTTCTAGGATTCGAATAATATTTATAAGAAATAATATTTCATATATTGTATTTGCAAAGTAATCAAATCTAGAACACAGTTATATTCGAATTTTAGATTAAGTACTTGCAATGTTCGAAATAGTACTTATAAGTACTTTCAGTACAAGAAATTATGAAGTAGCATCTTAATTGATAGGTTATGCAAAGTTAGTATAAATAAATTTGAAATAAAATGTAATTTTTATTTCAACAATTAAATAATTATGCGAATTTTATAAGAACAGAACTAAAATAGTTGTTAATTTCATTGGCAGATATTGAATTTATTCATTTCTACAGGCTTTTTAACGACAATAAATACAGACAAAAATGCCAAAAATATCTAAAACGTATTTATAATGCTTATAAATATTTAGTTATAATAGATAGAAGTCATATATATGTATGTATTTTGTTCTCAAAAACAAAAATTATTTTTTTTGTACTTTGCACATACTTTCTTTTTTTGAAATTATAATGTGTAAGTATCATTTTTTTGAAGAAAATAATTCACAAACATAATAAGATAAAAATCAGTATATATTCCAAATTTAGAAACATATAAAAACAAAATTCTACTATGAATTCGAATACAGTTGACGAATAGGCAATTAGCTATTCGAGAGAATTAATTTTATCTAATTGTAAAAAAATATAATATTAAAAAAAGATAAGCTTTATAAAGATGATATAAATCACAAATATATATCACAAATAATAAAACTGAGACATAACAAAGCCAAATGTAATTGGAAATGCATATTATTCAACAATCCATGAATAGAATTACCATATAATTATAGAAATTAAACGTTTCCGTTCTATGTCTAGATCCTCCTCATTATTTGTGATTCTTACCTAAAAAGTTTATATAACATGAGAATTATTATAAAGTAAGTCTCACACATGATAAGTTATTACTCTATTTGTTGTCATAAAAGTTAAATAATTATTCGAAATGAGATAAATTTCTGAAACAAACTTTTTCTATTTTAAATATTTAGTAATCAATAGATTTTCTACAATTAATCTACATTGATTTTGTACAATTAATTAGTCATTTAAACAATATTTTATAATTGTTTGATGAATTCTATAATGTAATATCACTTCATTATGAGCAATTTTTCGCTTCAATTTATGATTGTGAGTCATTCCTATTATGTTTCGAACAAACGAACCCCTGAATAAGTCTCCCTATTTGAATGAGCCATATCTGATCATATGATTGACATCTGATAGTACTTAAGCTTTTATGCCGAAAATTATTTGTTCTTATTCTCTCTTATTCTGTTTATTATTGTTCTCGTCGTAGACGAACGGTTTCAATATTTGCTATTAAAATAGCAAAATAAAAAGCAAAATAAATCCTCTACTTTACTTGATTGTAGATTTTAAACAAGGTAAAATAAGGTAAATGAGGTAATACTATATTATGAAATGTCAGTAATGGATAATGTATCCAGTAAATAAAATGCGCGTAAATAAAATAATTGCTGACAATTTCTAGCACTTGGCAAAATCTTTTCGAACAGATATGGTTGACAGAATATTTGGCAAGATATATTCAAACAGACTTGGCTGACTAACTTCTTTACAAGAAAAATCGTTTAAACTTTTTAAAATTTTATTCAAACTTATAACACTTTTTAGAAACAAAAATGTAAAGATAATCTTATTTATAAAAAAATCATATTTCCTAATATTATTAAGCTTTTTATCAAGCAAATACTACTATTGTATGTCTGTGAATAATTTTTGTTTTTAAAAAGTACAGTTTTAATCAGGATTCAATTTTGGTATATGTAAGATTCTAAATTATAAGATGTAGATTAAACAAATATTGAATCAATATGAATACATATTTGTTTCCAAATGTATGTAAGAAAAACATATCTGAACGAATATTGTAAATAGCGGAAAATTGCCTAAATCGCACCGTTTCTTAAATTATACTCTCCACTACACTTATAAATTTATTTATTACATTTAAATACCATTTAATAGATTAATTATAATCTAGTACATACTCCCGTGATGCTTCATTAATTTCAAATTATTTATTTGCTGTTATGTATCATACATGTACGTAAATTTAAAAAATCATGTTTTAAATCTATTTTTTATGTTTCTCAAAGAAAACAGAAAGCAAGTAAGATTTACTATATGAACTATATTAATTTGTAAGAATAATGATTATTTTTAAGAAGTATTTAATACCATTAATTTGTTGATTAGCTTATGTGGGCTAAGGAGATTCAAATATTAGAAATTGCAAGGTTTCCGAAATTACACTACTATGTTATATTGAATAAGATTTTATTTTTCTTTTTTTTTACAATACATTAAAAAAGAATAGCACAAAAAGAAGAATAAATAAAGGAAAAGAAAATTGCCTCTCAAATCAAAAAAGTCTTTAAAAAAAATACATTTTTTAAAATATTCTTACATTATTATTAAGATGAATAAGAAAAAACGGTTTTGTAGTTTGTGTCGGAAATACATATTACTAAACAAGAATAGCACGAAAATATCCATATTATTTTTAAAAAATATGCATATCTCTACGTTCTCTACAGAGTTTGTGAATGATTACTATATTTACAATAAAGTTTAGTTAAAACCATTTAATTTCATGTACATATATTTGTTGTGCTTTATCTGCTTTAGTCTTTAGAGAGATAATATATATTGGATGGCCACTTATACTGGGACACCTTGTATAATTAAATATAATTATATGAGAGAAAAATATATCCATATATGTCTTCTTTTTTTTGTATAATCTCTGTCCATATATACCTTCGATTTAAATAATATAGGCCACTCGCACTGTAAAAAGAATATCTGTTAATTTTTCCAAGAATTTTTTGTTGCTTTTTATCTTTCAAGAGAATCAAAATTAACGAGACTCTATTGCAATATATTTTGATTGTAATATATTATTTTCACAACAACAGTTCCAAAACTGCTTTGACGGATGGAAAAGGCGCTGGCATCGGTGTGTGTGTTATGTAGCTTTCTAAGAGGACTACTTGAAGGGAACTACAATGATAATCAGCAACAAGATATGTAGCAATTGTACCGTGATGAGTTCGTGAACTTTGTCAGACATTGTATACTAAAGTCTTTCGAAATTGCAGTATATGATTTATGATCATTGTGTTTGCATAATACAGACTTTATCATGTTATCCTAAATGCTATGCGATGTTATTTGCATTTCTAACACAAGTTACAAAATTATTCTTTTTTATTGATTTCAGTAACAGCCTAAGAAGAATGTAATTTTTAACGACTTTTAAGAAGACAATTTTCTCTCTTGTTTATTCTTTTTTCTCTTGTTTATTCTTTTTTAATATTGGAAAAAAAAAACTGAAATCTCTTTCAATCATATCATCCAAATCGCAGCACTTGAACAGCAGAGTAGTGGTGCGATTTCGGAAATCTCGCGCAATTTTTAATATTTTAATGTTCCTAGTCTATACGCATAAATTAAGTAACAAAATATAATTTTAAATATACTGAATAATTCTTAAAAGTATGCATTATTATTACAAATAAATGAAGTTAAGTTATAATACATCTTACCTGCTTTCTATTTTTTAGCAAAACATAAAAAAAATAGTTTTAAAAATGCGATTTTTTTTAAACTCACGTATGACACGTCCGACAATAACAAATAATTCGAAACTAATAAAGCATCGTAGGAGTGCGTTTCTAAATAATTAATCCATTAGAGGTTTCAATGTAATAAATGAATTTATAAATGCGATTTAGGAAACAATATCATTTAGGCAACTTTCCTCTAATAATCTATATCCCTAATGAATACAAAAAAGATAGAAGACAAAACGTATTGATTATTTATATTATTTTCGAAAACACAGATCAAGAAAGGAATACACAAATTTCCTCTTTAATTACTTTCAATTCTACATCTTTTGTATACATGCCTATTCTTTATTTCTGCCTCTATATTCTTCATTATTATTCGTCTTGAGCTGCTCTACCATTGTGCATAGAGAAAGCCATTTATTTGATTAAAATAAACTCTAATAAAAACAAAAAATTTTATTCTTAATATTTATTAGAATTAATGTTTAAGGTATTTGAAAGAGAAAAGCAAATATTACTGTATTACTTTGATTATATATGATCTCATCAAGTTATACACTCATTGACAAAATAATTTAAGCACACAGAAATACACATCCAATAACAATGAAATTTAGTATACAATTACGTTGCAGATAGATGTGTAAATGATTTTAGTTTGAATAATCATGCACTCTTTCAGTTATTGTTATGCGGTATGTTTTCTCGTTATTTAAGTTTTTGCTACAAACGGATGTAAAGCAAAGTGCGGGTAAGATTAAAAGTGTAATATTTGTTTTTGGCAGCTTAATTTCCGATGCAATCCTAACAGGGAATTCTAAATATTAAATTGTTTAGAATATTAGATTGTTTGAAACCGAATAAATAAGTTAACAAATAAATATTATTCTTTTAATATAAATTTAAGAAGCAAAATATAACGTTAATATAGCTGTGTTTACTGGAACATACTATTTATGATTATATTTGACTAGATACAACCATATCTGGTTATATAAAGTAGCGATGGGATTAAGTATCTTACAAGTAAGTTCGAATTTGTTTGCATGGTTTTGAACTCTCTCTCTCTCTCTCTCTCTCTCTCTCTCTCTCTCTCTCTCTCTCTCTCTCTCTCTCTCTCTCTCTCTCTCTCTCTCTCTCTCTCTCTCTCTCTCTCTCTCTCTCTCTCTCTCTGATTACTTCGAAAAAAAAAGAAAAAAAAAACAGTACTTTCAAATAGACTCGAATCTGGACGAAATAAGTTCGAACCCTCTATAAGTATTTTGAAAGACAAGAACAGTACTTTCAAATACATTCGAACCTGGATCAAGTATGTTCGAATCTTTTATGAGTACTTATGAGATATACATATGTGTGTGTGTGTGTGTCTGCAGCTTAATAAAAAAATTTCTCTCGAAACATTTATCTCAATTTCCATAAAATACAACATTTTGTCTACAAAACGCTTTTTTTAAAATTTTCCTCCGATTTCTTTTTGACTGAGTTACACGATTTTCAAGTTAAACCTGTATTTTTTAGAAATAATGTGAAAAATATTTAAAAATATTTAAAATATTATCCAATTTTTAGGGTATGAAAAGTGTTTCCTATTTTTTTTTTTTGAGTAGTGTATTTCAATAAATTGTATATATCTGATACTGTAAGAAAGTATATTATATTCCTGACAAATATAATGTTTTATGAATCATACTAGTATATACCTGTTATTGGCGTATGTTATATTAATTTAATATCTGTTATTTCTTATAAGCGCATTTATTTTTATTAAATCTATCGGATCAATAATCACATTTTTAATAATAAATCTTTTTCTCGTTCTACCAAACGCAACACTTATCATCTTTTCTCGCAATCATTTAAATGCAATACAGCAACACATGTACAGCATTTTACATAGATTTGAATCGATTTGATCGAAAACATCTGTTAGGCTCACGAGTTCGTGACTCGGTATATGAGTCATTTGGCGCACAAATCGAACTACCAACCTGCATTCATATCTACACCTGTTATGTTCAGATAACATTTGAATGAGGACAGTACAATCAAATAATATTAATATCAGATGTAACGTCAAAGAAATTCGAATCTTCATTTTTTATTCTGCTTTAAAGTAGAAAAAAGGATAAAAGAGGGAAAAAGAAGAAGTGAATAGAAGGCTACTTCACATAACAATACGAGTGAATATTATGTAAATATCTATATATATAGGGTGAGTCACTAAAAATTACTATTCTCAATAAATTTTAATATATGAATTTTATAGAAAATTTCATTCACACACACACAGATAAAAGAGATATTTGATTTTGAGAAGGAAATTCTATGATCATCATTTCGTAGAAGACATTCTATGATCAGTTTTGTTCCAAGTAGAAACACTTCTGAATTTTCAGTCATCTTTGTTTTTCTAAACGCTACATTCAGTAATGCTAATGCCTCTCACTTGGAACAAAATTATACAGATCACACAATATCTCCCTCGAAATTAAGCAGCTTTTATATCTGAAACATTTTTTTAACATAATTTAAGATTTATTTATTAAACGTAATAATTTTTAATGAATTACTTCATATATGTTTTAATCTCTATCTATCCCTCCTATTCATCAATCCTAATATAATAGAAATGATTCACTCGGCGCAGAATCGATCTTAGAATAAATAAGTAATAACTCTGCTAAAAAATATACTTGTACAGTATCTGTAAAAAGTCTAATTTCATGATACATTACGCGAAAAATATTACAGTAAAAATATTCTTGGTTCAATGATAAAATTAAAGATTGCCGTAATCGTTTAACAGTTATTCCTATAAATATCGGTATTAAAAACTGTTCATTTTTTTGAGTTGTAGTTATGGACTTTTTATCAGAACTATGTAAACTACAAAATATCACAACTGCAGCCAAATCTATTGAAAGCTATTTTCCATAAAAATAGTGCAGGGTTCTTTATACCTGACGAATAAATTCACATAAAATTATTCACTGCTAAAACTCTAAATTTGAGCTGTCAAAATACGTAATCTCTATGACAGTTGTGCAACATATTCTTATAAACTTGAGAAAAATGTATTACAATTTTCTTCGTTCTGCAAAAGTATATTAAACGAATAAAATCAATTACACTGTTCTCTTCGATCTGTCAAAATATTCGCTACGACAGCTACTCACTAACAACAGTACAGCAAGAGAACCAATCAGTATTGTGAAAAAGTAATAATAATGAACTTCAATACTTTTGAATAATCGACTTTATATGCCTTTTTTAAGAATGAACTAGAATATTAAAAAGCGCACATTACACGTTATTTACTTTTTCATGCTATATAGTATTTAATAAATCCCATAATTAAAAAAGAGAAATGTCTGTAGGTCTGTAAAAGTATAATTATATATATTCCGATGTATGTAAACATAACATATCTTCTAAAAAAACATATCATTTTTCACATGTCATTTTAAAAATAATTTAAGGCAATTATTTAAAATAAACGTGCTATCATTCTTTTTGTGAAGACAAATTTGATATAAAATTTATACCTAATAAATAAAATCACAGAATTATTCACTGCTAAGCTTTTGAGAATTTGAAAATCCGCGATCAAAATACCATCTCTGCAATCCCAGCAATTCAATATATTAATGCAAATTTGAGAAGAGCGTATTATGAGCGTATTGTCTTCGTTCTATTAAAAAAAATGATATTATACTGGCATTAAATGAATAAAATTATTGACACATTATTAATCCCCTCATTCGAACTGTCAAATTACGTGATTTTCACTCAATGACAGGCCCTCGTTGATACGAAGCAATATGAACATTGCCCTGTGCATGTTGAGATAATTAATTGGCAATGCGGAAAAGCGGTAACAATGCAAATATCATGCCTTTTTAAAGATAGGACCAGATAGGAAAAGGGGGGGAAAACAAAAAACTTTTTAAAAAAAGTTATATCGCATTTATATGAATCTTTGTTATATCGCATTTATATTATCAGAAAAATAAATAGCTTATACCATATATAAAATAGAAGAAAACATTGGCCACCACATTCGATAAGCACTGAGTGATTATCAACTGTGCAAACAAATTCAAGCAAAGAAATTTGTAAAATCAACGTTTGCTCGAGGTCTTGAAAAACATTTTAATGGATTCTTAAGCAAACGCAAGGCAACATGACGATATTCGACCTTGTGGGTTGATTCTACCGTTATTATTCATTGATTATATATTGATATCTGCAGGGCAATTGCCTTTTAATTCCTTTTTTTCTTTTGTTCTTATTGAACAATATTGTTTTGAAAACAATTATATATAAATTGCAAATACGAGTAGATTCATACTGTAATGGGTAAAAGTATGTTATTAGAGAAAAAAGTTGCTCCATGAATTGCATCTCTTGTTTTAGAATGAAGAAAGGAAAACGCAGTTAATCCGATCTACCTCTAAAAGGTTTTTCCTTTATAGATGGAGACAGGAAGAGAGAGAGAGAGAAAGAGAGAGAGAGAGAGAGAGAGAGAGAGAGAGAGAGAGAGAGAGAGAGAGAGAGAGAGAGAGAAGAAAAGATGGACACATACAAAGGAGATACATACAAAGGAGACAATATAGAATGAAAATTGAGAAGAGTATAGATGTAAGAGAAATAACCTGAGAAGAAAATAAGTAAAATTTTGTGAACGGATAATAACGCTCTAGAGAGATATATAGGTACTTATTTATATACAATATAAACACTGTAGAAATTGAATTTATATAAAGCATCTATTTCATTATCGACTTTTTAATGAAATATTTCCGCGTATATTGATCTGTAAAATAAGACTAGATAAAACTGTAGAAAAGAGGACTTTGATCTTGACATGTTGTCAAGATGATCCTAAATAACTTTCCAAGACTAAGGAATTATAACAGCTCTCTTGTGAAAAACATAATTTAAATTATCCGGGCAATTAAGAGCCAAATGCGGATGATAGTGCGTAAGTTTCAAGGAAAATTATTTTTCTTTGAAACTAAGTGCATCGGTTACTTTTGTTAGTGCTTTCGGTCATTGGAATTTTTTAAGGGCTTTAGCCATTGTTTATTAAAAGTCGTTAACAAATAAAATTGACGATGCAAACGGGTGTTAAATGTAATAATCTGAGTTCCACCGAGAATTCTACATTAGTTGCATATTTGAATATCTGTAAGCACATTTTACTCCGAAAAAATTCTAACTTAATCCAAATCTAATTTTAATTTTAAATAAAAATAGATTTAGGTTGGATTAGAATTTTTTGGGGTAGAGTGTAGGAGGAGGGACTCCGCATTTCCCCCGCTCAAGCATTTATTTTGCAAAAAATATACAAATAATAATTTAGTGCTTACAATTAATACGGATATGTATATATAAAATAATTGAAAAAATGTGCTACATAATATATATTATTATTTAATTCATACATTATGTAACAGATACATGTCACATAATATAAAAAAGCATTAATACAATTGATTGTGTCACTCGAATCGATAGATTGATGGAAAATGTTACAGTGAGTTATGTATTTGATATCATTACTCTCACTTCTTCTTCCTGAAAAAATTTTTTCAGGTCTTTTTTGTGCATGCGATACGTCTACAAAGTGAGAAGAAAATTTTCTATTTCGTTAAGTTCGTCGTTTTCTGCATGTAAAAAATACCAAAATTAAAGAAAGTGAGAAACAGCTGTGACCTTTTGAAAGTAGAGATTTCAAGCTTTAAAAGTCTTTTTCAAAATTTAAATTCCCATTTTTTAAAACAAAGTTACAGCTGTTTAAATTTGCCTATTTTTTAGATAATTTTTCTCGATCTTTTAATTATTTGGAGGAGTATATTTATAAATATAATATAATATAATATAGATAATAGATAAAGAATTTCTGAAAACATTCATACGTATCATTGCCAATAAAAAGAAACGTTTTGATTGCTATAATAAATGTGTCAAATTTTCTTAAATTAAATTTTTAGTATTTTTAATTAACCTTATTACATTTATTGATATACATATGCTTTTAAAAATTCTTTATCTATAAAGATATATATATTTTGTAACTTCCACAATCATAATAAAATATATATATCATAAATTTTATTAATTTGGCAATTATATATACATAATTACCAATGATTTTTGGATAAATTTAATAAATTTTATATATATATAAATATAATATATAATCATATTATAAAATATCATGTAATAATTTAATATGGCTGCAATGTAGACACAGGAGTTTTAACGAACATTCGGGTTGATCTATGGGACGATTTTTAATTTCTTTGGTTCTCCGTTTCCTTGAACTTTTTGCTGAGTTGCCTCCATTTTATCGTGTATTTTTCGTTTATTTAAGATATTGGATTTTGATTTTTCAACGTTTTCAAATCATTGCCTTTGTGAATCTCTTTCGCTAACGACTGGTACCTAGATGAAAGACTTGTCACACTTGATTTTCGTGAAAGTCTTTGGAGGTCAGAACATAAAATTATTTTTTTAAAATTTGTGTATGTATTTCTGTATACAATCTAATAACTATTTCTGCCTTATATTATAACTATCTACTTTTCATTTTATATATTTCTTATTAATTGTTGACAGTTGCTAAAAATGGTCTGAAAAGGAACTGAAACATATTTGGATAATTAAACTTTCTTAAAGACCAAATTTTTTTGTTTGCGTTCTGTTTTTTGTGTCTCTGGCTCTTATTAGCTCGTTACTATATTCGTTCTATTTTTTTAAAATTTGTGTATGTATTTCTGTATACAATCTAATAACTATTTCTGCCTTATATTATAACTATCTACTTTTCATTTTATATATTTCTTATTAATTGTTGACAGTTGTTAAAAATGGTCTGAAAAGGAACTGAAACATACTTGGATAATTAAACTTTCTTAAAGACCAAATTTTTTTGTTTACGTTCTGTTTTTTGTGTTTCTGGCTCTTATTAGCTCGTTACTATATTCGTTCTAGATAACAAGATATTACAGTCATATACACATACATATTTATGACTAAATTGATCCATATATAAAATCCATTAATTTGGAATTAATGGAATTAATGGAATCGATTAATTTCGAATGCAAAACTATCACAATACATTTAATTTCTCCCCCCTCTCTCCCTCCCCCTTTCTCTCCCTTCCTCCTCCCCTTCCCCCTCTCTCCCCTTTCCCTCTCTCCCCTCCCCCTTCCTTCTCTCCCTCCTCCCTTTCTCCCTCTCCCTCTCCCCCTCTCCCCTCTCTCTATATATATGTGATGTTTTTAATTCAAACTGTAACATTATATACATATATCTTCACATATTAAAAAACTTATACAAAATACATATTCAAGTTTATACACTTTTGTACGCGCGAAATCTCTCAGCCTTGTCATTCGTAAAATATAATTGCTTCGCGTTTAAAAACTATTATAACCTCGACATTTTTGTATTGGGATTTTCGTTTTGAAATGTTCTAAGGAATCTGTCATTAAGAGGAAGTACGGTGGACACCCTGTACACGTACATACACTTATGTAAGTATGTATATGTGCATATGTGCGTGCACGTGCCGTGTGTGGGGGGGGGGTGTGTGTACACAAATATAAACAGGAAATAAGGAAGAAAAAAAGAGAAGGAAAAGAAGAAAGGTGTTTCTTATGACCGCGAGAGAAGAGAGAGACTTTTAACCAAAAGGAAATTCTCTGGATAGTCAAGTTTTCCAACCTCACATTGCCAGTTACACCAAGAAGCAAGCAACAAGTGGAGAAATGCCTCTCCTCCGCAAATCTCTCTCTTCCACCTTTCGAACTTTTGTATACTGGTCTTCTTTTACGCTCTATTTCCAAGACTTCTTTCTTTCTCGTTTTTGGTTTCCAGTATTCTTCGTTTAATATGTTATATGTTTAATAACGTTTCCGTCGTTAAATTTTTCGTAACAGGTCTGCTTGTTTTCTACACTCTGACAATTTAACAAGTATTATATTTCCATCACATCACAATTTTGAGAAATTGTGGTTAAAGTTATAAAAATGGGCTATTGCATGTGACGTTTTGGAGAAATTTTGTTGCTATTAAAGTTAAACATGTTTTTAAGAGATTTTCACCTCTTAAAATAAATTTGTTGTGTTGATTATGATTAATAAGATATTCATGATTAAATTGGAATGTGGAAAAATTAGATCATTGATCTACCAAATAATTTTCAATTATATTTATACAAACTTAAGGGCTTTTTAATTCACTGAATATGAATATGATGAAATTAATAAATTTAAAATAGCGGAATTAATATAACAAATGTCAAAATTAAAAAATGTTTGGATTTTTGCAAAAATTTATATATATTTTTATTTATAATTTTATTTATAATTTATTTTATATTTATATACATTTTGAATTTGTCCTCATTTTGACAGTGTTCAGTATGTATACATATATATACAGTATGTATATATAATATATATATAATTATATATATATGTATGTATATTTATCTTTATATTATATGTGCGTGTGTGTATGTATATATGTATATGAAATTGTGTGTATGTGTACGATATACACAGTGTCTCGCGAAAAAATAATACGCGAATCAAAATACGGTAAATATGCATAAAAGGTCACACATCACCGATTTAAACGCCACTTAGATGTGTTGTAGGGGGGAGCGTTCTGAGTAATTCCCCGCAAGAATCAAGTGATGGTCGGCATTGGTTTAGGAGACATAACAAATCAAAGTTTGACAACAAAGTTTGCATATGTCGTAATAATGTGTGATTTTTTTGACAAAAAAGTCTCTTTATGACCTTCATGCGTGGGCGGGAGAGGGGCGGAGCCCCTCCCCTTGCACTCCTACCCCAAAAAAAATAACTTAACCCAATCCATTTTTCAGAAATGAAGCGTTTATGTTTATGAGCTATAAATTTATCTAACCCAACCTATATATTTTAATCGCATGGAAAGTTGCAAACCTATGTGGAATTGTAAAAACATAGATCTCGTTTCGCATTGAAAACAGGGAATGATGGGGGTAAACCTTGCTTTGCGTGAAAAGTTGCAAACCCATGTGGAATTGTAGAAACATAGACCTCGTTTCACAATAAAAAGTGTTTTTTACTTCTTCATCTCTAGGAAATGGGTTAGGTTATGTTAGTTTTTTTCGGGTGGGAGTGCAGTTTAGATCTTAGTCACCTATTTATGAGTTGTGCGTGCACTAGTTTAGTAACGCACATATGATTAAGAAACAGGCGATCTAAATATATCTTATATGATTGACCAGCTTTAAATTCTTATATTTTAAAAACTACTGTTTGAAATAAAAAAATCGCAAATACTTTTATTACTTAATTATTTGAGAACTTTTCTGCTATAGTATTTTGATTCGCAGATTTTTGGACTATATATACATTCATGTATATGTGTGTGTTTTTGTGTATTGTATAAGTATGTATGGATGTGTGTATAGATGTATGGATGCATGGATGTACAGATGTATAGATGTACGGATATATGGATGGATGAGTAGATGAATTTATATAAATTCTTATGACATTATGAGAAGAGAGTAAAATCGTCCCAAAAAAATATGGTTATATCGCTATAGAACAAAGTTATGTTTCCGATGTATGCAAGCCCATAACATTACATTACGCATGAAATATGTTGGCCAGGATGTACATATACGTTTCTAAATTCCATTTAATAGGATTATACTCAAATATGCAAATTGTGTATTAAACTGCATATCATTAAACAAACATAATATCATTAAACAAACATAATATCATTAAACAAACATAATATCATTAAACAAACTGATTGTTGATCGAGTTGCTATTTTGTTCTTTTAAGAGATAGATATATGAAACAAATGACTTTAAAATTATCAAGGTACTAAATTTTACAAAATAAGAAGAGGGCGAATGTTATTTAGAGAAATAACATCAAATGTATATCATTTAAAAATTTATAATATTATTAAGTTGTACAGTTGTACAAGTTATAACTTAGATTTTAACTGTCGATGATAGTAATGATATAATATCCTAGGTAGCAAATGCACATCATTTGATATCCAAATGATGTCAAAATGACGTGCGGTTGCTACCTGGGATATTATGTATTATATATACCTGGGATAGTATGTATTATATATCGAATATTTGATACTTTGAAATTATATTATGTTTTCAAACCTATTGTGCGTAATAATATAAAAAATTCTTCACTCTTCTTCGTCACTATATTATCGGGTCGAAACATAAAAAGACGACACCGCTTTTAACGTAATGGCTTACATATTAGACTATAAACTATGTCATCGAGACATCTATCAAGTTAAACATAATTTAATTTATTGAGTCAAAATTGTATTCATAAAGAATAACAAATCGCGCAGATGGAAATAAATTGCGCTATATCTCATAGTTAATATTATTATTAATGGGCTTTGTTTCTTTCTCCTACTTACAATGAAGAATATCTTAGTTATATTATTATCAATCGTTGCGAGATGTAACATGCTAAAAAATAATATTTACAATTTCGTTACAATATTAACTTTAAAAAGTTGATATTAATATGTATACAATAGAACTAGTATTGCAAGACGAAACAAAAATTTTGTGTAGTATTACGCAGGGTATTCCAAATAAAATAATACATCTTAATATAATTCGTAAACAGTTAATGTTAGCAAAAAATGTTCAAATTCAAATTATAGGATATAAAGGGGGTAAGCTGAATATATCATCACTTCATCCCTTCATATTTTTAGGATATATTCACACAGTTTTTTAAAATGACACATAGACACATTTTGAAGGTATTTATGAGGTAATACCCTGTTTTAAGGCGAGTTCAACTATATATTAACTATACCATATTTTATTACCTTGAAATGGATTTTATAGGTCATGTTTAAATCACAAAGTGTCAGCAAGCGCCTGCTAATGATATAAAAAAAGCAATGTCATATACGCCAGTGATAAGAGTCGGACGGCATAGCATTCAGCGTAACTTAGTGAGCATATGTTTTTCTCGGCGCGCGGTTGCTCGCAGGTGTTTTGAATAGGAAGGCCAGACATAAGCGACGCTGAGTTCTGAACTTTGCATATCATACTTACGGCATCTCTACTTTTGTATATCAAATCGGACATATACATATTGTTTTTAAAAGCAATCACATGCCTCAGTATTCTCCGAATGAAATATTTTATATTCTCATTATTTTAGAAGAATGTTAAAAAAAACTGTCGTTATTGACAAAGTACTCATTTCTAGCATAATTTCTTCCGAGCACGCTACCTTAACGCTTCTGTGATTCATTTCATAGAAAGAAATGCGCGACAAGAAAGAATGATACAATGGTCGCGATAACGACAATAAAACCAAGACGACATTCGAATTATTGTTGTCTGAGTTGTCTGAGTATGATGCATATGAATCAGCACATTAATTTCCGCGAAATTCAGCATGAATTGGGTGTGACATGATGGACCTCGATCTACCGCACACAAGACTAATAATCTTTAAAATATCAACTGACACTTGTAAAAACCTTATGTGAGCACGATATAGCAAGTCAATTATATTTTTGTCACTATACGATTAGAGGAATGATAATAAATTAAATTTTTTCCAGAAGGTTCTTTTTCGTGATAAAGTCACATTTCATAGTATTAGAATATTAAACTATCACAACTGTCATTAATAATCAAGTAAAAATCCTTATTGGACGCGGCAGATTGACTACCGATATCAGCGAAATTTTTATGATAATATTACAGGATAGTAATACAGGATTGTTAATGGCAGTATCATTGATCTTGATTTTTTAAATCAAACGCTCAATATGTGAGATATTTGGCCTTTTTGCGGAATGACACTTCTCACCTGGAAGATTTATCTTTACAGGTGAAACGCATAATATTCATGTTTCAATAACATGGTACACCTCCTTATTACACATAAATTGGACAGAGTTATCTTAATATTTTCTATTTCAAAATCAATAGAGTGGTAGAGTTGGTTTTGTCGAATGACCAATCTCACCCCATTAGACCTTTATTTGTGGGGCTATATTATAACGTTGTTTTTAGAGAACGACCAACAACGGCAGAAAATATGCGAATACGCATCATAAATGCAAACAGAACGATTCCTCGAAAAGTTCTGTTATCAATTATTCGACATTATCGTTTTGTCACATGTGTAAGTCAAAATGGGACATATATGTATTTAATGTGATTATGTAATATGTGAAATATACGCGTGCGCGCACACATACACCCAACGCACGCATCTATGCACGCACACACGCACACATGAGAGATGCTAGTTAGACTTTACCTCTACGCCCTACGCAATATATTCTGAGTAATGCTAAAGAAGTCTGACATTTTATGATGTAAAAAATATGCTATAAAATCCATTTTAAGGCCATAGCATATGGTATGGTTAAACTCGCTTTGAAATAGGGCATTTAATAAAGTTTAAAATATTATGTGACTTCTAAAAAAACGGTGTTGAGAATAGACGTATGCTGAAATATGAAGCGACGGAATGATGATGACACCATACCAAGTTTGCTTTCTCTATGTTCTGCAATTTTAATTTGAACATTGTTTTTATACTAACTGCTAATGAGTTATTAAGATATTTTATTTAGGACACGTTGTATATATAAGCAGTGTTTTTCTTCCGACACAAATTGTACGCACCTCTATTAATATGATACACTTTATCTCTATATCACATTTCACGTTTGTTATCGCACTTTCAATTGAACTATAACTTATATATCTGAAACGTGAGATGTGTCACAGAAGCAAAAAAAGAATGCAAAATCTGCATCATACAACAACAAAATCAAACTCCATTATTTATTTGTAAACCATTAATAAAACAATCGTTTTGCTTGTTTCGCTTTACTCTAATATACATTCTACTTATACATATTTTATTAATATAAATTCAATGCTTTCGACTTCAATATCTATATGCACTTTACTATATGCTATATATAACCCAATGTGTACAATATTACATTTTATTCTTACCTCGCGTATTATCAATCATAAAGTCATTTTAATTTCCTGATTTTTTTTATTCTGCCTCTATCTCTCTTTCGCTTTCTGTTCTGAGCGCAGGAGCATAAAAATAATGAAGGGACAAAACTAATAACTCGCGATCTACCGAGGAATACGTTCATAGGCAAGGCCGTAAAACAGAGAAAAAAGCGATGAGAGGTATGCAATAAAAACAAGAATGACGGGCATAAAACAGCATAATGGAATTCGAGCTAACCCGTCTCTCTTCTAACTTATATAGTAAACTGTCGCTCATATCCAGTATTATCGGACGCGATATCGAATATTTGTCTTTTTTATCTTTTCTCGTTTCAAAGAACTTACGAATTGAAATCATGAAACATTGTTTTGCGTGTTGTTGCGAAAATATTAAATGACATTTTGTTCGTCATCTAAAATTTATTCGCGTGTATTTTTATATTTTCCTTCTTATATACAATTGTTGAATTGTTTTAGTTAAGACGTAGGCATCAATAAAAAATTAACAGAAATAAAAGAAAATATGACAGAATCGATATCTAACAATAATGTCAAGTGCTCATCGAACGAGAACATATAAAATAATTCTTAAATTTAAAATTAAAATTTATATTGAAAATTTTGATAAAAAAGAGACAAAGATAAAAGAGTGACAGCTTCGTGTCATTCATTGGGTGTACTTTCGTGTAATAGATCTATTAGATTTAATTAAACTTATGAAAACTTATAAATCAGATCACTTTAATTACAATGGAATTTAAGGCATAATGAAAAAGAAATTACCATTGATCATCTGCTATTTTTCTTCATAGTCTTTAAAGCGAAAATTATCGCTCGTTATAGTTATTGCGTTTAAGAAATTATTTTTTATATCATATTAATTAGTGCTAAAATCACGTGCATTAGTAACAAGTAATTAGTCTATCCAAAAATATTTTTTATTAAAATAATCTGTAACTTTAATTAAAATAACCTGTATATGAATATATTTTATATTATAGATCTAACACACAGATAAGTTTTTGATAGAATATGCCTCGATTTCACAGATTCGAGTCCAGCATTTGATCTGGAAACCATAATCTATTGTTACACGTATACATCTTTAAATATTTGGAAACGCTAGCTTAATTATTATTATAAATTGTAGAATTAAATTTACAACAATATTCCATAAAGAATGACAATATAAATTCACAAGAAATGATTAAACAATTTACAAATAATTATTAATCTCGATGAGAAAAAAATAAATCTAAACTAACAATAAGTACACTCGTATATCTCATCAAGCGCTTGTATTTTATCCAGCGTTGGATAGATTACTCGAACGTTGACTTTGTTTTATGTATCATAACATATTTCATTCGATCCTAAAATAGAGAAATATTTTGTCTTCAGAAGAATATACAGGGTGACCCATTTTAACTTAGGCAGCCAAATAACTCGAAAAATAAGCACACTACGAAAAAATGTTTAGAATTAAAATTTCATCATTTCGAGGGGGACGTACAATGACGTTAAAATGAGCCCCCCCACCCCTCCCCCTGGGCGGTGAGGGAGGGCAAGTTTGAAATCTTAAATAGGAACCCCTATTTTTTATTGCATATTCGGAATCTTTGGCTAAAAACACATACAATTTGTCTGAAACATTTTTCTCGATTCATGATAGATGGCGCTGGAATCGACGAAATTCAATTTCTTCGATTTCTCTTACTGAGAACCCATGCTTACGATTCTGCAATAAATTAACAATAAAAATACCACGTTTTCATTGTTAATACTCGAAATTAGTCTTAAAACAAACTTCTCATTATTTTTTATTACTTATTAATTACTTCTCAAGAAACTGCTTTTAGCGTAACCTGCCCTTTAGGCAACTTGAATGGTCCAAAGTACCGAGACATTTTGGACTTTCCATCTGATGGAGTTCCTCTAAGTATCCCTCCAAAATTTTGTCCATTTAGTGCCAAAATCACAAGTGTTTATGTATTTTTTTAACATTTGTACTCTGATAAAATTTTGGTAAAATGGCAAATTATACGCCTACAGAAGTAGTCGATATTCTTATAACCTTTGGCGAATGTGGTAGAAATTACAGACTTACTGCCCGTACTTATGCGGAGCGATTCCCAAATCGCCGCCATTCTACTGATCAACAAATTATAAACATTGAAAGGAGATCTCGTAATAATCCACTTCATCGCGAAAGGCGAAGGAATAGACTTCATAATAATAATGACCCTAGATTGCTCGCAGTTTTGGCTATGGTTCATCAAAATCCCCATATTAGTACCCGTCAAATAGAACGAGAACTGGGAATCCCTCAAACTACGGCACATAGATTGTTACGATCAGTCAATTACCATCCGTATCATATTACTCTGGTACAGGAATTAAGTGAGGCCGACTACGTACTCAGAGTACAATTTTGTAGATGGGCTCTTGAGATGCTAGATCAGAATCCAGATTTTTTTAGTAATGTTTGTTTCAGTGATGAAGCAACATTCATCAGCAATGGTAGTCTCAATAGGCATAATTGCCACTATTGGTCACCAGAAAATCCACATTGGTATCGTGAGGTGCTTAATCAACATCGTTGGAGTTTATATGTATGGGTAGGCATTTGCAATGGCCAAGTCATTGGACCTCATTTTTTTGAACGTCCAATTAATAGTCCAATGTATTTAGAATTCCTCGAAAATAATTTGCCAGCATACCTAGAGAATGTTCCCCTTGCAGTTAGACTAAATTTATGGTATCAACAAGATGGTGCTCCTGCTCATTATGCTCGCATTGTACGGATGTTTTTGAATCAAAGGTTCCCAAATCGGTGGATAGGGCGGGGTGGACCAGTTCTGTGGCCTCCGAGATCACCGGATTTGAACCCCCTTGATTTCTTTTTATGGGGATACGTTAAAGATGCAGTGTATAGTAAAGCTCCAACGACAAGATTGAATATGATGGAAAGAATAAGAAGAGCTTCTGAAGCTATAACTCCTTTAATGCTAGAAAATGTACAACGTAACTTTCGCTGTCGATTACTGTTATCCTTAGAAAATAATGGTGCACACTTTGAGCATCTCCTCCATGCGGAGAGAGCTGATAACAATGCAATCTTGCCTTAACTGGTTGGGTCACCACACGACCTTGCCTTCACTGGCTGGGTCACTACTTGACCTTGCCTTAACTGGTTGGGTGACCACACGACCTTGCCTTCACTGGCTGGGTCACTACTTGATCTTGCCTTAACTGGTTGGGTGACCACACGACCTTGCCTTCACTGGCTGGGTCACTACTTGATCTTGCCTTAACTGGTTGGGTCACCACACGACCTTGCCTTCACTGGCTGGGTCACTACTTGACCTTGCCTTAACTGGTTGGGTCACCACACGACCTTGCCTTCACTGGCTGGGTCACTACTTGATCTTGCCTTAACTGGTTGGGTCACCACACGACCTTGCCTTCACTGGCTGGGTCACTACTTGACCTTGCCTTAACTGGTTGGGTCACCACACGACCTTGCCTTCACTGGCTGGATCACCACACGACCTTGCCTTCACTGGCTGGATCACCACACGACCTTGCCTTCACTGACTGGGTTACCACACGTTCAAGCACCCCGAATTGTGAGAGGCGAGGGGACTCACGTTAATCAAGCACCCCGAGGGGAACAGAAAACTGCTACGTCCACGACGTTGTTCCTGGGTTACGCTAAAAGCAGTTTCTTGAGAAGTAATTAATGAGTAATAAAAAATAATGAGAAGTTTGTTTTAAGACTAATTTCGAGTATTAACAATGAAAACGTAGTATTTTTATTGTTAATTTATTGCAGAATCGTAAGCATGGGTTCTCAGTAAGAGAAATCGAAGAAATTGAATTTCGTCGATTACAGCGCCATCTATCATGAATCGAGAAAAATGTTTCAGACAAATTGTATGTGTTTTTAGCCAAAGATTCCGAATATGCAATAAAAAATAGGGGTTCCTATTTAAGATTTCAAACTTGCCCCCCTCACGGTTCAGGGGGAGGGGTGGGGGGGCTCATTTTAACGTCATTGTACGTCCCCCTCGAAATGACGAAATTTTGATTCTAAACATTTTTTCGTAGTGTGCTTATTTTTCGAGTTATTTGGCTGCCTAAGTTAAAATGGGTCACCCTGTATAGAAGTAAAGCAAATTTAATTTGATTTTTATCTCCTCCTAAATTCTTCTATCTTTTTCTTCAGAGTTTACCCATTCGAAAGGACAACAGACAGTTTTTGAAATAATAATTCTATAGCATTATATAGCATTACTACGTATGATACATATACACACACACATAAAATAAAGTTTAGTTCATGACGATATAGATATCTCGGATATTCATAGTCGATGACTCTCTCGTGGTAGCGACGACGCTGTAACAATGGTAACCGGTTTCTCGCACTGTTTGCTCTCTTTTTCGATTTGCTACTAACATGCGAGTCATCGATGGCAAAGATATGTATGAATAGTCTTTGATCGGGCCAAAATAAAATAAAAATGGATTATGCAAGTGAATTATTTAAGCGTTTTTTATTTGTCGTATGATAGTGATCGTCACGATCATCATAGGTACTCTGCGAATGAGATGAAACGGAGTGGGGCGAGAGTAGAAGCAGAAGTAAAACTGAAAAAGATCTCGTGCAGCACGAAGCACATGAGTTCTATGATATTAATGCTTATTCAGTACGAGCGAATGAATAATGGGCTGCTAGCGAAATACGAGACATAAATATTGTATCTGGAGCGTTATATATTACCTGTATCGAATATATTATCCGGCGTGCTCTCTGTTCTCTGCTCCGTTAGCTCCTATCTGATTGAGATTGTTGCCATGGAAATGGTTGGACTTGCTCATTTGTTTGCGTCGTGGCGGCCATTTCTGGTCAGTATCACCGAGTCAATTGTGTTTGTTACGTGAGTGAGCCTCTCTCCTTGTCCTCGTTCGTCCCTTCGTTCGACACATAGATTTCTCTTTTGTGCATAAAGTCTATCGCGAATCTATCTTTTTATTTTTATTTTTTTTGTGAACGACGCTTAATATAATACTTCCTTTTCTCCATTCTGCTTTCGAAATTATATACACTTTACCAATGTAATGAGATAGAATTCCTTATTGATTTACCTTCGAGTTACACGCAACAAAACAGGAGAAGAAGCAAAGAAAGTATTATTTTGCAAAAAATGTTCTCGCAATACATCATATTTTGTAATATTCATTATAAAAGAAAAATACGCGACTACTTTGTGACATCGTTGTACTCGTCGATTGATCTATCGCAGCTCGTTCGTACAATCCATAAGAATATCAAATTAAATTATGAGATTATACACATTCGAGGAGATTTTTTACACCACATATAAAAGAAGATCGTTCCGCGAGTGAAAATAGAACAATTATTTAGAAATTGAACAGTCATTAAGAGGATAACACCAGATAAAAGTGATCAAAACGTATAATATAAATGTTAACATATATTGCAATTTTAATATCGAATGATACACAACTATTACAAGCGTTTCTTTGAAATTGCAATTTAATATCAATTTTTCTTTACGAATAATGAAATTAATTACCATAATGTCAACCAGCCTAATAGGCCTGACCAGCCTAATATCAATTCCCGCAATCGATAACTTAAAATATTCTCACTTTTGTAGAAATGTTTTGCGCAAACCTACTGTTCTGTTTTTCCATTTATTTACCTGCTTCTGTCGGCCTTACATACCGATTCCTCCCATCTTCGCATATTCTCTAGTACGACGAAACGTAATCATTTGCAATCCCGCTAGAACCGCTCTTTGAAACTTCCTCGAAGGAATTTATTAAACTTTGACTAAGTCGCTTTACAAAGTTTCACCGTCGGGGGAAGTCGGCGGGGCCGAGGCCGAGACCGGGACTCGGGTAGGGTGAGAGTGGAGGGGCAGCCGATCGAGCTGTGACGAGAGGAAGCGGTAAGTGCGAGGGTGTCGAGATAGAGAAGAAACCGACGATGAGAGCATAGGCAAGGAACGATAGTGATGGGATGAAGGGAGAGAGAGAACGCGGGAAAAGATGGAGGTGCTGGTGGAGGTGGAGATGGAGGAGGAAGAGGAGTAGGAGAACTGGAAGTGAAAGAGGAGGAGGAGGAGGAGGAGAAGGAGGATGAGAGAAGTTACTTTCCCGGAGAAATAAAAGTTAATAGAGTTCTCTACCTCCTCGTATTCCACCTCTTTCACTGCTTCACCATCGTACAACTTTCACGAAAGTTATTATATCTTAATTTACTATTGGGCATTATCTGGAATTTCTCCGACGTTTCCGTTTTAATGCGCCGCAGGATATAAGCAGAAAGTATATCGTTCTTTCGTATGATTTGAAAGAAACAAAAGTACTTTTATCATGCTACTTTATTGTTCTATGACTATGAGTATTTGAAAAATGAAGAGTAAGGGATAAAAGAGAATGGAAAAAAGTCAGTGTAACTGTTATATATTCAAATTAAGAGAATAGGCCTAAAGAATATTAATATTATAACCGTACAAGATCACAAATGAGAACACACTTGGAAATCGATATTGCATTCGGCAATATCGAATCTTATGTTTGAAACTCAGAAGTACCAATCCTACGCATTGAATTTTAAAGACTCTTGTGGAAAGAGTACTTTACGATATTTATAATCAACATAAATTCACAAGTTGGTAGATTTATCTTATTGTAAAAATTTCATTATTTCTATATAATTATGTGTCTCAGATAAAATGTGTTTGTAATTTTTTATTTCCTCGAATTATTTTAATCTTCACTTAAATAAACTGCGAAAATGAAATTAAAAAATGTAAAAACGTAAAAGAATAATGTTTACACGATGACAATCCAACATAACACAACATTTGTGAAAGTTACATTATTTGAATGCATCTGCAGACATTTGCTAAACATTTTCTGTAACATTTACTGAATAGGCAATGAAGCATTTATCCGCTTGATGTTTTCCAGTAAGTTTCTTTGACTGTAATATTGTAGCAAACTTCGATCATCAAAAACAATTGCATTAAAAAAGAATACCATCGCCTTTAAAATAATATATGTAGATGGAGTCTTGTATAAAAGGAAATTGAGATTAGCAGTAAAGGGAAGGAGAACTACAAGCACTTCGATCCATTCGGTTTAACTCAGTATCATTTAGCTTATAGTTATTTGTTTTTCTGTATATAAAGATGCATAATATATCTGTATATATATAGATGTCATAATTTGACAGCTATACACATATATCACAAAAGACAAATAGTTGTAAGCCGAATGATACCGAGTAAAATTGAATTGGCTGATGAGTAATCCCTCTTTTTCTAATATTTTCTAATATCAACACTTCCCTTGTCCTGATTAGTAATATTATTATCGATGAAGAATACAATTTTAAAATATTAGCCATAAAACCGGTATTATTATGTACCGTATATACATTTATGTTATAAGATTATCGATTTGTAATCTATCTCTACTTAACTAAGCTTATCGATGACACACAATTAAATTTATATTTTAGCTGTTTAAAAAAAAACAGTAATGTAATTTATAAATAAAAGCTGTGTATATATATATATATATATATAATAAAAGCTGTTTATATATATAATGCTGTATCTTTGTAGTATATGTAACAACATAGTCTGATAAATTTAGAGCAGAAAAGGTACAAAAATTGGACACGGCATATTTTGTTTTTGAAAACACTAAGTTCTAACCTCTAGCTAAAAATTCAAATTAAAAATGTATGTCTACCATTGGAGGCTTGGAGATATTTCTTATCAGATCGTAGATTAGAACTAGTTGTGATAATACTGTTTCAATTTTTTTTGTTGATAAATGGCTTTTTTAAAAAATAGACATAAACTGAGATCTAAAAAAATTAAACGCCAAACTGACCCTATTCACTGAAAATTCACAGAAACATACGGCAAAGTATTGTAATAAATGATTAAATTATACAAATTATTTGAATTCAAAATAAAATTACATTAGTAAGTCTTTACAAAAATTTACACAGTACGGACTATCTTGACATACATTGTAAAGAATTCATTCTTGAATATGTACTAATTTAATATGTGCTTGGAATCAGCCGATATTCTCTTATAGTTTTTGAGATATTTCATATTAAAGTTTAGTAATTTTTATATTACATTGAGAGTAAAAAAAGCAGATAGAAAATATGACCTAAATCTTGACGTATGTTGTTAAGGTAATAATTCTGAGTGAAAAGGTTTTTTGAAAGAATTTTTTATTCATTCAATTTATTTCATTATTTATTACAAAATTATTAACGAATAAAGTTGATAATGCAAACGAGTGCTAAACATAATAATTTGAGTTTTATCGAGCATGAATTCTACATTCGTTGCATATTCGCATATTTAAATAAATGCGTGGTTAGGAAAAAAGCTCCGCTTCTTCTCCTAGCTTTTATTCTGAAAAAATTCTAATCTATCCTAACCCAAACCTAATTTTAATTTCAACACAGAAATAGATGTTGATTAGATTAAAAATTTTTTAAGGTAGCGATGTGCAGGAAGAGAGGCGGAGTTTCTTCTTCTCGCCTACATTTACTTTGCAATAAAAAAATGTACATATAATTTATATTTTATATATAATTTTTTATAATTAACACAGGTATGTAGAATAATTGTGTATATATATATAGAATAATTGAAGAAATAGGAAACAAATAAATAAATAAATTTCCGTTTGGAAACCAAAGATTGTATCGATAAGGCGTTACGAAACGTACTGAGTAATAAACATGACAACAAAAAAATATAAATTTATTTCTTCCTTTTTATTTCTTATTGTTTTTGTGTATAATATTATATATGTATGCTACGAGAGCATAACATTCTAAGATGTTTTAAAATTCTTGATTTTAGTTTTATGTACATATATAGCAAATTAACATTAACTGTGTCTGTATTGTGGTTGTGATCCGACAAAGCCTGTTCACGGAATCTGACAGCAAATTGGCGGCAGAAACCGAGCAGGATCTGCGCGCGCGCAATCTGATGACAGATTGGGTAGAAGAAACCAAGCAAGATCTGCAACTCCTAATCATTTAAATAAAATACTAATGTAAATAAGTATTTATGAAAACTCTTAATATTTAATTCGATTTCATTACACAGTTATATTAATGTTATACATATAAGTGTAATAAAATTGAATATTACAGGTGTATAAATATTACAGGTAAGTAACTGATTGTAAAGGACCCCGCACACATTTTACTAGTGTAAAAGTGGCTTCAGTCAAATTGGCTAAAATTGAAATATGTTGTAGTTTAGGTGGTGCTGATAAAATCTCCACAGACACAGAGTCCGAAAATCAAAACTATAAAAGATACAGTGGCTTAAAGTGTGTGAGTGCCTTTGGAGTTTAAAAAATACTTGTTTTTGAATATATGTATTAAGTTAATATATAAATGTTTGAAAAAATAATATATACAGGGTGTATCAGACCACCCGTGCCAGCCGAATATCTCGAAAACCGAGAACGGCAGACAAAAATATTTCATACAAAAGTTGTAGGGTTTCAAGTAACGCATTACATAATAATATTAGTACTTGAATAGCGTTGTCAAGGTCACGTGAAGGTCATCTTCAATTTCTTAAATGGAACTGCCTATTTTTCATTACATATTCTTGTAGCTTATCCCGAGAGCTTTCCAAAACACTATAATTAAGTTATTTTTCATTAAGTACTTTTCGAGTTATAAGGCTTAAAGTTTACAGTATTTTGACATAAAATACAAAATATCTTGTAAAACATTCAGTTTTCGGTAATCTTACCTTAATACTTTTATGCATAGAATAATGATACCAATTAATTGCTCGCACGCGCGTGCGTTTCTGGGTGAGTGAGTGTGTGTTTGTTTAAGCGAGGTGCGATGTAAGCATCTACTCTGCTTTGGAAGGAATTGGTTGCTCGAAGAATATCATCAGCACCTAAAGATCGAATTGCTTCATTTATCCTACGAATCATATCATCCCTTGTAGTACGTACATGATACGTTCACACCAAGTCCTTTACCTTTCTCCACAAATAATCATCAAGGACGGAGAGGTCTGGTGATCGGGATGGATAATTGATTGAGCATATTTGCCTATCCACTTTTTGGAGAAACATAGTATTTAGTACTGTACAGGCAACTCTCAATGTATGCAATGGGCATCTATCTTGTTGGAACCACATGCCCAGATGCAATCGCAGAGGAAGATTTTCTAATAAAGCAGAAAAATATGTCTCTATCAAGACTGAATATCTATCACCGTATAGATTTTCTTTAAAATAGGACCTACGATCTGACTTCCAATAACGCTGCACCAAACATTGACTTTCTAAACATGTTAATAATCCACTTTCCTCAATCAGTGAGAATTAATTGTGACCAATAACGACAGTTTCAAGTATTGACAGATCCATTACTTTTAAATGTATGTACATTCGTCAGAAAATTTTGAGGTGAAAATCAGATGGTTGTTGTCTTATACAGTTGCAAGATGTAAGTCTCTGTAGAAAAATATCATAATTCACCCTTACGGAAAAAACACTCAAAATTACACTCAATTTGAGTGTTATTTCGAACACTCAACTTGAGAGTAACACTCAACTTGAGAGTGACACTCAACTTTAGTGTAACCCTCAACTTGAGTGTAACCCTCAACTTAAGTGTTGATTTGAGTGTTACTTTCAACTTGAGAGTTAACTTCAGTGTTATTCTCAACTTGGAAGTTAATTGGAGTGTTATTTTTAAGTTGAGAGTAACACTCAAATTAATTCTCAAGTTGAGAATAACACTGAAGTTAACACTCAAGTTGAGAGTAACACTGAAGTTGTACTTTAATCTGAAGCGGCGATTGCTGCACTAAAGTTTAGGGTAACAATAAGCTCAATACGCAGTTCAATTAATGAACTATACGGCACTTGACAGACTACACTCTGAAATAAAATATTAGTTTAAGGTATTTTTTAATGGTCACAATAAATAACACACTATCGGTGAACATTTTTGTTAACAATTGTTTGTTGTGACCATTAAGTGCATGAAAATAATAAAATACATATACACTAGAAGCGTACATTAAATGAGAATGAAATGAAATTGAATGTTTTTATAAGAATAATCAGACATTTATTATCCAAGTGTCCGATATCCAACGCCTACCGCTTTCCTTCCTTCTCTCCTGCTCGCTCTCTCTCTCTCTCTCTCTCTCTCTCTCTCTCTCTCTCTCTCTCTCTCTCTCTCTCTCTCTCTCTCTCTCTCTCTTTGTTTTTTTTATTAATCAGAAATTAAGAATATTATTTAAAACAGAATTTATATAATAGGAAAGCGAAAGATTATTTGGACTGACCTAATATATTATTTTGTCTTAAATCAATATTCAAATATTATAACAGTGGTAATACATTTCTTGTTAAATAGAGAAGTTGATATAATTCCATTTAATTATACAATAGTCTCTGTGTTGTACAAAAATATATTCTTATTTACATGCTTATGCATTATCACTGTATACATTTATATATGTACTGTAAATAATAATATTTACTGTACAAAGTATACATAGTAATTTATTCAAATTGCAATACAACAAGAAAAAACTTTTTAGATATGTAATTGCACGAAATTCATATATGGCTTGAGACTGTATTGATACTGCGATACTGGCAAATCCTTCAGATTTCGTTTTATTATTTTTCTCAGAATTTTCAAAATCTTCATTATTTTTTCCAACATAGGTATATAATTTTTTCTCTAGCATATTGTAGCTGACATTAATATGTATTCAATATATATATTCAATATATATGTATTCAACTATGTATAATAATATTACCCTAAAAGGTCCTTATATTTCAAAATTTAAAGTTAAACAAAAAACACAAAATGTTAAATTAATTTTTATTAAAGTATTAGTTTAAATTAATTAATTTATTAGTATAAATGTTTAAAATGATGGTCTTCACTTTCAACGACAACAACAAAATGATTAATTTTATTGATTGTGTGATGCTCTCTCATAGAGTTTCTGCGATTTCAATAGTTTGCTAAATATCTGTAGCACGATAATGAACATCAATCGTAATTTCCTGTATCAGTATAATAAAACAACATTTATATATGATCAATCACTATCAATTTGTCGATGAATGTTTCATAATACATTACTAAAACAAAGAAAAAATTAATATGATTTTTATTTCTGATAAAAGTCAACAGTGTTTAAGAGCTGCAGTACGATTGTACAAAGAAAGATTTCCTGATCGCGATTGTGAGTGCCCATCGCTTTCTGTGTACGCAAATATAATTCAAATATTTCATGAAACTGGCAATAGAAAATAAAAAGTTTCTGAAACCTAAAAGTGTAACACATAAAAATTGCGATAGTTAAAACAAATCAATAGAAACTGACTGTAAATTTGGTATGGAGAATTTTAAATAATCAGATGATTGAATTTTATTTTATTGATGACACATTTAATAGACAGAAATATGTGCAACATTCTTACAAGATTTGCTACCAATTTGTTTACAAAATGTACCACTAAATGTGCATCTGTTAATGTAGTATCAACATGATAGTTGTCCAGCTCATTTTTGTGTTACAGCACAGGTCCTTAATGAATAATTCCTAAATTGCTGTATTGAAAAAAAACATATACATATATTATGATCACGTTCATTAGATTTTACATTGGACTTTTTCTTGTAAGAAAAGTTAAAAAAAGACGTTTATCGTGAACAATCTACAATATTAGATAATGGAGAGAAAGAGAGAACAAATAATTCGAGTTTTTGCTGCTATTACCACAAAAACTATTGAAAGAACAGCACGATAAATAATTCGTGATCTTAGAAAATGTATTGTTACTGAACATATATGTATACATATACATACAAAGTCCTGCCAGAAACAAGACACTTAATTATCTGTTTACTGATAATATAAAAAAATATTTCAAACATGACTTTTGAATAGTTTCGTAGAGCGAAAAATAATGAAAAAATTTATTCTAAGGTCATTTTCCTCAGAATTTGAAGGTCCTCATTATTTTCTCAAATGGAAGTACATAATTCTCTTGCATATTGTAGCTGACATTAATATGTATTCAGCCATGTATAATATGTATTTAGCCATAACTGATGCTAATTTGTTAGCAACTTCTGAGTAAATCTATTGCCAATCTGCTGGCATATTGAGTACATTTTGTTTACTGAGTAAATTATTTAAAGTTAAAAGTATTTATTAGATTCAGTTTAGTATAATTAATAAAAAACATAATATATAATATTTATGAATTTTTTTTTAACTTTTTCATTATTATAAAGTTTTAATATTTTAAAACTAAAAACTGTAATTATCATTGTATACAAGCTCGGCCCTTGAAAAACACCATTAGCTAGCTGAACTAAACGTAGTTGAAATATTAGAATATATATTTATATTTATATATTTATATACATGTATATACATACATGTATACACTATATACGAACAATGTCACTTGTCTCATAGTTAAAATTTCGAGCCTTAGTCCATCTCAATCAATGATCCATCTATCGGAAAATTTCAATAAAGCAAAAATATATTTGACATTAATGTAATGAAAATACATATTGATGTAAAAAACAGCTTTAGAGCCAGATTCTTGTTTTATTCCTTGCAATCCGCGCTACTTCATACAGCACACGCATTTTCATTATGATCGTAAAGTGAAAGTAGTCAAACGAGATTATTTCAAACTGTAAGCAGAATATAAAATATACGAAGGATTCGGACGACAATGAAAACTTCGCCTTTTGCGCCTCGGCATTTATACATTTTATTTGTTTTATATGATATGGTTCTATTTATATGAAGCTTATTTAGATTTGCGAGAAGATAAGATAAATCGAGAGTATTCTCTGTAATTGCTGTATATAGCAATAGCATCGAATAATGCCACGATATTCGACAACATATAATGTTACGTATTCGATAATATTTTTTATTCATCCTTCTCAGCTAATATTTTATTTTTCTCGACTACCTTTCTCTGCATCTAATTTATCGCTATAAGTTATAATATTTGCGTCACTATTGTATAGTAAAAAATATGTTAATGGTTGCTATATATAAAGAGAAGATATACATCGTGTATATATATATATATATATATATATATATATACACATATATATATATATGTATGTGTGTGTTGTATCTCATATATTCCGCGCCATATACCCAGTGACTATATAAACTGTGTAATATATATTATCCGTACTTCCCCTCTTTCCGCTATTCTATGTCCCGAAAAACACTTAATGGTCTTGTGGCAAGTTTTAATGCGATATACGGAATATTTCGATGTATCACGGCTGATTCGTTTTTGCTCGATGCATCTTGCGAAAATCACTATGATATAAGTGTAAATCATAAATGTAACTATGCATTTAAACTGTAATAAAGATAATATTATTTTGTATAATATCAACATTATAATCGAAGATTATAAAAAAAATTACTAGATTGAGTTAAACAGAATACTATATTTCACACACACACACGCGCGCGCGCGCGCACACACACACACACATACAGTCACACAATTGAATAATTTATAATGAATAATTATATAAATTGTATTACATATATATAAAAGGTACCTCTAATTGCATAATACATTATATTATTTCACTTGAATAAGTTTTCCGCAATTTTGCTTTCCTTGTTAATCAACGATTTCATATTTAATACACATACGACGTATGGATGTCTTCAATTTATACGAATTAACAATAAGACAAATTTGCGTAACAGTTGACATGTTAGAATTACAAACGATCAATTTTCCTGCTTATAGCAAATACAAATTGTATGTCAAACAAAAGTATCTGGTATGAGGCAAGTGAATATGCTTACTTAAGCATAATTGAGTGCTTAAGTAAACAATATCTAAATGTGTACACACATCAACATTGATTGAAAAAATCACTAACAAAAACATATTGTTTACAAGAAAAGATACGATCTATTTAAGATTTATAAACAAAGAAACTGATAGACAGTTAAAAAAGGAGAAAACTTTGAAAAAAATAATAATAATAAAGTAATGATAAAGATGATGATGATAGTGATGATGATGATGATGATGATGATGATGATAATGATTATGATGTGATGATCATGATAATTCCATTATGCTGAACTAGAGTCGGCACATTTAAAAGCAGCAGCCAAGATCACTGAGCAGCAAAAGTTGTATCGGCAGCATGGTGACAATGCATGTTTACTTCTCCAAAAATCTCATGAATATGTTAACATGGCTAATAATATTCATTTTCCTTAAATCAGCCAGATTGAAGTTCACGACTGAGAGATTTATCTTGATTTTAAAGATAAAGTATTTAACCTATTATAATCACATAATAGATATAGAAGTCTCTGTGATACTTATTTATACAGAACCCATTATATAGCGTCGAAATTACTCATGCATTATTCATCTCTATAACTCGATTCTATGCTGGCTTTACCATTTTAGATACGTATAAAATAGACGAAACTCTGAGGCTCCTCTACATTCTACGAGATATAGAATCCGCTGTCGTAAACAAAATGCTGAATCTTTTGGAACTATTTGTTCCTAATCATCAGGTAAATTTCAACTAACTAGATTGACTTCTTAAATTATCGTGCCAAAATTATATTTGTCAGAGTTCTCAATTTTATCTAATTGTGAGAGGAACATAGTCTTAAAAAAGCAGAGAAACAAACAAAAAAAAATATAGGGATCTCCAAACTCCATGCGCTATGTTCAAAGCATTTTGTTAAGCCCTATACTATAAATACAAACCGCAAACCATACTAGAGAATTACAACTACAAACTATATTGGAACCGAACCATCATTACAGACAAAACCACTCAAAGCAACCGATCTGACATCACGCTACTAAACGAGAGTAATAAGACAACATAGATATAGCCATACCTATTACTTACAATCTCACACAGGCACACACTGATAAATTAGCCAAATACACAGATCTCTCAATAGAAATTGAAACATAATGGCGTATAAGCACAGTAAGAATCGTCCCCATTATCATATCAGCTACTGAAGACATCCCAAAGACCCTACATGACGGCCTTCACGCATTAAACATCCATCCATTTTCATACATCCAAATGCAAAAAGCCGTCAATCTAAACACCTGTAGAATAGTGCCGAAATTTCTAACATTATCTGACGCCTGAATGCACTTGGGTTAGACCCGTGCAAACAGTAAACACCACCCCAGAAATGAAAGAGAACGCAAAGTTTAAAAAACATAATAACAATAATAATAAACCCCGTATATATGGTATCCAGGGTTCGGTCCAGCTAAAAATAGTACCATGGAATCCCCTCTGTCGTAAGAAACGACTAACAGCTGTCCGCTGTCCTTACTCTTTCCTTCCCCACCCGAACTCTCTCCCTGCCCTTATCCTTTATTTCCTTTCTCTTTCCCTCTCCGAAAACAGAAGGCTCCGGATGGGCTCAGGGGATTACATCTCCTCCTAAAACAAAAGAGACCCTAATAGAGTAATGTGCAATAATATGGAAGAAAGTAATGTGTATGGTGTGAACGAGATCAATCACGAAGTGAGAAGTATCGCCCAGCAGGGGAACTAGCAAGATAGCCCAAGTCATTATTCGGCGAAATCTTCGCAGAACCGAGGTCAGATGAGGTATTTCTAACCGCAAACATGCGAAATCCTCGGTATTCAGTATCGGACAACAACGTGTTGGAAGAACAATTAAATCAGCTTCAAACTACAGCGGATGGATGCACTAAAAAAAATAAGTAGACCATTGAGCAGTACCAAGAAATTATGTGATGCTACTATTATGCTCATATCACGAAACTTGAGGATGATTACGGTCAAAGGAATCTACAAGATCTGGAGAAAGCAGAACCTAGATATATTCCCCAATATGACTGCCAACATCTTAGCGAACCAGAGAAGGTTTATAGAACGCCAATTAAAGCTCAGTGAGAAGAAACTTAGTGGAATAAAAAAATGTACGCAGAATAGCTAGCGGAACACAGGGACAACAACACGATGAGTTAATACAGAAGAGAAATAAAGAAGTGTTGGAAGTTGGCCCTGAAAAAAGCTGGAAATTAGCAATGAAAGAACAATTCCTTTAGAAACAATAGAGGAGGGAAAATTAGAAAAGGAGATCAGAGATAAAATAGAGAAAGTATGAATATGAGAAATCGCAGAGAAAGTTAAGAAAGTTAAGTTCACGAAAACAACAAAGACCTAAATTACCAAAGTAAACAGAATCCTAACTGATATCACGCAAAAGAACCAGGAATTGTGCATAACGATATTAATTGTATAATGTATACCACGACAGCAATGATAGAGGGAGAAATTGAAAATATATCGAACATTGATAACAGCAGGAAAGAACCTCAATGGAATAAAAAGATCCAGAACGTCATAGAAGGCTATAGGAAAGAAATAGAAAGTTTTTGCAGAATATAAGAAGGGGATGCCAACCAAATAGATACTTTCAAAGGCCGAAAAGATTCTAAGTAAATATAGATCCTTAGATGTGAATAAAATAAACCAGGATCTGAAGATGAAATTACAGGCTAAAACGCAGAGATTGAAGAAGTATAAAAAGAAAAAATAGTGATGTAGATGGAGTGGCCTTCACTTGGACATAGTACAATTAGACACGTTACAAATGGACACAATATATTGCACACCGTTTATTTGGACACAGTGCATTTGGACACAGTAATTTTAGACACAGTAGCTTTTGGACACGTAAGAAAATGCGCACCATTCACTTGGACACCGTTCAATTGCACACTGTTCAATTGCACACCGTTCATTTGTACACCGTTCATTTGTACACCGTTCATTTGGACACCGTTCAATTGCACACCGTTTTATTTTTGTATACGTTTGAACCTGACACATTATATTGAAAGTTGCAAACCCATGTGGGACCATACAATTATTGACCTTGTTTTGCACTGAAAGCACTGGTCGATATGGATGGAAAGTTGCAAATCCATGTAGAATTGTACAATTATAGACTTCGGTGCGCAAAAGAACGATGTCCAAGTGAACGGTGTCCAAATGAACGGTGTGCAATTGAACGGTGTTCAAGTGAACGGTGCTCAATTGAACGGTGTTCAAGTGCGCATCTTTCTGTGTCCAAATGAACGGTGTCCAATTGAACCGTGTGCAAAGTATCGTGTCCATTTGCAACGTGTCCAATTGTACTGTGTCCAAGTGCACCGTAGATGCACTGAAAAACTTTTAATATTTAATTTGATAGTTCCTTCGCTTACCATCTTGCGACGTACTTTATCGCATTCAAATTTCTTTTCAAAATAGATATAAAGTCTGCAAGTCGCGGCTACTAATAAAAGATCAAAAATGTAATAAATGTTTCTATCTTTAATTCTTGAAATCTGATATAAGCACAATAGGAAATTTAAAATATTAAACTGATTTAAATCGGCAGGAAAAATGCATAATTATTCATTTGCTGCCTATTTGTAGCACAAAGTAGGAGTTTAATTCCCATATAATTATATCTATAATTATATCTCAAATTTTATAAATTTAATTATTTTCACAATTTATATTATTATTTACTTAATTATAAATTGAACCACTTATTTGCTGTGGGATATAATTATGATATAACGTATGTTATATGTTACATTTATGAGAGAGAAATTACAATTAACCAGTTATATCATATCAACTGTTATCGATAACACTTATGCACCTATAATAGTCAGTTTTATTGCATTTATATAACATTACTATAATTGTGTTTACTGAAATCGAATCAAATATTAAGAGCATTAATAAATACCAATTTATGTTACTATTCTATTTAAATCGCTAGAAGCTGCAGATATTACTCGGTTTCTGTCGCCAATCTGACATCAGGTTATGTTATCTGACATCAGGTTATGTTAGCAGATCTTGCTCGGTTTTTGCCGCTAATCTGCTATCTGCAGATTCTGAGAGCAGGTCTTGCTAGCAAATCACAATGCTACGGACATAGTTGATGTCAATTTTCTAGCAACTTTTGAGTATTTGCTGCC
>OX424451.1:12907993-12923553 GCA_949152495.1 Lasius fuliginosus
CAAAGCAGTCCACTAACTTTGTCCACCCACAAATATCTCTGCTATTTTACGCAATAGGAAAAAATTGAAGCTAGGATTTCCAGGTGCATGTCGAAGTTATATGATAGCAATAATTTCGTTGTGAATGGAGGCGTGAAAAAAATTTGAAAGTCAACTTTATTTTTTCAAATGGAATAACAATTTTTATAGCAGAATTCTGTATCTTTTATAATATAACGGCAAATCTTGAGGAAAAAAGCATATTAGAATACATGTATTCTAAAACTAATAGTTCTCGAGATATTCAACTTTTAAATTAATAGTCAGGACACTTATCCCTCAATGGATTCAGCTAATAAAGTTAACACGTGACTTGTGATGGTCAACGCATGACAAAATGTAATAAAATTTATTTTAATTGGTGGACACGGATATTGGTAGAGGACCAATTTTATGGCCATCCCTCCAATCTAATGCCATTTAATTTTCTTCTTTAAAGAAATATTAAAAATATGGTATATCAAGAAAAACTAAACACACCAGAAAATATAAGGCAACAGAATTATGATATAACATATGCTACAAAAAAAATCCAAAAATAAGAAAATAGGCACGTGACTCAATAATTCAAAGATTACAATCAATGCAAATAATAATAATTTTTTATAATGTACGCATTTTTTATAATGAACATTTTTTATATAATGTACACATACTGTAGCTCATACAGCACAAAAATGTTATAGACATATTGCAGAATAATTTTATTGAAAGATTGTTATATATTGCCATGGATGATATTATTAAACCTGAATATATAATTAGGTATCTTTGAAACGTGTTTTTTGTGATAAATGGAAAAAAGGTTGTTTATCCAATTAAATTCATTTCCTGTATAGTGCAAAATGAAATACTGTGTCATCTATTACAATTCATATTCTATATGCCATCACGGTGTATTGTATTTTATTATGTTAGTTTAGATTTTTGAAAACAACGACATGGCATTTTAACGGTCATTTTAACATCTTAACCATGCTTATATTGCTTTCACGCCATACGAATAATTTTATTCTCATTTATCGTAATTCTTTTTCGAGTAGATTTTTAGATACTGAATTATTTTCAATTAAAACAGCATGCCACATGTTAGATGCTTTATTAAAAGTTACGGAAACAACACTGCAAGAAAAGATATTAGCTTTTTATGTAAGTCCAAATATTTTTATTTTTGTTAAATTATAGTATGTACTTTCCTGTTGAATACAATATGTTGTAATTCATTTAAGGTTTCCAAAGGATGTTGACCGCTCTCAAACATTGCTAACAACCGTGGGAGAATCAAATAACAACACAATATAAATATGAAAATAAATCGTAATTGGAGGATTTACGAAGAACACTTCGACAAATATTTTATAATTACAGGTCAAAAACTTTTATAAATACTGGGCAAAAGATTAACTCCCCATGCAATTCCTTTTCCAATTAAAAGAATGGTATGTTGTACAACATTTTGTACTATTATTATCACATTGTGTACTATTATTATCACAAACAAATAGCAATAACAGTTTAATGAAAATTTTCTGTTTAACAGAGATATGCCAACATTACTTCCACGGACGAATATTAAATACAAATTACTGCAAGAAGAAAGTACTGCAAACAGGCAAAATGTGAATGTAAGTATTTTCAGTTTTGGTTGCTCTATTTGTTGAAAATTTTCCACTTAATAGAAATGTGCCAACATACTTTCACAGACAGATATTAAAAACAGCTGTCAAAAAAGTGTTGCAGACAGACAAAATGTGAATGTGAGTATTAATAATTTTAATAGCTTTATTTTATAAACTTTACTTCAACTAATTTTTGTCTTTTGATATTCCAGGATATTATTAATACCACGCAAAAACGATGCTATTGTTGCCAATGCTTCTCCACATGAAAATTCCATGAAAATGAAGACGTAAAAATACTTTTAGCGATTATTATCCGAAGTATAATAATTTCATAATTAATTGGATGATAATTTTGCTTTTTCTTTTTTTAGATTGCTGTGAACAATTTCTATGATGTCCAGAATACCTCTGTTAAGCCTTTCTTGTAAACCGTGGATTGTATATAAAAAAATATGCCACAAACTGTACGAAAAAAATGTATAGATTACGGCAAGAGAAAGGACGTTTAAAGAGAATTTCATTTAACCAAAAGCAACGAATAAATTCTTTTAAAAAATTCATGCTCTAAGGCAGAAAGTTCGGCAGAGGAACGAAAAAATTTGCACTTTGCAAGCGCTGCAAAAGCTACAAGAGGAACAAGTGATATTGTTTGAATTTTCTTCCTCCATAAAAAACATACTTCGATAATGAAATAATACTAGAAATTTTGAAAAATAGCAAAAGAATCCCAAGAGGCAGGCGGTACTCAGAAGAAGTAAAAAAATTTGCGCTTTAAATTTTTGATTGCTTTCCAACTGTATACAAGCGCTGCAGGTAAGCTTGTTACTTGATTAAGTCTTTTTTTATGTTCGCTAAGCAATACTTTACTTTTCAGAAAGCATCTTCCTTTACCAGCCATAACTTCGTTAAAAAATTGGATGTCTTCCGTCAACGCAAATCCTGAGTTCTTTTCTGATGTCTCCGCAGTGTTAGAAACTCTCCCACTTGATGACAAACAATGCTATTTAATCGTGGATGCGATATCAATTCGTAAAGGTGCAACTTATAAACATAGAGATTGTAGATACAGTTACGTTGATTTTGAAGGAAATCACGAAGATTTTGTTAATACTCTGGCAGATGAAACGTTCATGCTTGTATCTTTGAAGGAAAATTGGAGATGGCCCATAACATATTTTCTCATAGCAAAAGTAGATGCAGAAATTCAGGCATAGTTACTTAATCAAACTTTGGAGTTAACTTTGGATGTGATCTGGTAATAAAATTTTCAGATTTAGGTTTGCTACAATTGTAGCGGCTTTCTTGGTGGTTTACATCAGTATTAACTTTGTCTTCAGATTCGATCAATGACATGTAATGATACTAATACAAATATATCAATCATGGAAGCCTTGGATTGCAAGTTGCTCAGATTGCCTTTAGAAAAGATTCAAGTGTATTTTTCTCATCCAAATGGTAAGTGATGGTAATGTCAGTTACATTATTTGTTTATTTATACAGAATACATCTTTATAGATAAGGATAGAGTATACTTTACATCAGACGCGTGCCATATGTTGAAACTAGCACGTAAGATTATGTCGCATTGCAAACAGTTGCTATCTGAAAAGGGGATAATAAGATGGCAGTACATTCGAGAACTATATTATTGGCAGTCGGCCATCGGCTTAAAGTTTGTAAATAAACTTAACAAAACTCACATTCAATGGGGAAAAAATCCCATGAAAGTGCATTTTGCGGCCCAGACTTTAAGTTCGTCAGTAACAAATGCTATAGAAGCATTAAGGCCTAGACACAATGAGAGAAATAAGGCACAGGGAATAGAGCACAGAAATTTTCTGGGCCCTTAAAAGAGGTGCAGGGCACAGTTTATTAAAAAATTTCGGAGCAAAGGTGGAATTCATAAAAATAATAGATAGAATATTCCACTTCTTAAACTCGAGATCACCATACGGAAAAGAATACAAAAGTCTTATTAATAAAAACAACATCGTCCACCTGAAGAAACAGGTACTAGAGAAAGTTCAGTATCTGTTTATTTTGACGCACGACAGTGAAGCACTTGTTAAAACCAAAAAAGGTTTCTGACGATCCAAAGAAAATATATTTGTTTGCAAATCGCATGTTTATTGGATTTACAGCTACAGTAATTAGTATATTGGAACTGGCAGAAAATTTGTTTCATAAAAATCAAATTAAATATTTATTAACCTATAATATGTAGGATCATATCGAAATGTTTTTTGCCAAAATCAGAGCAAGGGAAGAGTGCAATAATAATCCAAATGCATAGCAGCTGCAAGCTGCGATAAAAGTACTTCTTATAAAAAATTCAATTACTTCCCCCAAGACAGCTAATTGCATTCCAGTGGACATGTTTTCGGTAGGTATGTATATTGAAGAAATTATTTTTACTGGATTTAATATGTAATATATTTATACGAAGTGTGTTTTCTTTAAAATGGAACTAAAGGGAACAACGACATAATGATAAAAACGACGAAGAATTGAAGAAAGAAATGAAGAAAGAAGTATTTAACTTCTTTCTCCATTTCTTTTTGTATCGTGCTCAATTAATAAATGAAAAAGATCAATTAAACTCTCATTTAAAAGATTCAATATATTATATTGGAGGTTATATACTGAAAACCATTATAAATTACGTATAATGCAACTCCTGTAGAAACAGATTAATTTTGCGACAAGGCGATTATTATTATGTCATTACCACATTACATGAAGTTTACAGTAATTGTATCGAGAGGCACAGGATATTTCTAGATATAAATAATAATAATAATTAACTGTTTGTATACTGTAGGTAAATTGGTTTTACCATTCTCTGAAGTATATCAAGTGCTGTTTTAAGCGGAAAAATATCTGACAAATTCCACGAAAAATTTCAAGACATTTTCAGATAATTTAATAAAAAAGCTATATATTACTGTCCTCAGAAATTATTTGATAGGAACATATTAAAAGAAAGTTATGACAGAGCTCCCGATGAGATGCTGCACAATTTAACTCTTATATCTGTAATTATTACTAATTGTAAGCACCGTTTACATCTACAAACTGCAGCGAAAAATTATAATATTATGCTCTCAAGTATAAGGCAAGGGGCCGCAATGCAGTTTTATTTAAACATTGCCAAACATTTAAACATTGTTTGACGAGTAAACCTCGAGACACCCTATATATATATATATATATATATATATATATATATATGTATGTATGTATACATATATACAGGGTGCAATAACTATTACCACCTTAAATATCTTTGAATCTATAAGGTCCAGAAGAAGATTTGTGTAATCAAAATTGTACGGTACAAAGGGGGCTATCATATGGCGATAATAATTTTTGTCCGAGTGGAGGCGCTTCGGAGATATCAAGGTCATCTTCATTTTTTTGAATTGGTTCGGTTCTTTTCTATAATATGATAGAGGAGCTCAAAACAAGTTCAGAACTCATAGCACAAGATCATTGAACAAGATTAAAAAGAAAAAAAATACGTTTTTCAATGTAATTATTTAATAAAATTTAAAATTTTATTTATATGGAAATTAGACTTTACAGTCTAAGTAGTACAATAAACGGGCGATTTTCACTCATTTGGACATTTATCTATCCGATTTCTGAATAATCAGTTCAATATCTGAATTCCCTCTTTATTGAGATCGTATCAGAAAAATTACACTGATAGAAATAGTTAGGACACTTTTAATCTTAATACCCGCTTTTTGCAAGCTTTATATAATTCTCATGACTAAAACTTAAATACGAGATAAATAGCGCATCGCGCGTTGCATAGCGGTAAGCAAACAAACTAGCGACTACTGAATACTGTTTTTTGTAATGTTTTTGGAATGTTGCAGTAACATTTCTCATGAAATATTACAGTTACATGTTCCTATAATGTCTCTACAATATTACATTGCAACTTGCAAATTTGTAACATTGCTGCAATGTAATTGCAATGCTCTATGCTGTATGGGATCTTCCCAAATTGAATGCAAGTAGACGCCATTATGACTTTGCAGTAAATTCCAGTGTGCTACGTCCTCATTAAGCTCAATTTCTGACAGCACGGCTTGTCGATATAATATGACAAATGCATCAAAATCGAGTATTGTTTGCTATTACGTCATGACAACAGATACGTAGCAAATATTAAACAAAGTCTATCATATCGAACACTAACGGCAGAAATGCAGCAGAAGTCGAACATGATCTGCTGTCACGGTGTGAGAGCAGAAACGTGGCCAGAATGCAACACAACCTATTATATCAAATACTGATGGCAGAAACGCAGCAGAAATCGAGCATAGCCTGCTATCACGATGTGGCGGCAAAAACGCGGCATGAAAGATCCGATAATTTAATATATATTAACTCTATTATAATGCACATATTTTCACACAACACGCATGCATATACCATACATATACATACGCATACACTTATACACAATTCACAAAATTTTTCGCGCTTTTGATGCCATAATTTATCTAATATAACTTCAATGAAAGATCAAAAATCATCAATAAATAAAATTATTGCAATTATATTATTGACAAAAGCGAAAAATCATATAATAAAATAAACAAAAATGTACAGTCTTATAAATTTACCTTAATAATCTTTCAAAAAAAAGAGAGAGAAGTATACATTATCTTATTTCAAACTTATTCTATTTTCTTACTTAATTTACTTTCAAAGTGTAATTTAATATAAGAACTAAAAAAGAGTGATATAATCGTTTAAAAATTACCTTTTTTATAAAAGGTAGAAAAAGGCGTCAAGTTAATTCTGTTCAAAAAATTATTGTACAAAAAAATATTATATTTTGTATATTTTATTGATTAAACTTTTATTACTTTTTTTACAAAATCAGAAAATTGCCAAGAATAAAAGTTGAGAATAAAAGTTATGTATATTATAAAATTTATTTTTTTTTATTATGTTTCAATATTAAAATTGTTTCATTAAATAAAATGCAAAATATAATTATATATTTTATTTAATATCAATAAATATAATGCAATTAAAGTAATTAAAGGTAATTAAATTTAATGCAAAAAACTTAGCACTGCTACGTAGAATTATTTTTACATATTTTAATTTGTACTTTAATTTATATTTTAATGTTTTAATACAATACTTAAAGATACATATTAATAATAATTTTTTATCAAAATCAGTCAAACATTATTAGTTATGCTCATAGGAGCATCAAGTTTTTTCGCATTAATTCTGGATGTTATGGAATATACCATTGATATTGTTAGACTACTAAGAATATGTTAGAAATCATTCAGGTTAAAATTAAAACTTTAAAATAAGAATGAGTAGTATCAAAACTGGTTAATTAGCGGAAGCCTAAGCAAAGGTACAAAGAGAAAGTACGAGACAGAAGAAAGAAGACGATGCAACGTGACTGTTCATGCTGCAGGTGGTAGATGCTGCGATGGTAAAATGACCTTGGCAGTCAGGAATCCGGTCTGACAACATGGATCGACACAAACCACTGGCGTAAGAATTCCTTCGTTCATCCGTCTATACGTCTTCTATCCGTTTATTCGTCCGCGATGGGACTATCTCACAATTGATATGTACGGACATGTACCGATAAATATTTCAAATTTATTTCGAACTAAGCGAACAGAGCTCTACTTTTAAGTTTTTTAAAATTACATGAATGAAAAGACTTTACCCAGCTTTTGATACAATATATATATCATATGATTCTTCAGGTATGTAAGATATTTACGCGTGAGATCTCTATATATAAAAGAAGAATATTATATATACGCGAAAACTATCTATTCTCACTAATACTTAGAACATCGATCAAGTTATAATTCATATTTTACTACTAAATGTCGATAAAACTGTCATATGTTTTATTAACAATTGCACGATTGTAAACTATCATTGCATTACTTAAGAAGAGGAATCATGTGATAATTCTGTTATAATATCGTAATATACGCGCAACAAGGTTACGTGCGTCCTACATTTGCACGCATTCGCTATAGATCGGCTAGTTCCCTTTCGTTCTCGTTCATTATTCTACCTATCATCCAATTTTTAAACGTATTACGACCTATCGAAATTTGCAACGTAGGCTTATGTGACTATAGTTATGTATACACGAGTTGACCTGAACGAAAGGAAACAAATGAAGCACGCGCCTAACCTGTGTAAGTTGAACGGCCTTAAGGACTCAGGTGCATACACCAGATGTTTGTCGTCCTGCGAATAAATGTACGAACGAACGATATCAAACCGATATTAAAGAGCTAGAGAAAGAGAGAAAGAGAAAAAAAAGAGAGAATGGAGATTTAATTTTTTTAAAATTAAATTAATTGCAAAAATTGACTGCATTATAGAAAATAAAAATTTAAATATTACAGAAAAATGTGTGTGGCGCAAGAACATTACATTCTTTTCGATGAGATCTTGCACTGAGCTTAACGAAAATTTGTATTTGAATATATATATATATATATATATATATATATATATATATATATATATTGACATATGTCAATCTCTAACGCACGAGTCAGAAGTTGGCCATATCGCAGGACCGAAAGTAAAAAGGTAGACGTCGCCCGCGAAACTTCGAGCCGATAAAACTCATATACTATGTAAAATTTTTACATTAAATCATACATCGTTGTATTTGCTTCAAACAGCGCTACAACTTTCATTATATCGAAGTATCCACATTATTATAAAAGAATTATGCGTACCTCTCCGTTCGTTAACATAGAGAGCTTTTGTAAGTAACCACTATGCTTACAATAGAGTTCAGTTTGAATCATTTAATTTGATATATATTTGTTATGGTCTATCTCTTTTAGTTTAAAAGATAAAAGGGGATTGCCACTTTTGGTGGGACACCCTGTATATATATATATATATATATATATATATATATATATATATATATTCAGTTATCACAGATCATATAGATGTTCAATTATCATAGATCATAATAGACATCACACAATGAAAATAGAAAAAAAATATATATATTACATATCGTATTGGTTATTTTTTTAGATTTAGATGTAAACTTCGGTTTAATCGCGAATCTATGTTCCCTATCATCATATAAAGAAATGCCATAAATATATCGAGATAAAATCGATAATCTTATAGCAATAATGTTGATGTAGATCATCAAGCAGTGATGATTTATTCACGAGAGTGTGATAGAGTTTTGACGTTGACTGATTCGTCACAAATAATAAACTAGTAAACTATTAAATGTTGTTAACCGCAAGACATATGAGAGAGAGAGAGAGAGAGAGAGAGAGAGAGAGAGAGAGAGAGAGAGAGAGGAGAGAGAGAGAGAGGAGAGAGGAGAGAGAGAGGAGAGAGAGAGGAGAGAGAGAGAGGAGAGAGAGAGGAGAGAGAGGAGAGCGAGGGAAGAGAGGGAGAGAGGGGGTGAAAAGGGGAGAGGGAGAGGGGGAAGGGAGAGGGGAGAGGGGAAGAGGGGGGAGAGAGGGGAGGGAGGGGGAGAGAGGGGCGGGGGAGGCGGGGAGAGGAGGGAGAAAGAGGGGGGAGGGTGAAAGAGAGGGGAGGGGTGGGAGAGGGGGAGAGGGAGAGAGACGTATCATACAATAAATGTAACTTTTGTGTTTAAAAGTGGAGTCAAATTTGAAAATGAATCGAATTGCTTTTAATGTCGAGTTGTCGTTGTTACTTTAGAACAGTTGATCACGATCAAATATGCGATTTTTTTAGACATGCAAGGGAATATGAAAACCGAATTAGCGAACAAAGGATCTTTTTAATAATTGAACAGTGCGTGAGATGAAGGATAAATCACTGATCAAAATTGTATACAGCAATGTATAATAATGCCAATTAGGGAGCATTAATGTAGAATATTTTACATAATATTCCATAATGCTTACTAGTAATGTTCAAAGAAAGTAAAACGCGAACATTTGTATATCTTACCCACTTCGACACTAAATTTAAATCAATATCGATATATATCCACACAGATCGCTTTCTAAAAAAATTGTTGTGTGTATTTTCTTTTAAACCAAAAAACTGAAAGATAAAACTGTAGAGAAAAATGATATACATCAATTGACTAATAATGCCGAAAATGATATACATCAATTGGCTAATAATGCCGAATTACGGAATATTGCTACAGAATTTCTGATGTAATGCTCCGTAATGCATAAGCAATGTCCTATAATATCCACTAATACCCAAACGATGTCTAATAATACCCACTCTTTTCAAGTAATGTCTACTGAAATTAAAACAATATTTTGTAGTGCTTCGAGTCTGTACACTGCAATGCCAGCGGTTTACTCCACAATATATATATATATATATATATATATATATATATTTTATGGAGAGAACCATAAAAATCACATAAAAAAGAAATAGTCGCATTGTATAGTGTTAACAGTATCGCAAATAAAATAATATTGAATAAATCTTAAACGGACATTAATCTATTATTAATGAGAATTTATCGGAATCTACGATCAAACTTTATCACATAAATTTGTTTTAATAATACAAAAAGAGAGAATTTACATCTATTAATGTGAATCAAGAATATCGCAACACAGATGTAATGCGAAATTAAAATGCAACTTAACATTAATCATTACACGAAATATACAATCAGTTTGTATAGATTTTTTACGTTTTATCAATAATAGATAAATGTGTGATTGACATATTTCACGCATTATGAAAATGCAGCTCCAAATCGATTAACAGTCGCAAGTGAAAACTAATCAAGAAAATAATACTTTTTCGAAAAAGCTTTACTCTCATGATAAAAGCTCGAGCAATAAATATCTCGACTCTAGAACGTTCACCGATTGCATTTTAAAAAGCTATCTAATGCCGGGTAACAAGTAGCGTAGGGTTTTGACCAGATCTGGGGCATTAATCCGGGGATGGTCCATTAGATTTACTCTACTTTAGCTCAATTGGAGGTGAAAAAAAGAGAAGGAATTTGGCCGCATTCTTTACTGTTCTTTTATATGCATCATAGATTGTACGTAAAATTTATTTATTAAATAGGTTATATTGACAGCAAAATATATTTGTAAAAGGTAAATTTAAATTAATTAAGTTTGATTATATTTGCACATGAATAATCTGTTCTCAAATACAGGGTAACTCGTCTAATAAAATCAAATCTGATCGCATTTTCTAGAAGCGTTTATAATAAATAAATATTATTTATAATAAGTTTAAAACAAATATAAGTAATTATTAAATTAACAAGAAAAATTAGTGCTTGATGCACAAGTTAGTTTCAATGAAAAATTAATTTTCATTGATGCCGATGCACTATCCGCGTTTAGCTCTTACTAGTCCGTTGAAATTTAAATTTGTATTAAATTATTATTAAATATAAATATTTATATATTCTGCCAAACATATCTTAACTTATCTAAACATATCTTAATCAAATAATAATAATAGTAATAGCATATCAAAGACAAGTCTCGCGCCAAGTCACACGCAGCAACAGCGAGGCAGATCATGTATTTATACTCGAACCGCCCAGTTGCGAGAAGCTTAGATTATCGGATCTCACAATAATGGCTGGATCGATCAAGTTCTTACTAGGCTTAATCGATAGTTTGAGTCTGAATTATATTAGAAAAAAGTGTCTTTCTTATTACTCTACATATATCATGAACGGAGATATTATGCAGTCACAATGGAAATTTTCTTGTAAGAAACATCATCGAAAAAATATACGACTGAAAACTGTGATACAAGATGACGCTAACGGTGCTTGCCACGGATGGTAAATCAATTGTATTGTATCGACCGTACTGACTCTATATCGTCTAATATATCAAATCAAATATATTATAATACATAAGGTATATATTATAATACATAAGGTCTCTCTTATAAGGTCAGTGCAGCTAATTACGCCACCTTAAGCTTTTGAATTTTTTGGACACTTTGCTGAGGGTTGAGTGGAAAAATTAAGTGTATCATAATTAAAAGTGATCTTTTGGCTACCTCAAAAAACTATTTCAACGCTTTACCTCCCCCCCCCCCTTTTCCATCAGCCGTTTCAAAAAAGTGCGTCAAAGTGGCGTATTTACCGACACGTGCAGCTAATTACGCCTAAATCTAATTAAAAATTCATATAAAGTGATTTTGAGGCATGGAATCACGTGAGAAACCAACTCAGGGCTTTGGAATAAACATTTTGTGAGTTTTACTCACAATTCTAATGCACAAAAAAAGAAGACGGGAAGAGATTTGTAATTGTGTTTTGGTTCCAAATTTTTAAAAAATAAGCAACAAGTTTTTTATTTTTTCTTATGAAAGTAAACAAAAAGACATCGAAAGAGCTGCTACAGTCAAAACGGATCTAAATACAAAACATAAAGACCAAATTCGTTAGTAATTCTAATGAGTTCTTAAAGTGACGTAATTATCAACTGCCTAAAATTTCGTAAATAATAGTATCTTGTGTAGCAAATGTGGAAAACAACGAATTACGTCGCGCGTGAAGTTGCCGCATGAGCCGAGGGCTTATTATCACATGGTCTGAAGGAACATCGATACTAACGACAGGGGCAGGAGGCTCTTAAATCTAGCGACCACTGATTTAGAGATCCTAAATAAGAGAAACGAGGCCAACATTCTAGGGTGAATTGAGGTGTAAGGTGCTTGATCTTACCCTGTGTTCCAGGAACTTAGTTGGTGAGGTGATCGGTTGGATGATGTCACATAAGCCCTTTCTTTTTTATTACAAGCAGATTGTCTTCGGGCTTGCTTACGTGAAGCCCGAGGCAATCAAGTGGAGAATTCCGAAGAAGACGGATTGGGAGCGGTGCACTTGGACACAGTACAATTGGACACGTTGCAAATGGACACGAAATTTTGCACACGGTTTAAATGGACACGATTCAATTGGACACCGTTCATTTGGACACGTAAAAGTTGCACACCGTTCATTTGGACACGTAAAAGTTGCACACGGTACAAATGGACACCGTTTAATTGCGCAATACAAAGTGGTATTCCACATGGGTTTGTAACGGTGGGGGGTGGGGGTATGATCTGTGCGTGTACTTTCCAAATGAACGGTGTCCATTTGCACCGTGTCCAATTGAACGGTGTGCAACTTTTACGTGTCCAATTGAACGGTGTGCAATTTTTACGTGTCCAAATGAACGGTGTGCATTTTTATGTGTCCAATTGAACGGTGTGCAACTTTTACGTGTCCAAATAAACGGTGTGCAACTTTTACGTGTCCAAATGAACGGTGTCCAATTGATCGGTGTCCAATTGAACCGTGTGCAAAATTTTGTATCCATTTGCAACGGGTCCAATTGTACCGTGTCCAAATGAAGGCCACTCAGACGGATTAGGTCTCTTTCCAGAGAGAGTTATCCGCTGGTCTCTGTAACTTCCCTAAAAAGCCAGGGACCAACGAGAAGATAGAACTCTGTGTAGATTATCTACAGAAAGCATTAGTCGGCAGCTTCAAAGGGAACTGCCCTGAGAGGGCAGTCAGTTTAGGAAGATTTCTTTGAGGGAACTGCAGAGGCTCAAGGTGAGGCTCGGCATGCCTAAAATAGAGTCAGGAACACGGAGAGTCTATCCGACTGGGACCTTTATCGAAAGTTCCAAAAGGCCTATAGGGACTCTGTGGTCACCGCCAAGAGAGAAGGCTGGAGAGAGTTCTGCGAGTCTGTGGAGGAGGTTCCTGAGGCCTCGAGACTCTGTAGAATTCTAGTCAAAAACCTGGACTCAACCCTCCAAGCCATACGCCTTCCGGAGAGGAAGGTGGCTTTGGAGGAGCGGTGTCTGATTCATCTCCTGGAGATCAACCTTCCGGACTTCAAGAGGCGATATAATGTCAAATCGGACAATTGGGTCTTGGAGCGCAGATTAAGGGCACGAAGTGACGATAGGGACGGCCTGTATTGTTAAGCCGGAAAGGGTGGAATGGGCTGTCAGTTCTTTAAACCATTTAAGTTCCCAGGACCGGATGGTATTTTTTTGGCGCTCCTGCAAGAGGGGCTCGGACATATCATCAGACCGCTTACGCGAACGTTGAGAGCGTGTATTGGTTTCGGCTAGACACTCAAAGTTTGGAGGCTGGCGAGGGTGGTATTTATCTGTATGTATTTCCCTAAAATACGGAGAACATGCTGCACTGCCAAGGATTATAGACGATCAGCCTGACGTCTTTCCTTCTGAAGACGTTGAAGAAGCTGGTCAATGTCTTCCTAACAATTAACACATCTTGCAAAGCCCTTACAATTAAGCTTTATATGTCCATACCTGTAATACGAATGGCATTGAGAAACTCTGGGAACATAAGGCGTAACTGGATAGGAAACATGGAACATTGTTATGTATTTTGGCAACCGTTGACCCTCAAATGAAATTGAGACAGATTTAGTTGGAACATAATTAAATTTATCATTATTGTTGTTGCCATCTGAGTTAGTGTCTGTAGCGGAGAAATTAACTTTACGACTAAATCTTTTAGCAGAGATAATTTTGAACGGACTATTAGAGCTCAAAACGATATCATCTTCAGAGACACCTACAGGAACATCTCTGATAATACCTTTACGCATTGTAAAGAAAGGCGGTATAAATGCTATGTAATCTTTTTCTTTTAAAATTGAGAGGTGTACAAGAAGTTTGTTGAAAAAGTTCGTTGGCTGCGTTTGCAGTTTTTAGAAACACTGCCACCTTGGAATATCCAACCTTTTTGACTTCAAGAACACTTTCCTTCATAATTGAATGAATAACCTTTCCTACTGAGACAGGATGTAACTGAGCCGTGGGGTTAGAAACCTTTTGTACATGAACACAGAACGGGCTGATTGCCACTGGAGTAACGATTATTGAGTATAGCATCCGATAGAGACGAAGGCATGGTAGACACCGTAGAAGAAGTAGTAGAAAGACTTACTTTATGAGTGTCGTTTTTACTACGTTTGCTTTTTTACTCGAGGAGGACGCCTGTAGAGCTGACTTTCCTGGATATACTACTCTTTTAGGTGGTTTTATCTTTTTAATCGGTCCTTCGTTCGTTGCTTTATCTCGAGTATTCGGCATGCCAGAGACAGGTGAATCGCCTACAACTTTTTTAATAAGTTCACTAGGTAGCTTAGATGGGAATCATTCGTCCATTAACGAGGAAAGAGCTGTTCCCATGGAAGAATTTAAAGAAGGATCCATTTCCATTTTATCTTCATCTAGTATGTTATCGTTACCGTTACTGATGTCTGACATTTTTAGATTATTAGGACCTTGGAGGGGAAAAGAATAAGAAAGATAAAGAGGAAAGTGATAGTATTGATGACCAAAGAAGGAAAATTCAAGGATGAAAAGGTATGTAAAGAGAACAAAGGGACAAAGGATATGTCGAGCCAAGATGGCCGACCTCTTTGTCTTCATAGGTCACGATACGCGCTATTACTTTTTGATGATATTTATACAGATCCCGGGCTAAAATATTCTAAATCACACTGACTACTGCACTTTAGCGTGATACAGAGGCACTCAAGTATAGCCCAGAAATGGGCTGATTAAATATAGAACAACTCTAATTTCAGTAGAGACGTGAATATCACATGCTAGTCGTACGCATACCAGAACCGGAATCGTAACTACCTTTATTCTTAAAATATTTTTACTTACAAAACACAACTCCTAAATGCTATATCTTCTATTTGGGTAAATATGCATAAAAGGTCACACCTCACCAATTTAATCGCCACTTAGATATGTTGTAGGGGGGAATGTTCTGAGTAATTCCCCGTAAGAATGAAGTGGCGGACGGCATTGGTTTAGGAGATATATTGGAGAGATTTATTGCATTTTGTTTCGTAT
>OX424451.1:12923753-13008325 GCA_949152495.1 Lasius fuliginosus
GAAACGCGTATGGCCCGCGTCGCTCAACGGAAACCCTTAGAGTCATGGATACCACCTTTATTCTTTTTATAGCTTTACTGTCTTTTCGAGCGTATTGGATAAGCACGCTGCGATATGTGATTGATATCTATTTATCTATCTAGCGACAGAAAATTTAAAGTTTTATTTTCCACGACTTAATATCTTTTATAATTATCTATTTGAAATTTATATCAACTGGTCCAATTTATTGAGCACAAATTTATAGACAACATAATATTGCAAAAATAAGCCGCTAATAACGTCTCGACTTTTTTTATTAAAACTGCAAGTGTGATACGTATGAATTTACGATTTAAGCTATTTTTAAATATAATTTTATTTTATTTCCGATAATTAAATTGTTGGATAACGAAGACGAGAATTGTGACACGAGTTTCACACCCATCGTTTTCGATTCGAACCGCATGCTAATCGACCGTTTAATAGCAGGAGGTGAATGAGAATGGAGTTAAACACGAAAACGAAGGAAGTCATGGAAGCACAATCGTCTCGTACAGAATCTGAAACAGAATCAACATAGGGTATTATCAGTTTGCAACATCTTTTTAAATATAATCGGCTTTAACGATACTTTGATTAAGCAAACTATTTTTATAATGTTGATAAGCTAAATTTTACCAAGAATTACAAATCTAAGGCAGTTTTGTTGTTTTTTTTATTTCGATTATATGAAGTGCTAACTAAGATATTGACAGAATTCGTTGTATTTTTAGGTCACTGAATCAACTAATATATGTTGATACATGATACATACATAAAAATATTAAATATTAGTATAAAACATAAAATATTAGTATTAATAAACAAACATGCATATATCTCGTTTTTTATATTATACAGTTTTTTAGATTTATACAAATAAGATTCGATCGTGTCATTGGAATTTGTTATTTAAGAATTTCTCGTGATTAAAGTGCGTGTCATGACTGATTATAGGTTAACTGTGAAGAAGATATACGAAGCATCATATCGTGAAATATTCCTTATTGTTAACATCGTACAAATAAAATCAGTCACGAATAGTAGTCACGTGGTTTGCACGTGGATTTCATTCATGAAACATGCTTATAGATCGTAGCCGGAGCAACGCCAGCAGCAGTAACAATGGCTGGCTGTTGTCGCTGTAGTAGTGATAATGTTGGTAGTAGTGATGAGTAATAACATTGAATATAGTCGTAGTAGTAGTAAGCAGACAGGCAGACAGTCTAGCAAGCAGAAAGGTGGTTAACCTGAACTGGCTGGCTGGCAAGTCGAGGCAATGGTGGATGTCGTAGAGTGGAGTTTGTAGTAGCATACGTGTGTTGGTTTACGCCCCAAGCGAGCTATCTAGCCAGCCAACCAGCCAACCAATCAACCAAGCGGAGTAGAGAGAACATGAAGGAAAACGAAGAAGAGGAATCATGAACCATAGGATCAGAAACATCATGGTATCTTCTTCTTTTCGACCTTTCCTTCCTCGAAATTGCTTAAAGTCTCTCTTATGACACATATCCATTATCTACGCCATCGTCTAAAGATTACAACTTTAAAACTGTTCTTATATCTTGCTTCGTTCCTTTGCAACCTCTATTCTTTCACTTTCATCTTTTCCTTTCTTGCGATGCTCGTTCACTCATGTCTGCATGAGTCCAACTAACCCAATGAGCACAAATGTTTTCTAGTGACCAATTTTATTAGAACAATATGCTTTAATTGCACTTGATTTCATTACATGTTTTAAATATATAATCGAATATCAAAATACTTGTTATCATTAATAATGATGAATGCAATTTGTATTGATATACTAATACAAAATAAAATTGGGATTCCTACTGCGATTCCTAAAGTTGATTCGTCTTGCAAGCTACAAAATCGATTGGTGATAGCAGCAAATATGTGTGCATCATTACTAATGTGTATACATTTATAAAAAAAAATTTAGCTCTAAATTTATATTAATTTATGCATATTTAAAATATTATATATATATATTAAATATATATATTAAAATATTAATTTATGCATATTTTTGTATAATTACTGGCTTATTAATTATGACATAACAATTGTAGTCATTAAAACATTATTAACATAGGTCAATAATATAGCAATACAATTAGCTTTTTCTCTTTTCTCTGTACATTATCAGTATTACGTTTGCGTTTAGCGTTTGTGATTGACAAATATCGCAATTTATTTATTACCGTGAAAGAATTTCTCGCTATTAATATTACATCTCCAATCTCATCTTTTTACAATTAAATTGCGTCTTCAATATATTTTACGATTATTATATAATGGAATGACTCTTCCAGTATCTTGATCAACGTAGCTTGGTCAACGTACATATAATAGCAGTCCTACAATGTGCGCATTATGCATACGTTCTTAAAAACAGCATATGTACATTTCAGACTTCCGAGTCTCGTTGAACGCGCGCATATCCCGTGGGAATCAATATCCGCACGTCTCCCAGTCTCTCCTCTATACCCCTGTCTCCCCCCCCCCCCGGTCCCTCATCGACCATCTCGCTCATCCGCTCTCTTTCCTCCGGTACACGGATCTGCCCCCTTGCCTATACCCTCTCGCGGGCGCTGCACCTTCTTTGGTACCGTGTACTGTGTACCACCCCTGCGCGGAGTGAAGCAGAGAGAAGCGGAATGGAGCGGTGCGGCCATCTGCCTCTGATGAATGTGATTTAAAGAGGGAGAGCAAAATACGGCCACCTGCCTTTCTCCTTTGGTACCTCCACAACTCTCTTTCTACCACCCATCCACCTTCCCCGTGCCAGACTCGATCCCTCTCTACCAACCCTTTCCATTACCATCTCCTATCTTCTATCAACTTCCACCACGTCAACCTACCTACCTACCTACCTACCTACCTACCTACCTACCTACCCCTCCTTCGTTTCTCTACCCTGGCAGCTACATCTCACCCAAGTCGACACACAACTACAAAACATTCAATTTGAACGTAAAGTTAAAACGAAATGGATTTTCCAGTGTGAGTACAGTCGCTGTCAGAAACTTACGCCCAATCTCTCTACATGTAGATTCGAGATATAAGATAGAATGTAGATAAGATGCAGATAATGAGGGAAAATTCGCTTTTGTATACTTTGCATATTGCGTATCACTTTTGTATATTCTGTAATCGAAATGCCTTTGAATTCATTTTTGTTCACGAGCATTCTGAGTAGTAGATATTGGAATAATAAAAATTTAGAACATAATGCGACACAAATCTTATTTCTTTGTTTTTCGAATATAATTTTGGTGCTTTTAAAAAATGCTTCTTGCTTTCGCTTCTCTATATTTCTATTTCATATTATTGATTGACTAGTATTATCTAATTTTATCATTTCAGTTTTATCGTTCTGAAGCATAAACTATCCGATAAAAGAATTGGAATTCAATAAGCTTTTTCGTCAAAACGTTTTAAGATATTAAATTGTTGATACTCTTTTTCGAAGCAAGTAAAGACAAAAATCATTCAAGTTGCTTACAAAGAATTAGTTACTCGAGATATTTCAATCGAGTATCTCTGTCATCTATAATTTTAATTATGAAACAGAATCATGGAACCTATTGTATTGTACAAAGATGTAAAAAATAGTTGAACACATCGAAGTTGCATAATTTTAAATATACGAATAACGAAACACAGTAAAGTTTTCTCGAATAACAAAAATAACTCTGAGTCAAATTAAAATAAAAACAGATTCGTGAAAAAATCTGTACTCTTGTGAATCGCAAAAGGTATAAATTATGCATTTGACTAATGACAGTTCTCTTCTGCTTTTCTTGCTTTTTGACTTACTCAAAAAATTGAGCTAATCTAAAAAGATCGATAGAAATATAGGAAACATATACAAGACAAGAAATGTTCCTTCTTCGTTATATTTTCATTCAAAATATTAAATTTATTAGATTAATTTTTTTGTTTAAAGTAATCAAATTTATTAAAGAGTAAAATTCCGAAGAACGAAAAACTAATGGATATGTAAAATATGTAAAACATTTTTTATAATAAAATTCATGGATTTTCATTTTCATGATTGTATATATTTTGCAATTTATCAAATTTTTCTGTTGCACGCATACATTAATGCGAAAACATTCGGTAAAGAATAATGAAATATAACAGTATTGATCAGTAACAATATTGATTAATAACAAGATATTTTAAAAATCTAGATTTGAAGCAGTTCGACTCTCTCGAAGAATTTTCAGCCGGTTCTTCGCTATGATGCTGAATCAACCCCGCCAAGAACCGACCATGGTCATCCTCAACTTTATCCTTCACTCTTGCTCTTAATCGCGTTCTTACTTCTTCTCTTTTGCTCTCTTCCATTCTTCTTTTTTATACAACCGAATTTCTCAACAGAAAATTGACTCTTCGCTCTTTTGACCTTATGTTGATAGTTTGATTGATGTGGGTCGAGTGAAGAATCAAGGTCAAGCTGATAATCGATAAAAAGAGCATGTTGTAGTTAATATAGCGCATGTTTTATTACGCTGTATTATTTATTATACATCTTTTGGAAAATGACAAATATTGACAATCTAATAAATGACAAACGCATTAAAGAATATTTACTGGCAAGCGTTACATATATAGCAGTATAACAAAAGGGACGATAATCCTCATGAACGATGTTCAATGAACACTACTACTGTCATCAAACGAGGCGTTTCTCGTTCAATTAACCGTTTTTAATCTCATAAAAGAAATTTTGCATCGTTGCAGATACTTACCACCTGCGCTAGCACTCGACAAAGTAACTTTCAGATGAATGCTCGATCAACATTTTAAAATTTATAAAATGCAAAATAAAAAAAAGAAAGAACGAAATATATTTAGCTTATATTTCTCGCTATTTAAAAATTTCTGATATGTTTATCAGATAACTATTGCACTGTCAATAATAATGTGAGAAATATAATGTTTTTCCCTAACTTTAAACGTCACATCAAAGTTGCATTTATCAATGTATTCATTTACATATGACTGGAGAATAAAAAGACAAAAATAATTACGGTAACTAATCACGATTAAAATCATCTGTGGCTATTGCTTGCATTTTCAGACATATTTTACACAGACTAATACAAAAGGACTTCTTTTTGTGATAGCGTGTTTTTGTCACTTTCTGCGATTCAATCTGGATCTTCTTCACAATATCAGATCTTCTCTCGCATCGTGGCCCAGATTTATTCGGTCTTTTTCACTACTTCACTTAGTCAATCGTAAAAGTTTAACAATCGTATCAGAATCCACATCAGTTGTGGACTAACCGAATATTGTGTTTATCTTATTATACTCTATGCCACATAATATTTCTTGTTAATGGCTATTCCTTTGGCTATTTAAATTAATAACCAAACTACAATCCTTTGAACGCGGCAACAATAATGTCGCATATCGCATATAGCATACAGTGCTACTATATTTCTCACTTTTCATGACCCCCCTTCTTTCTCCTCCCCTCCCCCTCTCTCTCCCTCTCTCCCCCTCTCTCTCTCCTTCTCTCCCCCCTCTCTCCTTATTTTATCTTTCTCTATCAGAAAAATAATGGATATATTGTCCGATGCCGTACTTTTTGTCTTACGTTTTCCGCGGCTCCTTTTTTCATCTCAACCTCGATCAGTTTTTTGATGAATTAATATGCATGTTTGTCGTCGTTGTCATTAGTTGTCTGTAAAATTTATGACCGTTTCTTGTTCCATGATTTATAAGCTGAAATTACATTGTAAATACCGAATATAACAATGAGATATTGTTATACCGATTGTGAGACGGTTGTAATCTGATTTACGAGTCTGTTTTTATGACTCGAATTTCTCATCAGAGTATAGCATTCGACTTTGTTTGTATACATTAAATAAATATATAATTAATATATATATATATATATATATATATATATAATATACAGGGTTATTCGAAATGATTCATCCAATTTCAAATGATTATATTTTTGGACTTTACAATTACATAGTACAATTACATAGTACAATTACAAATACATAGTAATTAATGACACATCAATCAAAAGAAAAACTGTCCAAGTTTTGTCTTTCATCTTATAAGTGCTCGATATGATTTCTCTTTATTACACTAGTAACGTCGAGACGATAGTCAAATTCCTCCCATATTCTAGCATATCCGTTGTCACTGACTCTACAGCTATAGATAATCCGATTTTTGAGCGCATCCAGGATTGTGGGCAACGGTGGCACGTACACAGCATCCTTAACGTACCCCCAAAAGAAAAAGTGATACCCCATGATTTAGTGCTCTACAACTGGCCCTCTAGGATTCTAGGTCACCGGATCTTACGCCGAATCTTACGCAACTTTTTCTTTTGGGGATACGTGAAGAAGCTGTCTACGTGCCATCGTTGCCCACACCCCTAGATGAACTCAAAAATTGCATTGTTACAGCTGTGGAGTCAGTGACAACGGATATGCTAGAGCGAGTAGGAAGGAATATTTTTATCGTCTCGACGTTACTCGTATAACTAAGAGAAGTCACATGAGCAAAAAACGAAAGACAAAACTTGGACAGTTTTTCTTTTGATTGATGTATCACTAATCACAATGTATTTGTAAACTTCAAAAATATAATCACTTGAAATCGAATGAATCATTTTAAATAACCCTGTAAACACACATATACCTATATATATATATATATATATAAACATATAATAAATACATCGATTTAAATCAAAGAATTGATGAATAATTCAAAACTCTGTTCCAAAAGAAATATTCATTTATTATGATAAATAACAAACTAGTCATAAGGATAAGAAGAAACATCATAATAAAATATATCAAGCATAAGGTTCTATATTTCCGTCAAAATTAAATAAAAATAAAATAAAAATGTATTTCCTCAGCAAAAGTATACCAAGATATGCCAAGAAAGATGTATATGCACATCCTTCATATAACATAAATCTCTTTGAAGAATCAATATATCACAAAAGATAACAAAAATCACTAAACGAGATGCAAATATCACTGGAGACGCGGAACAGTAAAATCAAACACTAATTTATAAAATAATCATAAGTGATTTTCAATTCTTCTGTAAGAATAAAATGTAACGTACGTTGAGAAAGAAACAAAAACTTTTCAAGCACAGTTGAAACAATATGATGTATGGAGTTTGAAACAATATGGAGTTTAGATATGTGAAAAAAAATATGATGTCAGACGAAAAGAAGCAAGACAAGGAAGATAAGAAAAAAAAGAAAGATTGGATGGGGGTTTTGCTTATAACCAACTGACGATTTTGTGCCGTATTTCTATCAGCTTTCTAAAGATTTGGTTGCCATATTTTGGTTATCATGTAGATTAAGACGAATGAATATCTCTTTAATTGGCTTTAAAAATCATTTTTGTATGGAATCGTTTTACACCATTTGATATTTTTACGGAATAAAACATGGAATTTCATTCTTATGGGGCTAAAACATTATTGAGAATGGAAAAAAATGCAGATTTATTTTTATATTGGTAGAATGAAATGCATCTAGGATCTTCTCCGCATATTTTACATAGACACTCAGTATTCACGATCTGATCTGCATTTATTATAGTTCTTTTCATTATTATCGATTCGTAAATAGAGACAAAGTCAGACAAAGGAAGTAGAATAAATTGTATCAGTGAAGACAAAGTCAGACTAAAAGAAGAAGGATAAATTGTATCATTGGATAAAAGAAAACTTTAAACGAAAAATAAGAAAGAAATCGAAGAAACGGGATAAGCGTGGTGAAACAGTAGAATGGAAAGCGGTGATATGTAGTTTGCGAACTTTCCGGATTCGAAAATACGCTTTTCAATATACGAAAGTTTGTGCAAATAAAAGCTTCGGAAAATGTATAATATCACGAATAAGTGAAGAAAATTTTATAAATCAATAACATTTATGCAAACTCCTCTCAATATTTTATCTCTATTTAAAAAATATGCAATATATTATTTGTACACTATATCCTTTTTTCTCTATTTATATACATTATTAATATTCTAAATTTTGTACTATAAATTTTATTACATGCTATTAATTTCTATAAAAAATTGGAAAACTTTCGATACAACAATTGTTATTCCCGATGTATGTAGGATGACAATAACTGTTTTCTTATCGCCTTGTTCAGTTATAGGCGTACCGTAGCGCTCTCTGGCTTCTTATATCATGAAACGCTATTGTACTAGCCAGTGTATCTCTACAGTCAGAAGCAGCTCTGACCTACTTCCCTTTATGGCGCCATTTCATAAAAGTTTCCTATAAATTGCATTTAGCAACATCGACCGCGCCGCTAGTGAAGTCGTTCTGATCTCATAACAGACTGCGTTTTCTTCGGTAATACATGATATGCTATACGTCACGTGTCATTTTGATACAGGATACGCGATATACAATAGAACAAAAAATAGATAATACTGAAGAAAACATAGTTATAGATGTGATGAAATAGTAAAATTACGAGGTGCAAAAGTCGTATGGCAACTTTTTATATATTATATAACTCACCAATTATCAATGCGAAAACCGGAAAAAAATAATTTCTTAAATGATATTAACAAAATGTAAAATCTAAGTTTACATAAAAATTCCACGCAATCCCAAGAACAAGAGAGTCAAGCTAAGTGCTATATCATTTGAGCACTCGTTTCAAATATGTGCATTTAAACGTTTAATTTTTTTCAATTTTATGGTGCGCTTTGTAAGCCAATGAGCGGAGCAATCCATTGCCAGTGGAGATGCCATATAAAAGGTTGAAGAGAAAACAAAATGGAAAACATAAACAAGATCACTCGAAAAAACCTAAATATTACGCTACTGTGTGTCTCATCATAACGAAGGTTCTTCCGTGATTATTGAAAAATAATCATTATTTCTAAGTCATTTTTTACATAAGAATTTATATATATAAGAACAAATTTAAGTGTAACATGCTTCCTCCAGTAAACACTGTTTGTTGCAATAATGTAACATGATAGTAACAAATAATATAAGTTCTTATATGACATAAAACTGTAATATACCTGTAATATACATATTATTTTACGATGTTACAACGATGCTGTAATAAAATATTATTACAATATAATATTATTACATACGCCACTACCGGCGAAACTATCTTGTATTTAAGTCCGCATAAACGCATATAAAGCCTATAAAAGACGGCCACTAATATAAGATCCAAAGGATAATATCTTTTTCTATTTAATTTCTGATAGTCCTCCAACAAGGAATTTAGAATATTAAACAAATCATTTGAAATTGGGCAGATAAATAAGAAATTGTACATTTACTGCCTACTTAAGACAAAAAATCAGAATTTAATTTTTATATAAATTAAATCTCAAGTTATATGAATTGAATATAATTTATTTTAATATTTGTTTGATTACGTTTTTACGAATAGTTAGTGCTATATGTAATTTTGATGTAACAGTGATATAACATGTGTTATATGTTACATGTTACATTTTTGAGTGAAAATTAAAAACTAACCGGTAACTTACTGGTAACACTTATGTAATATATTATCTGTAATATTCAAGAAGGAAAAAAACGGCGTTAGGAGCCATGCGCGGTAATTAAGGCGCAGAAATTAATTTTTTTATTGAAATTATACTACACTTAGATCTGTGTAAATCATTTATTGATTGAAATTGCAATACAATGGCGTACGTTTCGACCCTTTCTTTGGGTCATCTTCAGCGCAAATTAACAATAATATATACTTAAATATTAAACGGCGGTCGGATACAGTATGTCACGCAAATAGGGTATATATCGGTGATGCCGTAAAGAGCCCACGCTTGGCACACTCAATTATGAAATACATAATTGTAATTTGACTTGTGTTGCCAAACTGGACTCTTCGACGCGAGACACTAATGTGTCTTTACGACTGTGACAAGGTGAAACATCACAACATAGGCATTGAGAACAATTTAGAATATTGTACAATTGAGAGACCGCATAAGTACTGTCCACTAAGCGTTATTTGAGTTTTGAAAGCTTATCAAACTGAAATATATGTGTCTGGTAAACATTCGGTGTCAGTTTGCAAATTCAAGCTGGTTTTTTGCCTTTTGATGAAAAGCATCTCCGAAATTAATCACTTGTTCAAATAAGGTTCGTTATCCAGAATTTCAACATCATTCCAATTAAAATCATGATTGAAATCTAATCTGTGATCCGTTATTATTAAGCGGCTTGTTGTGTTTCTTCTAATGTGGTTCTTATATTCAGACATTCTAGTATGTAATTGTCTACTTGTTTGGCTCACATATATGATGCATCGCAATTATTGCAATTTATTTTGTATACTACATTATTGTGAGTGATTTTTGGCCTGACATCCTTATGTGTTTTGATATAATTACGCATTTTATTTAGACTGAAGTAAGAGATTTTAACGTCTAAATCTTTGGTTAGATTTTTGAAAGATTCCGAAATATGAGAAACGTGTAGGATCGTGAAGTAAGAAGAGTGTACAAAAAGTCCCAGGGTCCTACAGAGTATATAAAAAGTCCCGGGACAGCGAGATATCTAAAAAAGTGTAAGTTTTACAAAAATGTAGCTGCTAGTTGCAAATTACATACTTTTTCTTAAAAACAACTATGTGTTTTCTTTACACCAATTGATTCCTCTTATTATTTTTTACATAATAATATTGAGGTAAAATTATCAAAAAATGAATATTTTACGAGATATTTCATAGTTTATGTAAAATTATGTCAAATTAAAGTATAAAATATCTCATAAACTATTCACTTTTTGGCTATCTTACCCTTATAATTTTTTATGCCGAATATTGTAAGGAATCGATTTATATGAAAAAATTAGTGTAATTCTATTTAAAAAAAAAACTAGATTGACCTTAAGTTTAAATGACCTTGAGAAATACGACCCAAGGGTAATTCTAGATCACGATATTACGTCCCCCTCGAAACCCTTCAACTTTTGCCTGACACATTTTTTTCTAAATCACCGTGATTCCAAATATTTGCCTGTTAAGATTAAAATGAATTACTCTGTATATAAAATGTTTCTAAAATAACAAGCTAAACTTTACTAGCATATTCTACGCGTAGTGTACACATATAATAAACATAGATCCGCAAATGCTTTATTTCCAAATTACAGAGGCCAAAGGGTTTTAATTTAGAAACATCCTAAACTGGATTATACCTTTGTCATTAACGTGCATGCAAGTTCGATCTTAAAATTACCTGTCATTATAAATTGCGATATTATGGCTATATGGACCCTAATTACAATGTAATAATACATCATCATTATTAAACTCATAATCAGACAAATTATTCGCATTCTTCATCTTCATTAATCATTTAATGATTGATGTTAATTTTCGGCGCTAATTGTCAGAATTCTCGATCAACTTAATATAAATCAATGCATTCTATAGGGCGTTCCGAAATTCGCGAATCAAAATACTATAGCAGAAAAGATTCGAAAAATTAAGTAATAAAAGTATTTATGATTTTTTATTCCAAGTAATAATTTTTGAGATATAAAAAAGAATTTATAAATTGAACTTAAAGAATGTAAAGCTAGTTAATTACAGGATATGTTAAGAAAGTTGCCTGTTAATCGTGCCTGTGTCATTAATCCCGGAAAAGAAAAGTCTATATATATATATATATATATATATATATATATATATACAATACAGAGTGTATAAAAAGTCCCGGGACAGCGAAATATCTAAAAAAGAGTGTAAGTTTTACAAAAATATGTAGCTGCTAGTTGCAAATTAAATACTTTTTCTTAAAAACAACTATGTTTTCTTTACACCAATTGATTCCTCTCAGTATTTTTTGCATAAAAATATTGAGGTAAAATTATCAAAAAATAAATATTTTACGAGATATTTCATAGTTTATGTAAGATTATGCCAAATTAAAGTATAAAATATCTCGTAAATTATTCACTTTTTGACCATCCTACCCTTATAACTTTTTATACCGAATATTGCGAGGAATCGATTTATATATTTAAAAAATAGGCTAGTTGCGCTTAAAAAATTTAAAGTGATCTTATCCTGATCTGGCGACGCTACCTAAATAAATTTTTTTAAACCCTGCAACTTTTGTCTGAAACATTTTTTTATAAAACTTATATTTTTCGAGATATTTCGCTGGACTTTTTATACACCTTGTATATATAAAATATGTCCATATATATTTTTTTCCGTCAATATCATTGAATTTAATGAATTTGTGGCAGGAAGTAGTATTTGATGGCCCAAATAATTGTGTATCATATATATCAAGTCTCTGTGTTGTTTGGTTCTCAAGCTATCAGAGACATTCCATCAAGTAATGTTGACATACAGCGGTCAATAAAATTGTCTATAATTTTGGTTTACATAAATAGAGTTTCATTTTTATACATATATTTAGAAAGCTTAAAAAATGTACTTTTTGACTCAATATGTCTTTTTTTATGAGCGGTTTTCTTTGGGCCACAATACGGCTATTAAAAAAGTTTTTGAATTTTCTTCATAAATTATCAAGGTAATTTTTTTGTTTAACATATTTTTCAAAATAATATCCTATTATATTCTTTTATTGCCTAAATTGTCAATTTAGCATATTGAAGAGTGCGGTGGCATGTCAGCATTTTATGCAAATGTGCATGTTTTCTATCGGCCGCGCGGCTTGCTTTCCATGCTATAGCAATTCTGTTTGTCTCTACATCACTACGGATGTGCAAACAGCATCTTCAAAAATAATTCAAATATTTTTTGTCCTCTTGATAAAATTCCGTATCTTAAAGCATTCTTTTTGTTGGGCGCACTGACAAGTTTAAGGTATCGTATTTAAACAAAACTTTGTTCTTGTATTAGTGCTCCGCATTGCGAATATTGTTGAATTGAATTCATTACTGTCGGTTTATCTCAGTAGCGCGTCTCCCTTAGTTGTAATCATGAATATGTGTTATAATCCGTTTAAAATAAGTCACAATGGTTATCATGCACGTATTAGAACTGTGACCGAGGCATTACAAGTGCAAATGTCATCACTTCTGGAGAATTGTAAGCTCTGTTCAAAATGCCAATGTGAAAGTGTCAATGAGTACTGTCAATTTCAAGATCTTATCATCAACAGATGACAGACATTCTTCACCCGAATGATTGTGACACCATGTACCAAAGACATTTTTCTCCTACAACTGCTGTGAATGATGAAAAGAGTAACAAAATGCTGACAGAGGATGACCAATATTTACTCTCATACCTCCAAATAGAAATAAACATCAAGATGATCAAACAAGAAAGTAAATAACGCCCTGTACATTTTTCATCGGCTAAAAACCATTTTTAGTGGTGAAGACACCATCTGCGTAGCGCGTGGAAATTCTGTCTCTTGCTCCCGTCTCATGGACTGTAAACAAAATCGCTGCATTAGTGCATTATAATGCACTATAAATTCTCTATATTCGAAATGAAATATTTCAGCAAAAAAAATTGTACGGTTGAAAGCCAAAATTCATTTTCAAGAAAACCAGTACTTTAAGATGCCATTGGAATGTTTTTAAGAAAAAAAATGCTTTGTTACTAATAATAAGATAAATATGGCCAAAATCGCTGTTTTTTGGCTATTGTAACCCATTTATCTCGGAAACCTGACATGATAGAGTAATTCTGCGGCCAGATTCGGATTCTGCGAGCAAAATTACGTAAGAAACGACTTTTGTTTTCCAGAACGCAAAAAAAAGTTAAAATTTTGCAGGCCTGTAATTCATTTTGTCATTGAAACAAATCTCGTCATCGAATCTTATCCCATACGAATCATCACGAATAATCTGTTGGACATTACTTTGAAAGAGAATACAGCAGTGAACAGATCTATAAAAAATTGAAAAATGAGGGATTAATCGTAAAAGTCCGTGGTCTTCTAAGAGCCATAAAACTGTAGGCAATATTCTTCCATCGTTTCTATACCCATCACGCTCTTTCCACTCTCTACTTTTGCCTACAACAACTCTCTTAGAATCTTACCCTCTTTTCTATCTCTCTTCCTCTCATCGTAACCTATCAACCTTTCTATCTACCCGGCCCTCTTCTCTTTGTATTAGGTATACATCTCTGTACCTACATCTGTCTCTGTTCTTGTACATATTTGGTGCTCTTCTCCTCGGTCACTTTTTCCAGCATTCCGCATCTTTTGCTTTTTTTACTTTCTATTGTTTTCTTTTAGCTTACTGTGATACCTTTTCTAATCATCATCTTTATCGTCGATTGAAAGAAAGAGAAGGAAAAGAGAATCAAAAACAAAAAAAATGCGGAAAAAAGAGGGAAGATAAAAAAAAGAGGAAAAGCAAAGAAAACAAAGAAGATATAGAAAAAATAGAAAGGAAAACGAGGAGAGAAAGAAAGAAAAGAGAAGAAAAGAAAAATGAAGAAGAATGAAGAAGGGAAAAAAGGGAAGAAACGGAAAAACAGAGAGAAGAAAGAACAAAAATAGAAGAAAGAAAGGAAAAACAAAAAGGAAAATAAGTGCAAGATATGGGGAAAGAAAGGAGGAAAAAGAAGGGCAGAAAGTGGACAGAAAGGAGGGAGAAAAAATGGAGAAAAGAGAAAAGAGCAAAAATTCTCTAAAAAGAGAGGAAGAGAAAAGAAAAGGTAGGGAGGACAAGAAGAAGAATAAGGAAAAATTTAGGAGGAAGAAAGAAGAGAGAAAGAAAGGTGAATGAAGAGGACAGAAACGAGAGGAAGGGAGAAATATAGAAGAAAAGGAGAGGGAAGAGAGAGAGAGAGAGAGAGAGAGAGAGAGAGAGAGAGAGAGAGAAAAGAAGGAAGGAAAAGAGAAGAAGAATGGAGAAAGGAAAAAAAGGGGAGAGAGAAGAAAAGAAGTGAAAGATAAGAGAAAAAAGGGAGAAGAGAAAAAAAGGGAGAGGAGAAAAGAGAGAAGGGGAAAAAGGGAAGAGAGAAAGAGAGCTCGAAAAAGTAATTGCCAGAGATGGTTATTGCAATTTGAAGGCGTTCCGTTGTTTCCGTATTCTTTCCAGAACGCGCCGCTTCATCTCTACCCATCGCGTCCTGCTCCCATCCCACTTTAGCATCTCGTGGGGGTACCTACCCGGGGGAATCAATAACCGACGTGGGAGTGCACGGGGGGTATAGTGGCAGAGCAGAGAATCGCAGGATTGTGGGGTTGAGGGTGGCACGCGGAGCAGTGGAGCTTGACTCCGCCTCCGGCACGCGACCAGCACGCGACCATCGTCACCATCGTCGTACCTCACCTCGCTTTGCCCCGTCTCGTCGCCTCACCACCGCCATTCGTGGCCACCACCCCTGACCCGGATCCTTTGCTTCCCTTGATGTCTCTGCCTCTCGCTTGTTCTCTAATGACATGTCATGTTTTTCTTCTGTTCTCAGATGGACATTTCGGAGTCCTTACTATCCGCGTTCTTAGACAGCGAAGCCACTTTTCGTTGTCATCATACTTTTCGGTTAGATAGACAGATTAGACAAATTGAAAATTTCATAAAGTTTAGACGATCAATATCGGTATATCGACGAGCAATCGATACGAAAGGTTTTTCATGTATAATCATAAAAAGCGAAACTATCTTAATTTATTTATATCTAAATTGCTTCATCTGTATAAATTTTCGATACAACTCTCTTCATTAACATTATTCTTTTGATAATTTTTACATATAAAGCCCGACTATCTATAATTCGTGGCAAAATTCAAAGAATTCTATTTATAATTTTATGGCTACATATCCTACTTACTATATCGCACCCCTAGAAGAATACTGTCACAACTCAAAAAATACAAATTTTCATGATTTTCATTCCTCCACGTAGATATCGTTCGAGAAAGAAAACATATATGGACATATTTTATATATAATTATATACATTTATATTTAATTATATGTATATACTGTTTTTTACAGGGTGTATATTTTGTTATGTATTTTATATTTTATATGTATATGTGTACACTTTATTTCTTTAAATATTCTTTGTATTATACATAAAATTATGAATAAAATCCTGTCCCCTTTTTGTCTCAACTTATGTAGATCCTCTAGAGTATTAATATAAATCGTCTATAAGATTAATATGTTACACACACACAACAATAAGAACAGTCAATAAAATTCTTATATTAAATGATTTCTTCTTTGTTATTGTCGATGACTAAATTTATAAAAGAATTAGACTTAATAAACAATTTTTTAAAATAATGTTTTTATATTCAAACAAACGGTCACATTATTAAATAATGAGCAAGAAGTGATTGAGCATTATGCGCAAAGGAAATGGTTGACGATTACGTGAAAACAAGTAGCAATAACGTATATCTAAGGCTACGTTTCACTTGGCAATCGCAACATTCGCGAGCATCATCTGTTTTTGTTTAACTTTCAGTGACCAACAAGGATAATATGACCCCACGAGCGTTGCTATCGCCAAGTGGAACGTAGCCTAAGTGAAGCAGGGAAGACGAGTGGGAAAATAGGTAGCAGTGAAGAGGGGATAAGAGTGGTAGAAAGGAATCAATAACAGCATAGCACGCGATCAAACCTTCGACTTGACTAAATCGCATTCGGATTGTAGCGATTATACTTAAATGCTCGCTCATTCACTTCTTATCAATTGTTTCAATGAAAGTACTTCCGTTTGCGCAAATTTTAATTTGCGCATTGTAATATTTTCAACTATTGTCAAACAATGCGCGATAAAGATCATTTAGATTGTATTTATATAATGATTCATAATGATTCTTTGACGTAATAATTAATCATATCCGATCACGATTTCTACTCATTTTTAATCATGATACATTATCATCCAAGATGAGAATTTTCAGAATTGATATATAAACCAATTAAAATTGATTTTAACATTTTTTTAAAAAGGAAAAAAGAAATATCATATATAATATGTATTAATATGGTCTGTTTTATGTAAAATTTAAGATAACAGCTAAATAAGCAAATTATATATATATATGTACAGGATGACCTATTTCAATCTATAATATCAATATATTTTGGAAATTACTTTGAGTTAAGAAAATTGAACACAGGTGTTGAAGGAGATCGAAGGGGTCATTAGAATATCACAGAAAAAAATCGATAGGTGGAGGAGTCTTGGAGATTTCAAGGTCATTTTTGTTTTTTTAAATGGAACTATCCTAATTTTTTTATATAAATCGATTCGTCGCAATATTTGGTATAAAAAGTTATAAGGATAGGATGACCAAAAAGTGAATAGAGTTTACGAGATATTTTCTACTTTAATTTGGCATGATTTTACAAATCATTACCTACAATTGGATGTAGTTCTGAATCGGAAATTTAATTGCAATCTAAGAACAAAATACTATATTTTTAAGAGCCTATACATGTACATATATCATACACATATGCATAACACTATTAATATAAATAGTGTTTGTTATGTATAGTGTTATGCATATGTGTATTGTTATTATGTTGTTTTAAGCGGGGAGCACACAAACTTGCATAGGCGCACAAGCGTAAGTTAAACCAATATGATTGGTCCATAAACGTATGCATAAGAAATTCAATCAATCGAATTTCTTATGCATATGCTTATGCGCCTATGCAAATTTGTGTGCTCCCCGCCTTAGCGTGAGTTTTTAAACCCCGTATCAGACTATGCATTGAGAGTGAAGATTGAAATTTAACCAATCAGAAGAAAAAAATTTTAGCTCCTTCTGATTAGTCAAATTCCAATCTTTAATTTATAATCTTCAATCTTCAATGCGTAATCTGATACGGGTTTTTTAAGGCCATTGCACGTGAAAAAGTTTTAGTCGTAATCGTAAGACCGTAAGAAAATCGACCAATCACAGTCAAACATTCTTACTACGTTTGAGAATGCTTGACTGTGATTAGTCAATTTTCTCACGATTACGACTAAAACTTTTTCACGTGCAATAGCCTTAAGGAAGACACATAGACATAATATAAATAGACCAACCATAAAAGCAATTACTACGTTTACGCAACCGTTACTTCTGTAGTAATTTATTCAAATTATCGTAACTTACGATAATTCACTCCGCGTAAACCGTGAACTATTAGCTACTACGAAAGTAAATAATTGAAGCAAGTTACTCAAATTAACCAATACTTCCCGTGTTAATATCTCGCGTAAATGGCGAATATCGCAACTTTTTGGTTCTGGGTGCAGCACAAGCAAACCCGCGATATTTGAAAGTTATTCCCACAGTTTTGTCACGTAGAACTTGGTGGAAATATCACTGAGAAGAAAGTGTGTTGTCGTTCGAACGAGAACGGACGTGTTTAAAGCCGTAATCAGACTCGAAACTCGTAAAATACTACACACGCGTAAACGGCTCTCGGAAGTATCGTAGAATACTACGCACGCGTAAACGGTAAAAAATTACGTACATTAGTCACCGCGTAAACGCATAGCCCCGCTGCGTAAACGTAGTAAATGACACATTAAAAAATGTAAGCAGTAAGATGTAAGCAATAAGCAAATCGATCAATAAGGCCGGATCTACAATAAGTGTAGTAAGCCTTTAGCCGAAAGAAATTAACCAATCATATTCGATTATTCTTCTCACATTCAACTGTGATTGATCAATTCCTTACGGCTTAAGGCTTACTACACCTATTATAGATATGGCTTTACAGTTAAGTATTCTCATGGATCGATTCCCTAACAGCACAAATGTTCAATAGATGTCCAGAGGACGTATCCAGAAGATGTAAAATATCCTCTGGATGTCCTCTGGACATCTATTGAACATGTGTTGTTAGGATTGTAAGACGTAAACAGTAAGCAAATAAAAAATGTTGATTTGCTTACTGCTTGTTTTTTCTATATGGTCTTTACACCTATGTTCGCAATATTCTATGACTAGATAAAACAGAGATTAAAAAAGACATATCTAGTACTTTCCCTTTCTCATTCGCGCTTATGTGTGTACACGTCGCCACGATGATTATCTAGCTATCATGCATCACTTTCTTTCGTTGAAAACCCAGGTAGCAAAAATAGTCATTTTGATGTCATTTGACGTCAAAATGACTATTTTTACTACCTGGGAAAAGATTAAACCCCATTAGTTATACTTTTCCTCTCTTTTTATCTATTCTTTAGGCTACATCACTGAACTATACTACTGGAATGATAACGTCCATAAGAAAAGCATTGAGGCGATCCGGCCCAAGAGAGATAGTTGCGAACGGGTCTCTCTCTCTCTCTCTCCTCCCCCCTCCCTCTCTCCCCCCTTTTTATCTAGATTATCCTGTAGTAAATATATCTACAAGGCGCGTGAGTAAGAGTGAACGAGAGATACCCGTTTGACGCCGTTCGACACTATTCATAGTTCGATCTTATATTTAAGATTGTCTTAAGTCCGAGTTTGAAATGTTACGCAGCCATTTGATTGGTTGAATGGGATCTTAAGTCAACCTCAGACCAGATTTAAGACGATCTTAAATATAAGATCGGACTATGAATACCGGCCTATACCTATATCTCTCTCTCTGTCTAACCCTGACCGGTTTTCAGTCGTCCGTTATCATTCGAGTTCTATAATTCAGTGGGCTACATCAATGCTCAATCTATTGATATTATGTCTACGGAAGATAATCGTTAATATAATTGATCTAAAGTAACGTGATTTGAGAGTATTATATTAATTATACAATACGGAATCCAAGAAAAGAACTCATAATTATCTTTTATCCCCCCTCCTCCCATTTGGCAATCTGTTATTGTATATAACTAGATATACTACATCTGATACTACGTTTGTAGCGTATATATTTTGATATATACGCTACAAAACGTACTGTCAGATAAACTTTTGATAGATAAGCAATAAAATTTATGAAATTTAAATTTTCTAAGTATGTGTAAATGTATCCACGTTCTCCAAATCGCGTGGAAAGCTTACTCACCGAGATCAGCGCTAGTAATATATTTTTCGAGAAAAATCTCTGCATTCGGAATATCAAAATATCGTAAATAGCATCAAAATATTCGGCATTCGACTTGGAAGTGTATATGCACACATGTCTAACAATAAGTTTCTTTTCTTCGTTCGCTCTGGTATATTATCTTATATATATATATATATATATATATATACATATCTGGTATATTTCTTTTATCTTATATATTAGGTCTGTTCTTTTCAGCTGAACTGGCTGCACTAGTTCAGAGTTTATCTCTTTTACTCCAAATTGGAAGGAAAAAGATAAACTCTAAACTAGTGCAGCCAGTTCAGCTGAAAAGAACAGACCTATTATCTTTGAAATAAACAAATAGCTCGAGAGCTACTATGAAATTTGTATGATGCGAAAGCGCAAAAAGGATGATGAGGAATAATTAGCAAGATTTATGAATTGCCGAAATAATGAAAAGGTTACTATTGGATTAGACAGACTTTTGTTGGCTTATAAATGAAAAGCTCAACTGATATATAATAGCGAGTATCACACAAGACTCAAAGAGACTCGCGAGAAACCCGATGTTGGATCTTACTCATAGTTACTAAGGTAGCATATTTTAGCCTTATATGAATAAGACATGCAAGAACAAAAGTAGGTTCGAGGTAAAAACGGAGTCAAGAGATAATGAAATAATACAAAAAGTAAATTTATTTCCATTCCATTACATTTTCTGACATGTAAAAAAAAGTGTTGTTCAAAACTCACAAAACATCAACTCGATGTATATCGTTCATTGTATATACGTCAGTAACCTATGCCCATAGAATTTTCCTTTTTCTTCACTTTCTGTCCGCTCACATGAACGCGAGCGCAGAGGATCCACGAGAGGAAACGTGCGAAAGAGGGGAGAGCTAGTCGAGAGTAGGTGAGTGGTTGGGTGCTTGCTTGAGTGATGGCGGCGAGAGTGAGGGAGGAAGAACAGAGAACTGTTGAATCGGAAAGAAAAATACAGTCGCAAATCAAACAAAAAACACATTCTTTTTGTACCTATTTTACGTAAATATTTGTTCTGGAAATATACATTCGTTCTCTTTCTTCTATCTCCAATACTATCGGCCTCCCTTTTCTCATTCTGAATTTGTACTACGCGTCTATACATATACACACGCACATATATAGATGTATATTTTATCGTTTATCGTTCAAAAGATATTCTGCAAAAAATTATTAACTTCTTACTTTCGTTGTTTGTATGAAACTCAAACAATGCCAACAGAATAAATGATTGGATAAAAGTATGGGTGGACGACTTGCGAGGTAGCATGATAGACATCAGTAAAACACGTATGCGACTTGCTCTAATTTTAAAGCTCCGACAAATAAAAATAGAAATTTAACTCGAAATAAAATTTCAAAAGAATGAAACGAAAATGGTAAAGAGAAAAGGCTGTGAGAATGTTTCTCTTTCCAACCAGCCAACTTTTCTTCGACTGAAAAATGCGTAATACGAGCTTGTAGTTCGCCCATATCCTCGCGAAGTACCTCAGCCTCACCCTGCACAGTTCTCCCATCCCCTAGTACTTCTCTCTTCCATGTACATTCCAGTTTCGCTCGGATGGCTAAGCAGACATATCGAAAATGCGCGTAGACAATACTAAGTTGTTTTTATTCGCGTACATTGTCCTTGCGAATATTATATCCGGCTGGAAACATTTTCAAATTTCGAAAATTCTGGAATCAGGCTCGCAATATGATTTAATATTGCTATTTGCCATTAGTGCTGTACAATTGACAAGATCCTTTTATATCATGCATGCTATTAAATTTCGATTACGAGCTTTGCTCTATACACATTTACTGTTATATCATTATCGTAATTTTGATTATATGCAACTTGATTATTCGTATTTCTGATTATATCGCTCATGTTTTAATTTTTCTACAGTATTTAAGATGTAATTTCTTCTTACCACATTTTTTTTAAACCGCTGATATATATGGTAGATACAACGACGAGGCAAAAATCCATACATCTTCATTCGTCCATTTATGGAAAAGATTATAGATTTGCAATTGGTCCACATTATTCAGGCTGTTATAGTTATAGCTAACTTCATCTTCGCCAACTTCTTCGACTTTTCCGATTAGCAGTGTTCGCAAGTGAGGTTGCATAAATATTAATTTATTTATCCTTTTATCAGGCGCAGCTTCCACAATATATACTGTCAAATTATATCTAAGAAATACATAATTCAATATTTATCTATCACAAATATTGCACAGTTATTGCATAATATTGATTTAGTTGTTAATTAGATCTTTTTGATTATTACTTATCAATCATTTCCTTGACAAATTCTTCTAAATCAGTCGATTGTTTCTCTTTGAAGTAAACCACTTGTAACTTATTATTGAAATGTAATTGAGTTTTAAATATGTGAGCAAGATGAATAACGACGCTTGATTCTACACTGCCATCAATATGTATTGAAACATGGTCGAGATTCTGACACAATTGTCTAAACAAATAGAAATTTGTATTCAATATATCATAATGTACTTAGGTCTAAAATGTATGATTTTTTTTACCTAAGCTTCTCGAGTGACTGCTCGTAAATTGATCGACGTAAACAACTTTGAAGAAACTCATTATACTTGGTAATACAGTCTATATGTGGCATCCGGTCAAAATTCACGAAAATATTTGTAGAACTTAGATTGCAAAATCTTTGTTTTGCTTTTTTAATATCGCTTTTGTTATCACTTTCTATAGTCACAAACGCTTTAAAATATCTATAATATATATTTTATATTATAATATATATAACACACACATATATATTATATATATCTAATATCTATAATATATATAATTTTGTTTATATTTTTTTCATTAATATCTCAAAATAAAAATGGTTTACTAAGAGTTTTGTTAGAAATAAATAATGTAAGTTCAAATCTATATAAAAAATATCATATTTGCTTATGATACATCTATATTTCTAGTTTTAAAAAATTTGTCTATTAAAAATTAGTCTACTTCTAAAAATTAGTCAATGTATACTTAACGTTAAAATATAAAAATAAAACTTTAATATATGTAAGCCTTATTTATAATATAATTATCTAATGTGCATTACCTGCAATTGTTCACAGGATAAGAACCAAAAGTAACATTGGGAAATTCTTTTACGACAGTTGATAAAGCATTTACAAATATTTCTTCCCTAGCATTAATAAATAGCTCTTCTTTTATGAATCTTCTATTTATCGATAGCAGTTCCTGAAATAAAGTATACAGATTTAAAAAAATTCCCAGTAATTTCATTAAAACATTTACCTTATACAAGTTTTGGAAGGATTTCTCAAAAAATACAGGTGAGCCAGGAAAAACATATACATTTTCTAATACAATATATAGATAAGTAATTGCTTTTTCCATGTTTGGATTTGAACCAAACTTTAGAGATGCTTTCTGAGGAATTTGAGCCATTTTATAAGCAAGGGATGAAGCATCATTAATCCCAAATTGATATTTTATTATATCCACTAATTTGGGATGATAATGTAATGTATCATCGAAAGCTTTAGCAAGACCTACAGATTATGATACATTAAAATATTTGTACATTTGTTTATATATAATATTTGTTTAGATATAATAATTACCTTCATATGTAACATCATCATGTGTTGGTCCAATTCCACCAGATGTTATAACATAGGTATATTTGTTGGAAGCATCTCTAATCTCTTTTGAGATTTCATCAATATTGTCGCTTATAACAGAGATCTACAAAAACCAGATTGCTCATATTATAGAATAAATATTAAAAAAAGAAATTTTCACCTTCATATAACGTTCACAAAATATATATCTGGTAATATAATTGTTGCAGAAGATTAAGTTTTTCATCGCTAACCTTTTTCACTTTAATACCACATTTATACAATAGATTACACATGTAATAGGAATTTGTATCTTTCACTTGTGCCTTTAATATTTCATCTCCGATAACTAGAAATTTATAATTGTCATTAGAATAATTGCAAAAATGTTAATATTAATGCAACAGTGTTATTATCCTTCTTTTGTATATTCACCAATTATGCTTGCCGTAGGATGTCTTGCAGTTGTTGCATAAAACTTTGTGCATACATTATACAATGTTTTATACGAATGTAAAGAAAACATTGAGAACTAACTTATCATTATAAAATTTCTTCGTAAATGTCAAGTTTTTCACTCAATCCACTTAAATTTTGATAAAAATATCTAATCGATGTCTTTTTGCATAAAAACAAAGGTTTGAAAAGTAAAAATCATTGCTCGATAGTATAAAAAGAGTTATTAAGCATTAAAGATGCCAGTTCTGAAGATGCCAGTTAGTAAACCTGGGTACTTATTATGAAACTGTTTGGAAATTAAGGTTTCCGATCCACTGATCTATGGTAGAGTCCATAGATCTTATAGGCCAGTATTCATCATAGACGTATAATATGGTTGCTTTCCTTTTAGGGAACACAGTCGACACTTTTGACACAAATCGACATACGACGCTTTCCATTTAGAATTTGATTCAAACTCAATCGACACTATTCGACTCTGCTCAGGAGGAGAGTTGGAATGTGCTTTTGACCGAAGAACGCATCCGTTCCCAGTATTTCGCGATAGAATCTTTGAATCTAGTACTTATCCTTATTAAGGTTTAAATTGTTTGTGCAATAAAAAATAAACAATAAAAAATAAAAATAAACTCTATTTTTATAATATATTTCGAGTGATAAAAATATTTATATACAGTATAATATATTATACATACATTTATAAAACTTGAAAACACGTTTGAGAAGTTTTACGATAAATCTTGTAAGATTAGGTACTAAAAGCAGTGCACACTGTGTATCCGTTTCTGTGTATCGCGTTCCATTTAACTGTGACAAACTGTGCTCGAGTGCGTTAACCTGTGTCGATTTGTGTCTCCTAAAAGGAAAGCAACCTATATAGACCGAGCGTCTGGCCGAAGCGGCATCGACAACTTAGGCTGCTTTCCTTTTAGGGAACACAGTCGACACTTTTGACACAAATCGACACACGACGCTTTCCATTTAGAATTTCATTCAAACTCAATCGACACTATTCGACTCTGCTCGGGAGGAGAGTTGGAATGTGCTTTTGACCGAAGAACGCATCCATTCCCAGTATTTCGCGATAGAAAATCTTTGAATCTAGTACTTATCCTTATTAAGGTTTGAATTGTTTGTGCAATAAAAAATAAACAATAAAAAATAAAAATAAACTCTATTTTTATAATATATTTCGAGTGATAAAAATATTTATATACAGTATAATATATTATACATACATTTATAAAACTTGAAAACACGTTTGAAAAGTTTTACGATAAATCTTGTAAGATTAGGTATTAAAAGCAGTGCACACTGTGTATCCGTTTCTGTGTATCGCGTTCCATTTAACTGTGACAAACTATGCTCGAGTGTGTTAACCTGTGTCGATTTGTGTCTCCTAAAAGGAAAGCAACCTTAGGCTGCTTTCCTTTTAGGGAACACAGTCGACACTTTTGACACAAATCGACACACGACGCTTTCCATTTAGAATTTGATTCAAACTCAATCGACACTATTCGACTCTACTCGGGAGGAGAGTTGGAATGTGCTTTTGATCGAAGAACGCATCCGTTCCCAGTATTTCGCGATAGAATCTTTGAATCTAGTACTTATCCTTATTAAGGTTTGAATTGTTTGTGCAATAAAAAATAAACAATAAAAAATAAAAATAAACTCTATTTTTATAATATATTTCGAGTGATAAAAATATTTATATACAGTATAATATATTATACATACATTTGTAAAACTTGAAAACACGTTTGAGAAGTTTTACGATAAATCTTGTAAGATTAGATATTAAAAGCAGTGCACACTGTGTATCCGTTTCTGTGTATCGCGTTCCATTTAACTGTGACAAACTGTGCTCGAGTGTGTTAACCTGTGTCGATTTGTGTCCCCTAAAAGGAAAGCAACCTTAGGCTGCTTTCCTTTTAGGGAACACAGTCGACACTTTTGACACAAATCGACACACGACGCTTTCCATTTAGAATTTGATTCAAACTCAATCGACACTATTCGACTCTACTCGGGAGGAGAGTTGGAATGTGCTTTTGATCGAAGAACGCATCCGTCCCCAGTATTTCGCGATAGAATCTTTGAATCTAGTACTTATCCTTATTAAGGTTTGAATTGTTTGTGCAATAAAAAATAAACAATAAAAAATAAAAATAAACTCTATTTTTATAATATATTTCGAGTGATAAAAATATTTATATACAGTATAATATATTATACATACATTTGTAAAACTTGAAAACACGTTTGAGAAGTTTTACGATAAATCTTGTAAGGTTAGGTATTAAAAGTTCAGTGCACACTGTGTATCCGTTTCTGTGTATCGCATTCCATTTAACTGTGACAAACTGTGCTCGAGTGTGTTAACCTGCGTCGATTTGTGTCTCCTAAAAGGAAAGCAACCTTAGAAAGAGACAAATGCTTAGTACCGTAGATCTGTCTTTCTTTCGTAATCTCAAGAGTGGGGATAGGAGCGAAGCCTGTCGGAGGGTACCAGGGTCAGAATCTGTTCCTGTACTCCTATTCTGTAACTTTTTGCGTTATGAATTATCTAACGAAAATTGGGTTATCCCATAACGCAAATTAGTAATAAATGATATTCTATTAGCTATGTTTGCGATTTGCGTTATGCGTTGTCTCATCCTCGGGCATCTTCGGAAATATAACGCAAAGAGCGCAGAAAGTCTAGAGGAAACTAGAAAGAACTAGAGATAACTAGAGAGAAATAATGACGTAATATACTATGAACGAATGAAAATAAAGACTTATAAACGCGGCATTTGTTTTTCATAAGGAACATGAGTGTGAATTTGTTAGTATTTATTGTGTATAATATTGTGATTATATATGGAAGGTAAGGATTTATATTATGAAGTTATTCAAATTATATATTAGAATATTTTAATATTTCAGAAAAGTTATAATTCATAAATTATAATCAATTTATTTTAATGATACATACATAAATAAAGAATATATTTAAATAAATAAAAATATATTTATTGTAGGTTATGCATGTATATCACTTTATCTTTATAGATTAAAAATATTTTAATTACCACATTAAACTATAACATTACTGCATTATTATATTATTATAACGTTGTATAAATAGGCAAAAGATAATCAAATTAGCAAATCTACTATATAATTACTATATAATTTAAATTTCCAAAGATGGAAAATAGCTCTCATTAGCAGATAAAAATAAAAATAAAGCTAAATAAATTAAAATCAGATACACATATCTCTCATATGTATGCATATATGTATTTTGTGTCTTTTATAGTATGGAAAATTCACAAAAAAAATCAAGAGCTCCTAAAGCTACCAATTCGCAGCTGGAATTTCTCTTTGCGTACATGGAAGAGCACAACGCTTTTGCCACAGGCAAATTATTGGGCACGAGAGGTAAGGCAGCCCATGATGCACAATGGCAAAAATTAACTGAAAAGTTAAATTCTTTGGATGGACCATCAAAACTTGTAGATGCTTGGAAAAAGGTATAAGTTTTATATCACATGTATATATTTTTCTTTTTAATATTATTAGATTTTTAATATATTCTTTGTAGTGTGTGGTTTTAAAATATTTTTCCTTATTAATATTATATATTGCAGCTGTGGTGTGATCAAAGAAATCAAGCCAGAGCTCGAGCAGCAAAAGCAAAAGCGCAGCAAAGACTTACTGGTAATATTGGCAAACCAGTTCAATTAAGAGATTCTGATTTAAAAATATTAGCAATTTTTGGTGGCGAATCTTCTATAGGTTTACCTATAATGGAAGTGGGCGTTGGAGCACCTGAAGTTTGTTGTTTTTTCATAAAGATTTCCCAAATATAACACACACCATTATATATATGTAATTGGCATTATCTTTCATAGGATACTATAGAGTCATCGTTAATATTAGGATTCAAAAACAATACTGCAAAGGAAAAAAATGGTGCTGACGATGTTGTTAGTCGTGAAGAACAAGTATGTTATTTAAAGAAAAATATTTTGATGAATATGTATATATTTGAAATATTTTGATGATTAAATTTATTATTAAATTAAATTTTCTTCTAGGCAATAACTAAAGAGAACATAAATATCACGGATGATTCAATTATATTAGAAGATTTTTTGCATGAAGGATTTTCTCAATCAAATTCTGATGATAATTTATCTTGTACTTCTGCCGATGTTATAATTTCTTCACTTATTGATAAACCTTCAACTAGTAATCAATGTATTGAGTATAGTACTACAACGCCACTAAAAACAGTTCCGAAACAATTGACGACAACATTAAAGTCAGATGAATTTAATAGTAAGTATAATAATATTAATAATACTTTTTAATATTTAACAACATTTTGCAATGTATATTAATATGTAATTTGCAAACTTTTCATTGTTACAGACAAACGTCAGAAAAACTCTTTGGAAAAAAAAATAGATAATTTTAAAAACACACAAGACAAACAAACTGAAACTTTGCAAGTATGTAATTAATTTTTATTATTGTAATATAAATTTATATTTATATTTATATTATTTATTTTGTTTTTATAGGCAATAGTTGAAATTTTAAACCGTTTTACTTCTGCGGTAGAAAAGCAAAATGAATTAATCGAAAGATCTGTTAGCTTGCATGAACGAACATTAAAGATTTTGGCTGCAACTGTAAAAGATCTTACTGTAAAAATCTAATTTTTAATAACAATACACTTTATCTTTTGTTTAATTTTTTGTTCCAGTTTATTTTTCATATATAATATATATTTTTGCAAAATATTTTATCTTTTAATTACAAATTAAATCTTTAAATTTTATTTTTCAAAAGATTAATACATATACATATGTAATAAATGTGTATTATATATAATATATAAAACGTATAATATTAAATTAAAAATTAAAATAAGATGAACTAAAGTAAGAAATATATAAATAAACTTTTGTATTTGAAATCATTTGTCATCTTTATTCTTGATGTAATAAACCAAATTGTGTTCGAAGAATTCTTCTCTGTATTCTTCTTGCCTCTGTCAATCTATCACCGGCATTCAAATTTTCTGCTCCAATTATCTCTTCGACTTGTACTCTAATACGATTACGTGCTAAAAGATTATTTCGAAGTCTAACTCTTTGCATAGCTTCGGCTTCAGCTTCCTCATCAATATCAATTGCTTGATCCATAAGATTATAACGTAGTCGCATATTATGCAATACAGCACAAGCTATCGTTATATTCGATGCCATAACAGGTTTGTAATGAAGCACGCGATGACTTAAAAGACATCTAAATACATTTTTTAAAACTCCAAACATTCTCTCCACACAATTTCTTGTAGAGGTGTGACATTGAGTATATCTCGCTTCTGGGCTTCCTTCAGGAGCGTTTGTGATTGGAGTCATAAGCCAAGGTTCCAAGCTATAACCAGCATCACCTATAATCAATTAAACAAATGTTTATATCGTCAACTAAATTCATTATATATTATATATGTATATAACAATGATAATATTCACCCAAAAGCCATGTTGATCGATCTCTGGAGTCATATAGACGTATCATTTCATCGCGTACTGCAGAATGTCTCCATATGAAACTATCGTGAACTGTTCCCGGAAATCTAGCATTTATACTTAATATTTCCAAGTCATGTGAAGCCACCTTGTAAACAATATAAATACAGGGACAACAATATATATATATATATATATATATATAACATAACAAATTGTTACAATATTTTCATATAAAATGTAAGAAAAATTTTGAAATTCTTGGCACTTAATAAAATGTGAGATAGATTTAAAGATATATATTTGATTGTAAGAGAGAGAGAGAGAGAGAGAGAGAGAGAGAGAGAGAGAGAGAGGGAAGGGAGATATTTGAAAATATATTGTTCTTCCTATAAATAACAAACTTACTGCCTGTACATTGATGGAATGGAAACCTTTATGGTTTGCATATGCTTCCTCATGATTACTCGGTTTTACAATGGCAATATGAGTGCAATCAATACAACCAATAACTCCTTTAAAATTTCTTTCTTCTTGAAATCTGTAAAAGCATATTGGGAAAAAATATCTTAAACACTTATGTTTGGAAACGAAAAACAAGATATACATTAATTCTTACATATATACATACATATATACATACATACATAATACATATACATATATATATAATTATTATATTATTCTTTTTAAGAAAAATTAATTTAAAACAACCAATGTTTTATGGCTTAAATCCATTTCTAATAAATCATTTTAATTACAGAAAAAAGTGACCTTCTTTTCAAAGTTGCTCGCCTTTCCTCTGTTGTTGGAAATTTTATCCATTCATTAGCCAGCATTTCAGAAATACCTACTGCTACTGCTCTTATTGCACGACTAGTGGCAGGTTGTGATAATGATATTAAATAATCATTTCCAATACCTCTCTGATAGGAACCGATGGCGAAAAAACGTAATGCAGCTAAAATCTGTAAACATTACAACTTAGCTTAATGTATGTAATTGTGCTAATTATACATATACACATAGATATACATATATATATATATATATATATATATATATATACACAATATTTTATAAGGATAAATATAATTACCTGAGTCTGTACACTCAATCCATTTGTACGTGTACGTTGCAGAGAAGGTGAATGTTGGAGAACATTACACAAAAAATGTACTACTTCTTTAGATAAACGGAAAACTTTTACAAATTGTTCATCTGTCAAATTAAAAGGCTCAACTGTATCTCTCAAATTTTTCATTAAAATGGCATTTTCTCTCATTCTCTCCCTCTCATTCTCTCTCTCTTCTTCATGTCCCACAATATCTATTAATATTGCAGCAAAATCCATTTCTTTTCCCTTTTATGTGTATCTATATGTAATATATAAAAATTGGCCTTATATTAACATTGTTACTTTTGCAAAGTAAAATAGAAAATGTTGATAAAAACGTTAAATTACAAATATATAAAAAATGTAAAAATATAGAATAAAAATGTTATACAAATTACTCACAATCGCCCAATAAAAATTTTTTTTTATGTAATCATATATAACAAATATATATAATTATATATATATACATATGAGTCAGTCAACATTAATATAAAATTATATATAATTATATATAATAAGTCACATATAATATTTATATAATTATACATATTATGATTTATACATAATTTTATATATTTTTATATAATTTTTCTATATAATTTTATATTTTATTGTATGATTATATATATAAAAAAATTTTTATCGGACAGACAGCACGCATATTTCATATTCGAAAGGTATTCAGAAGGATGCCTTATGTCATTTAAAAATATCTTAATATTCACATCCTCTGTACGCCTTTTGGACATATGCATGCTTTTGCTGTCTAAAATTATATGTTAATAATTTTATATTTTATGATATGAAAGAATAATAAAAAAATAATTACACAATTGTATGCGTTACGAAGTTTAACGCTGTCAAATATCCAGCGTTAGCGTTACTTTATATAACGCAAAAAAATTCGTTACGAATTACGTTAAGTAAGCATACAGAATATGATTTTCTAGTAATTTACAGCTTAGTGCAAATTTAACGCTTGCATAACGTAACGTTTGTTATGTCTCGTATTAAAATGTACTTACGGAATACGAAATCGTAAAGCGCACGTTATGAGCTCTATAACGCATGCGTTATAACTATAACGCATGCGTTAAAAAGTTACAGAATAGGGGTACTGATCTGTTCCTTCTCCTCATATTCTCCTTCATCCCCTCTCATTCCGTCTGTTTCTGCCTTCCACCAATGATCGCAAGTTTCGTTCCCTTCCACTGCGTTACTAAACAAAGATGGATCTACGGTACTGAGCATCCGTCTTCTTCTAATCTGTCGATACGGTTTTCTATAGGAAATGCAGGCAATGCTCGGTCTAAATATTATACGTCTATGGCCCGTATTCATAATCTGTTCTTATATTTAAGATCGTCTTAAGTCTGGTCTGAGGTTGACTTAAGATCCCATTCAACCAATCAAATGACTGCGTAGCATTTCAAGCTCGGACTTAAGACAATCTTAAATATAAGATCGGACTATGAATACGGGCCTTTGGTATGGGGTACGGTTCAACTAGTCTACTTCCTAGTGTGCAGAGTTAGCCCTCCATCCTATACTCTGCCGGTGTACATACCCTGGGCAATGTCGAGAAGATAGCTAAGTGACTAGCAAAAGTACAAAGTTAATCCGCGTGTCCTTTGTTTGGACCCTATTTTTGCGTTTCAAGATCAAGTCCTCAAGTACTTGATCCAACCCGTTTCGTATTCTTCACTACCTGTTGATGGCCTAAAGTACGAAAATTATTTGCACGGTGCCAATAAAAATCATAGACATAGACATAGACATCTATGGTATTCATAGTCCGATCTTATATTTAAAATCGTCTTAAGTACGGTCTTAAGCCCATTCTACATTAGTCACAGTCGTAAGAATCGTAAGAAATTGACGAATCATAGTCTATTACTTTTCGATCGCAAGGAGAATAATAGACTGTGATTCGTCAATTTCTTACGATTCTTACGACTGCGACTAATGTAGAATGGGCTTTAAATGGACTGGCAATTGCCTATAGTTTCTGTACTAGCAGTGTCCGGAGGAGGTTAGAGAGAGAAACATACTTTTCATTTTCAGTACTTCTCTCTTGAAGTGTACCGAAGTACTAAAGGAAGAAGAGAGAGGGAAGTATGTTTCTCCCTCTAACCTCCTCCGGACAAGGTCCGCTATGTATTGCCAGTACCAAACTTGTATTAAAGCTACAACGCTACGCATAACACATTTATTGCCTGTAAATCCGGAAATAAATATAAAAAATATTTTGAGAAAATTATATAAGACAATTATATAAATAAAAATTATTTCTTTATTAATTCATGATTAATTCTTTATTAATTTATTTTAAAAATAGTTTCCATTTAATAAATTTCAATTTTAAGACTAATTTTCAAGAGACAACTTTTGTTGATAACGTAAAGTTCCAAGTTAACATATTCAATTTAAAATTGAACACATCCTGTATATATGTATGTTCATTAACTTCAGTATCACTATATTGTTCAACTACTTGCATAATATTTCTATGTGACGTATTTTCTTCAGTTGTATATGTATTGTTTTTGCTTTTAATTTTATACCATTACGTCAGAAAAATCTCATGAAAACAAAAACTCTATAAGAGCGAATGTTAACTGATGTCAATTCGCCATTTTATTTGTTCTGTGTGTAATAACTAAAACCCTAACTCGGATTCAATTTCACATTTCCGGTTAATATAACATAAATTCATAATAAATTGGATTTAATCGCGTTTAGAGCGATCAAACCTACTACAGTCAAAAACGCTATTAATATTCGTAAAAGTACAATAGAAAGGTACCAAAATTAACGAAGCTAAATTTAAGGATTTACTATACAATATGATAAAACTTATTTATGTGTAATGTGACAGATATGAGCTTACAATGAGAATAAGATAAAATAAAGATACATACAACCTTATGAGAAATTATTGATTTATAATTGATAGTATTTCTTACAGCATTAACATTAATATAATTAATTTTCAAAGTAGAAACTATAATAAATATTCTATATAAAATAGGCTTGATCTGTTCGTTTACTTGGATAAATCAAAAACAAAGAAAGTTGAAAAGCTGACAATACACAGCCCATAAAATTTGGTATTTGTATAAATTGGTCGCCAAGTAGACATCCATATGCAAACCATTGACAAGACACTATCATAGAAGATATTATGACTGGAAATGGCAAACTCTCTGCGCTTTTTACTCTTATTACATGTACCTATAATAGATTTATAGATTTGTTATCAACATTTGAAGTTTATGTTACAAATGGATATCATATAATATTTAAACCAAATTTTCCAATAAATAAACAGTTTTATTATCTAATATAATTAATTTGGAACGTGAATATAAAAATTGTATTCCTCTATACTTACAAGTGAAATCAATGGTGATGCAAAAAATAATACTGTCAGACTGCAACTAAGAAACCCTATATATTTTGCAGCCAAAACTTTATCCTCTTGATAAATACTGTAGAAATATATAGATAAAACAAAGCATATTGCTATTATAAACTGCTTAACAGTAGTCGATCCTTTTACACTGTACAAGATAAAAATTAGCATATAGCATATTTGCAATACTGTCCCAAAGATATTTACAGATACAATAAACATATCTCCAATAAGTACTCCATATCGCAGCCACAAGCTACAACTGTAATAATAAACATGTAATTAGAAATTTAAGTCACTGTTTACACAAATATATATTATTGTTTTTCATTATAATACGTACGACATAAAACATGTCATAAAGGCCAAACTTGAGCTATCTCCAGTTGTACCATTTTTAATATATTTCTTGCACACTAAGCTGTAAAAAAATTTTTCAGTTTTATCTAATGCCTTCAAAACTCAATAGTTTAAAAAATTATTGCTGTACTATATTATTACAATAATATCTTAAATAAGATCAGATAATAATTAATGATGCTGATAAATATTTATAATTGATAATAATTATTGATGAATATTTAATAAAATGCACAATTACAATGTAAATTACATCAAGTAAAAAGGAAAATATATAATTATGTGAAAAAAATGTAAAAAATATGTAGACAACTTGCTTTTTAAAAATCATAAAATTATAAAACACATTTAATCACAAATTGATAGGAATATGTAACAAACACAATATGATCAGGCACATTTTCAAACAAAGAAAAAATATAAATCACTTCAATAAATCCTTAAATAAAAAAGCGATTATAAATTTAATATTTGATCAATATAAATATTAAAACTATGCGTGTTACTTACACGCCAGCCAGAAACTGTAAAATCGTACAAATTGAAGCGGATAATGCAAGAACATCTTTAATCTCTATCAAAGTCATAATTTATAATACGCATTTCACATCGGTTATTATTTGATTACTTCACTTTATCAAGATTTATTTTGCAGTCAGTTGTGTTTAACATTTGTAAACGATGACCGTCACAAAAATATCCTCTTTTTAGAAGTAATGGCTCTAACGTATATACGTCATATGGCCATCAACCATCAACTGGTATGCAGATGACAGATATGGCGGGGAGCACACAAATTTGCATACGCGCATAAGCATATGCATAAGAAATTCGATTGGTTGAATTTCTTATGCATACGTTTATTGGTTACCGCGTCGCCTCTCGCCACGCGTAAAGGGCCATCTACAATGAATCGGAGTCGTAAGAGTCGTAAGAAATTTACCAATCACAGTCTATTATTCTTCGACCGCAAGGGGAATAATAAACTGTGATTGGTCAATTTCTTACGACTCTTAAGGTACAATTTCATGCAGACGCTCGACCACGGTCTTACATACAGGTCTTGAAACGAAGGTGGTGGGGGTAGTCGTCTTAACGTCCGAGAATTAGTTCGGCAAGGGCGGCGCTGCGAGTTAAGGTACGGATAGCGCAAGCGCCCTGTGCATGAAATCCTAACCTATTTATATATATATGTATGATATACAAAACCGTGTGATTAAATTGAAATTAAATTATTACATTATTACAATATTAAATTATTACAATCACAGAATCACACGTGGTATTAATATCAGTTATGTGAGGTATTCTAACCAGTAGGGCGGTTCTGTAACTCGTTAAACAGATAACGACATCGTTACGTTTTGCATTTTTACATGTAAAAATATATGCGCAACAATACGTAACGATGTCGTTATCTGTTTAACGATTTACAGAATCGCCCTACTGGTACCATAACCAAAAGCGACGCGTAGTGGCGGCCGGAGACATGAAATTCTTGACGCTAAGGCGGCTACCCCCACCACTAAAATTTGGCTTCGTTTCAAGACCTGTATGTAAGACCGTGCGCTCGACGCTCATTTTTAGCGTCAAATCTGGTCACGTGACTACATTTGACGCTCTATCTGTGGAGGAGGCAATAGCGTCAAACAGCCAGCGTCCATGCTTGTTTGAGTGTTTGCGGAGTCTGTATCCGTATTATCGACTTGTTTATCACTTAGCGCATCTTTGATAGTATATGAAACAAACAATATAATATTCTGTAATAAAAAATTACTTTCAAGTGATATTTTGAGTGCAGTAAGTGACAACACGCGCAATGTTTAGTGCATACAAATATGAGGCGTGGATTGCTGAGTGCCAGAGAATTATTGACAGAGAAAACAAAAAGAAATTGATGAAACCATGTTAGGTCCATGAGCTTAACCATTGGATTGACCTAACCCTAACCACTGGATTGACTAAAATGAGCGTCGAGCGTCAAAGCTAAACACAGTTTAGCTTTTATCTCTCGACGCGGGAATTTAAAAATCTATCACGTGACCAAATTTGATGCTAAAAATGAGCGTCGAGCGTCTGCATAAAATTGTACCTTTACGACGCGACTCATTGTAGATGGCCCTTAAGGGTGCCGTCACATGCAGCGTAACTGGCGTAAACGTAACTTGCGTATCTAGTAATTTTATATAGTGTTCTAGTAAATTTAATAAAAGTTACGCCACAGTCGGCGACAGTTACGCTATTTTGAAGGACGGTACTCACATGGGGCGTATTGCGCGCAATGCGTAATTAATACAACCAATTGTAGATCAGAGTTTCCGTTGTATACTCTAACGGAAATGTTAAATAGATTTGCGATTGGTTCATAACCTACACATCTCGAAAAGTGACGAAAAATACGCGTCATATGGATCCTGAGCTTTGGGTTCGCGCATATTTTATACTTACGTGAATGAATCGAAATAATTATCGAAATCGTGCGTTGAGAATAGAGGAGTTTAGTTTAAAGAGGGATTCCGATTCCGGCGTGCGTACGAATAGCATGTGCTTCTCGTGTCTCTCCTGTAATTAGATTCAAGTTTTATTAAAACAGCCCATTTCTGGGCTAAAAGTGATTGGTGTAGTACATAGTGTATATCCAAGAGCTTTAACCATATTATATCAAGTTTCTCAACTGGAATCCGTGCAAATAACGTTGAGTATCTCAAGTGCGCAACGAGGCTCAGTGAGATAAAGAAGTCAGCCATCTTGGCTCGACACAATCCCTTTGTTCTTAGTCTCCTCGCTCATCCTCGATTTTATTCTTACGGCCTTCATACTAATATTGATTGAACTACCATCTTTTGCTATAACCCTACTTATTCCCTATTATCTTTTCCTGTTTATCTACACAATTAGGCTTAATATGACAGAATTTAAGGTCTCGGATGTTACGAACTGACAGAGATGGACGTAGACCTGTCCGAAAATAATTCCTTGGGGACAGCTCTCTTCTCTTTAATGAACGAATCTTTTCCCAAATCGACAGAAGTTCCTGACAGCAAACTATCGAGGAACACAACGGTTACGGCCCCCGGTGTATCAGGATGTCGCGATCTCTCTATAAGTGATAGAGTGATCAAAAAATTAAACAAACATCCAAGAGGTCAGTGGGTTCTGCCATGACGTCTCCTCGGCCTTCCTCTACTGTCAAAAGGGCCAACACTGTAAATAACGTAAATATTGTACACACTGACTCACACTCTCCAAAGATAAGCCTATCTAATAGTCCTTATTCTAATAGTTCTGTCGCTTCTACTATGACGTCCAAGTCTTCTCCGTGCCCTCAGACGCAATTATCAATAATCGCTACACTGATGGCAATCAGGGTCCGTACTGTGTGCATGTACAAAAGATTTCAGACCCCTCAGCTCACTTGCATCCTGTTTCAGTGGGAAGAGTTATTCACTCGTTCATGAAGGACGATGTTCTCGAAGTTAAAAAGGTGGGCTTTTCTAAAGTCGCAATCTTCCTGAAGACGGGCCATGCAGCAAACGAGCTCATTGTTCATCCATTACTAAAAGAAAAAGATTACGTTGCGTTTATACCTCCTTTTTGTACGTCACGTAAAGGCATAATAAGGGACGTTCCCCTGGATTTAACTGAGGGGGATATAATGTCAGGCTCTAACAGCCCATTCAAAATAGTCTCGGTTAAAAGGTTTAATCGTAGGACAAATCCTCCCAATTCAGACTCTAGTTTCAGTAATAATAATGACACTGATCCGACATATGCTCCGTCCAAGTTTGTTTTGTTTTCTTTTGAGGGTCAACGGTTGCCGAAATATATTACTATGTTTCATGTCTCCTATCCAATTCTGCCTTACATTTCCAGGGTCTCACAATGTTTTTCATGTTACAGATATGGACACATTAAACAGAATTGCAAGAGTTATCCAAGATGCGCAAATTGCGGTGAAAGAGACCATGGTGATGGAGTCGCCTGTCCTCGGACAGATCCGCATTATGTTAACTGCAAGGGTGATCACCCAGGTAATTCTTCGTCATGCCCTGAACTTGCCACACAAAAAGAGATCAGAATGGTTTCATACAGAAACATCACTTTGTCGGATGCTAACGCGATAGTTAGAGGTCATCTTCCATCTTCACCCCCATACTCTGGCTCTCTCGATGAATTCCCGCAGTCACTAAGTTCAGGTAAGATCTCAGATTCTTCTCCTTGGAAAAGAACATCGCTCTTATGCCCAGGTTGCCTCAACACTCCACTCACCTCCCCATCCTCAAGATGCACTTTATGTCCCCTCCTCTTCGGTCTCCTCTTCTTCTCCCTCTTCCTCAGCCGGAGGAATCTGGATTTCGAGAGTGAGACGACGAGACAGAAAGTTGCACAAAGAACCAGCCAAGGATTTTCCTATCATTCATCCCTTGTCAACTGGACCAAAAGAGATAGAAAGATCTTCATCTTCGAATTCGGCTGTCCGCTCACCTCCTATCTCGATCCTATCGGGTTTGTCTATAGCCGATGCTATGCGCCCAGGTCTTCCAAGTGACCCGCAGTCATCTGTTTCCTTCCAAATTTCCAAAGACTCTGCCTTGGATGTTGACCTGTTGAAGAATCTAATTATATCCGTTAATAATTTATCGCTACTTTTACCTACGCTAATCTCTAAACTTGGTTCTTCGGGAAGTTCTCCTTGTTTACAAAATCCTACAGATGCCTCTTTTGTCACATTCTCAGAAGAAAATAAATTCGCCTCCTTGAACGTAAAAAGTCATGACAGTGATAAAAATGGTCAACAACTTTAAAATTTTTCAATGGAACTGTCACAGCATCCGTAATAAAAAAGAGGCTATTGCTAACGTCATCTACGATTATGATTTATTAGCGTTTTCGGAAACCTGGCTTGACGACAATGTAAATATCGGTTTTAAAGACTTCAATATATTGCGTTTCGATGGGCCGTCCTCTAAATCAGGTGGTCTTCTGCTAGCTATTAAAAGATATATTCCCTACCTCCGTGTCGAAGGTATCTACCAACTGGAGGGCTTCCTTGAGACGTTGGCGGTTAGCGTTCCCTCTTCCACCGGATCTATTTTGATTATATCGATATATCGGCATCCTCATAATCCTCCAGTTCCTTTCTCCCAGATTTGGGAAAATCTCATTAACTCCTGTTCTGATTACTCTCATGTCATATTAACGGGTGATTTCAACGCTCACCATCCCAGCTGGGGTTCGTGCATCACCGATGCCTTTGGCAGGTCACTTTATCATCATACTCTCCTCAATTCTCTTATTCCCCTCAATAATGGAGATCCCACATACATCTCTCGTCCAGGACAAAATCGTTCCGTCCTAGATCTTACCTTTGTCTCAGCTTCTCTCTTTCCAGTATGCGAGTGGAGGTTGTTTGATGATAACCTCGCCAGTGATCACATCCCGGCTGTAATTTCTGTTAATGTACAAATCAATGCAAGATCATTTGTTTCTCACAAGCTAAATTTAAAAGGCATTGACTGGAATGCGTTTTCTGTACAGCTCATTCGCACGCACGATCAAATGACAACCACAATAGAAAGTTTCACTAATAATCCGATACAAAGGTACGATGCATTCGTTTCCCATATAAAGAAAACTGTTTCCTCCTTCTCCCAGGATAATAACACAATTGCTCCTATCAATCAAATAAAAAAAAGGCAATCTCCTCCCCCGGCTCCCTGGTGGAGTGATGAGTGCTCTCAAGCAGTATCTCTCAGAAAGCAAGCCTTAAAAAGCTATCGTAGGCACTCTAATTATTCCAACTACTTAGAATTGAAAAAGCAAGAGGCCCTGACCAAAAAGTTCTCAAAAAGGCAAAGCGCTCCGGATGGAGGCAATTCTGTGAAAAGTTACGTCCAACTACTAATATAGGTCTCATATGGAAAATTATCAAAAGATTCAAGAATCGATTCCTAGATCCTTCTCTTACAATCATGTCTAATTATCTTCTCCCTAAGGGCTTGGAGGAACAAATTGATTCATTCGCTCCTTCTTTTGTCCCAGTTGATCCGAATATTACTTCAAATATTACCGATTACGATACTACCTGTCGCGTATTTGATTCTCCGTTTGTTTTAGAGGAATTTGATCTAGCATTCATCCAACAAGAGATCTTCGCCAGGCCCGGACCAAATTGACTATAAAATTCTATCCCACATCCCGGGGTCTTACCATTCCACACTTCTATCTGACTTCTAAATGACATATTTCAGAGGGGAGACTTTCCAGAGGACTGGAAATCCTCCATTGTCTATATGATCCCAAAAACAACTCCAGGGAAATTTCGCCCAACTTCTTTCACATCATGTCTCCTTAAATTGCTAGAGAGACTTGTTCTGCTAAGGCTAAATTGGTGGATAGAAAATAATCACATCCTTCCCGCATTTCAATTCGGTTTCCGCAGATTTAAGTCCTGTCAGGATAACCTTTCAATCCTAACGTCAGAAATCCACACCAGTTTCGTACGCAGTCACGTTACGGCTTGCCTCTTTCTCGACCTCTCCAATGCTTTTGACGGTGTCCTTCCTCAGCTCCTGCTATCTGATCTTTTTGAACTAGGCTTTTCCCCTCACTTTTGTAAATTTATTTTTCAATTAATATATAAAAGAAAACTTCAAATTCTTTACAACGGTATCGTAGCCAGAGAATGCTACTCCTTTAAAGGAGTGCCGCAGGGATTTATACTCAGCCCTCTTCTCTTTAACATATACGTCTCTAAGATAAAAGACCACATCGGTTCAGATTGCGAAGTTCTCCAATTCGCGGACGATATTGTTATCTACTCAAGTTCCCCCAACCCTAACAAAGCGCTGTCATCGCTTGAGCATACAGCCAACAACATAACTAAATTTCTTTTTTCTAGAGGCCTGTCCGTCTCCCCTCATAAATCTGCCTTGGTCCTTTTTACCAGGAAGAGGATTGCACCGAGTGCCCACTCCATTACACTCAACAGCACTACTATACATTCACGTGAATCACACAAGTTCTTGGGAGTTACGCTCGACAGTCGTCTATCAGGAAAAGAACATATCTCACGAGTACAACAGAAGTGTCTCAAATTAGTAAATGTCATTAAGATGCTTAGAGGTACATGGTGGGGGATCACCCACTCACCCTGTTACAAATATATAAAGCCATGATAAGAGGTACGATGGATTATGGGTGCCTCGTTTACCCGTACAATAATCGTTCACTCATAAGAAAATTGGAATTAATTCAGGTCTCTCAGACTCTGTTTAGGACTGCGCAGGACGACTCCTACGAACGTGATTCTGGCTGAAGCGGGAGAGGGCACACTGGTGGCTAGGTTCTCTCTCTTGGTATCAAGATTCATTCTTAAAACCTTCTTCTTAGACTCCCATCCCCTTTTGGACAAACTCTGCTTTCTTCGTCATTTTGCACGAATTTCTCGAAAAATCAATCCGGCAACTCACTTCCTACTTTTTAGATCTTACGAGACGCTATCTGGATACAAATCCCGAATATCCTCCATGGACCTCCCGATAGTTTACATGATTGACTATTAGGCTCTAATTGATAATCCCTCTGTGCTTATTACCACACCACAATCCGTAGACCTTATTAAAAACTCACCATTCCCTCAGTTGATCTTTATGGATTTATATAGTGAATTTAATAAACACACCTCGTTTTTCACAGACGCTTCCAAAAGGGAGGATTCTGACTTTACAGGGCTGGCGATGTATTCCCTTTCTCTGAATACAGTACAGATAAAATATAGAATCTCCATGGCTTCTGTCTACTCAGGTGAAGCGTTGACAATCCTGATCACAATAAAGTATATACTATCGCACCTCATCCCTGATTCTGTTATATACACTGACGGGGTACGGTTCAGCTAGTCTACCTCCTAGTGTGCAGAGTTAGCCTTCCATCCTATACTCTGCCGGTGTACCCCGGGCAATGTCGAGAAGATAGCTAAGTGACTAGCAAAAGTACAACGCGTTAATCCGCGTGTCCTTTCTTTGGACCCTATTTTTGCGTTTCAGGATCAAGTCCTCAAGTACTTGATCCAACCCGTTTCGTATTCTTCACTACCTGTTGATGGCCTAAAGTACGAAAATTATTCGCACGGTGCCAATAAAAATCATAGACAATAGACAATAGACAATATACACTGACTCATTGAGTGTAGTCAATGCCATCTCACCTCTTGCAATAATCTCATCTTTGAACAGCATCATTATCTCAATCAAGCAATCTTTGTTTGAGGCCAAAAACAAGGGCCTATCAATTACCGTTGTATGGATCCCATCACACTCGGGCATCTTGAGGAATGAGACTGCCGACTTACTTGCTAATGCCGCTACCTCACAGGGAGAAACGCTGAGGAGACCTCTGCCTCACACTGATTTCTTTGAAATACTCCGCACACGATTTATTCGTGACACAAAAGAAGTTCTTATCTCTCAAGCACAGCAAAAAGGAGCTTTATACTTCAAGCAATCCAAAGAATTTTCAGTTGTACTCTGGTTCTATAAGATCAAAACCAATCGAGAATGCATTGTCTCTATCTCGAGAATGAGGTCTAACCATTACGCTCTCAATCATAGCTTATTTAGATGTAAACTTATCAGTGATCCAAGTTGTAGTTGTTGTTTTCCATGTCAGAATATTGAACACATTTTTTCGAGCTGTGCCCTGTATATCCCCCAGAGGCAAGCTCTGGTGAATTCTCTTTCCAAACGTGGTATATCCTCCCCTTTTAACATTTCCGACCTCCTTTTCAATCTTAGAAAAAAAATAATTTTTGCTCTCCACTCTTTCATTGCCGCTTGCAAGCTTAACATATAAAAATGGCGATCTGCGCCATGTATCGTTCACCTCTGAACAGATGCAAGAAATAAAAGACAATCTATATTAATACAACTTCGAAGACCTAACATCAAGATTTCGCCTCTACCTATGAGTTAGACAAACAATATTAAGGGTCGACAGGAGACACGGTGGAGACCTCTATCGGTCGGCCGTGAATTATGGATTCGCTTTTTGCAAATTATGACCAAAATAATGAGAAAATCATATTAAAATTATGATATTCCTAATCAGAAGGATTGCCCGCAAATCGGTTCAGAGCGATTTTCTGAAAAAAAGGTCAAAATAAAACTTCTAATAAATGTGGGGAAATGCGTAGCTAGCAACGGGTTAGGTTGGGTTAGCTACGAGTCCGTATTTTATTTTTTATAAATTTTTAAGAGCCAAAATACAAAATCCGGCTCTGATACGACTTATGTTATTATATAAGGAATATATTAAAAAAAGTTTCACGAGGCAATATAACTTTTCCGAAGAAATATTTGCAAAAAGCGGATCTCGCTAAGGAGCAGCTCTGGGGAATATTCCGTGGTAGCACACTGACCGCGTGACAAGGAGAGATGTATGCGTCATCTTTGTCTCTCTTGCATCGCATATGTAGTAGCGTCCGTGTAGGCACACATCGATATGTTGAGCACACGGATGCGATTGTTGGGAGATGATGTTAGACAAGGAGCGACAATCGCGTGCTATTCTTGTCCCTCTACTGCGCTAATGCTACACACAGCATCGATAGCGATCAGAGCTGAATATATCGCTCTGTCCGATATGCCGACAATGCTTTTTGGCCTCTTTTGTGGCATAAAAACAAGCGTCCATTTTTTATGAATTTTATATTTACATATGCATATATGTATGTACATACATATATGTCTGAATTATAGAATTATGTCTAAATTATTCAGTCTCACGTTGGAAACTTAAGTTCGAATTTATAGACATCGATAAAATTTTTTTAAACAATATATTTGAATATATATGAATCGATTACATATATTTTTTGGTAAAGACGATTAATTTAAGCAATATTGAAAATATTAATATTTTTTTATAGCTGCTATTGATTTATTACAGGATTAATTTACACTAATTTATTCACGGAATAAATTTTTTTGCATATATATATATTATATATATACACGAAATGTGTATGTAGTTATCAAATGATATAAAAATATTTTCAATTTAATTTAATTTTATTTATAATTTTATTTTTTTTATTTTAAGAATTCTCAAATTAATTGCTTTTACAAAAAATGTATTTAATAATTTTTATATATTCACATATATAAATAAAAAAATTTTATGAATAAAAAAATATGAATAAAAAAAGTCTTATCGATGCTTAAATAGATTCGAACTTGAGTTTCCAGCGTGAGAGACTGAATACCCTTGCACTGAGCCATTATTTATTATTCATAAATGTTTTTATATTATCAGTATTTATGCAAAAGATATTCTTACACAATATAATCGAACAGAAATCAAGATAATATATTTGTCGGTCTATAAAATCTGCGATTGCTGAAAGATATTGTCAGTCAAGAATTAACAATCGTGCTCTCTTCGTCGCTCTATCGCGCTGACGATATATAAAGTATCGATGAAAAAGTTAAGTGAAAAAGCATCAATAAATTGCCAAGCCTAATAAGCGCCCATGTCTTACATTCTGTGTATTAGTTTACGCTACGAATTATTATTTTATTATTATTATATATCATTGTACAATTTGGAAACATATATATAAATTTTTATGTACATATATGCATAAGCATATATAAAATTTACAAAAAACGGGTGCTTATTAGCCTTGTTACGTTACTGCCTCCTGCTACGGAAGGCTAGAAAGCATTTTCAGGTCGTATCTCGCGTATAGTATGGGCACGTGATCAGCACGGTAGAGGAACGAGGATGACGCGATTATATCGATCCTTGTCTCTCTTACGGTGCATCCGCGTGAGCGATGCAATGGTGTGCGTACATGTACAGACATACACCATTACATAAAACCTGAAATTGGTTTTTCAGCGTTGGCAACATTGAAACCGGTGTTTCGCGTTGTCACCGCGCGAGGTCTCCAAGATCAATTCGGAATCTGGCCGTCACTCCTGTCGATCCTTAACGGATCCGCGGATCTCTCTTATAGTATCTCTAGCCGAGACGATTTGATTGGCTGACGCAGTTTGGCGTAAGTTACGCCTACGCCAGTTACGCTGCATGTGACGGCACCCTAAGGCTGATGGCAGAGAACGCGACGTAAGCGCTTACGTCTGACGTAGACGTGGACGTAAAGTAAGGCAGAGAAATACGTAATACGTAACCGTATCCACACAATAGTCTCTTACGACTTACGTATTACGTTTTTCTCTGCCTTACTTTACGTCCACGTCTACGTCGCGTTCTCTGCCATCAGCCTAACGCGTCGACGTGTCCTGTCTGCAGGAGCCCTAAAGCGGGGAGCACACACTTTTCCATAACGCATACGCATAACGCATAGCACATAGCATAACATGCAGCAACGCACACATGTTATATGTACGACCATTGACGTATGAATATCTGGACAGAGCGTAAAGTTAGTTTATGGGCGAGGGGACCGATACCGGCGGGACGGGGGATCGGCCATCTTGTTTGGCGACATTTTAGCGCTTTATTTGAAATGTGACATCATGATATTTTATTTTAAATGTATTAAAATAACATTTTAAGGTATAAAGTCATAATTATATAAAATCATAATTATAATAAATCATTAGAATTTTTTTAAAAATAATTTTATACATGCATATATATTATATAAATATTATTGTCCCTCGAATAAAGTCAATTTATTGCGAAAGTGTCTTTGACTTTGTACATCTTCCATAGCTTCTTTACCAATGTGATAAAGTCTAATTTTTATATATTTACTAGCTATTGCTTTAGTCAAATGTACAATATGATTTTCTAAAGGATTTTGAATTCATTTTGATTTCATGTGTATGTTGTTTTAAATTAAAAAATAAATTATCTGATTCAGTAAATTTAATAAGAACACAATTTACAAGATAAGTTTCTGTGAACTTTTTTTTTATAAATTTTCCTCCACTTTCTGCCAAAGCAAAGCGGATGACTCTTTCTGTTTCATGACAAATTTTTGTTACACTAGACGATGGGTATTGTAAATTACCACGGCTTTTTATTTGTATTAAAATACTATTTTCATCTTGTTCGCCATCTGAATTTAATGCATTAACGCATTTTTCGCAATACAATATTTTTTTTAGGTATTTTACAACAAAACCAGCGATATATATTATAATTCGTGAAGAAAATTCGGTGATTCTACGAATGTCTGGAAAGTACCCGTGATCTTCAATAATGTTTGCAGTTACATTGTTTTGCATATCATCATTACATAATGTCAATGGAACAGAACTATTGATTATTTGTTCACTATTTTGTGAAGAACTAACGTGCAAAATTGCAATATTTTCAAGAGGTATACAATTACCACTGCCTGAATCTCGAATTTCAGAATGGACTAACAATTTTTTCATAGCTGCCTTAAACTGGCGAGCAGTTGGATTATTATTATAACCCCCTTTGGACCTAACACAGCCGAAAAATAATTCTATATGGTCTTGACTTATTTTGTATGTTGGAATGTACTTTAAAATATTCTGAGTTTCACAAACTTCATTGTATAGTCCTTTTAAACTCTCGATACATATTAAAAATTCAACTAAACCAACTTTTCTCGTAGAATTAACAATTCGAGTTCCATTTTGAAGTTGGAGATTCAAAATGTAAGTCTTACATTCTTCCAATTTGTTCATTATTTTTGAATAATTCAAAGAATTAAGCGGTTGTTTATAATCAAATTGTTTCATATTTTTAGAGTTGAAAATATCAAATAAATCGTTAAATTTAGATAAAAATTCTATTGTTGCTGAACAATTCTGAAACTGTGGAAGACGTAAGTGTTCTTTGCAAACTTGAAGTGCTTGAGCAACAGATTTACTAAATAACTGAGTAGCAAAACGAACTTTCATTTTTTGTTTGTGATATTGAATATGTGCTGATCGCAGCTTATTAGCTAAATGTAAACTTTCTTCTTTTTGTACATCATATAGATGTGTAATGTATTGCCACCTGATAAATTTGTTTGATCCATCGATGATGGTTTTGAGATCTCCAAACAGGTTACGAACAAGCTTTATCATATGGCATGGATCAGGAAAAATGAATATTTTTTCCTTCGTAACTGGATGAGGAAACCAAGTCTGTAAAGTATTTGGTCTTAAATCACACTGCAATTGTTTTGCTGTAGATAAATTTGTAGCAGCACCATCAAAAGTTAGTGCACACACTCTCACACCAGTATCATGCAGCAAGGAGATGCATTGAATAATCAGATTACTTTTCTGATCTGCCGTTATTCCATTAATGAAAAAATAGCCCACGGGTATTTTCCATGCAGCATTCATACAAACAAAGAGAAAAATCAAGGCCTCTTTAGCAATACTAGTACTATCGTTTATAATTTCACCCCCAAAATCAACATAACCACTATACTTTTCACCATCGTATTCGATGTGTTGTCTAATTGACATTTCATCAAAAATTAAGGTACCGACTAATGGATAATCTGTAGCTTTTACTCGTTCAGAAATACTTCTTAATCCTTCTTCCATAAAACCAGGATTTCCATTAATTGATTTGAACCATTTACTTATTAATTTTGGGTGTGGAAGACATAAATCGAAATGTTTACGTACATAGTTGTACGCTTTGGGTGAATAATAGTGCAATGTTAAAGCGAATTTTCGAAGCTCAGGAGAATATTCTTTTGAAATTTTAGATTTATTATAGCTTTTTGCTGTCAAACGCTTCAATAAGTCCACATTACACTTACCAATTGTTTCTAATATATCTGCATGCTCATCAGCTAATAAACTTTTCTGTTTAAGATTTTTTAATATTGCATTCAATGTTGCGATTCGTTTTTCTTGACGCTTGCTTCTCTGTTTTAATGTTCGTACTTGCCGTTGATAATATTCTTTTTGGTGGGCTAGAGCTTTGCGCAAAACTTTTTTTCTAGGTGAATCCTCTAATCGCTGATCGGTAGGAACATCAAATGTAGAACAATGTCTTTTTGAAATGTAGAACAATGTCTTTCATAATTTCATTGTCATTATCATTATCATTTTCTTCTTCTCTGTAACGTTTGAGTGTTTGTTTTTTTGTTGTTTCTGACTCCAACTGTAATTGTACATAAAACTTTTAGTTTTATTTATTGCCATGTGCATAAGAAACGAAATTATGTCATGTACATATTTTAAAAATGTACTTATTTATATTTTTCAATGTACTTTTTTACATTTTTAATACGGAATGTAACTTTGAAATACTTACTGTTAATTCATCATTGAAACCAAATTCTTTTAATGAGATTTCCATTGGTATTTCATCGGGTACATGGTGGCAAGTTTCTAGTAACTCAGTTTTATTTGTATCTTGTAAAGTCTGTTAAGGGTCCACAGGAGTGACGGCCAGATTCCGAATGGTAGCGTCCCGTTTGACCACGTTGCTTTTGACCACAGCCAATTATATTGACTGGTGTATAGGGTCTTTTACTAGGTCTACCTATCAGAGGGTTCTGTGGTCAAAAGCAACGTGGTCAATCGGACCCCACTCTTCCGAATTGATCTTGGAGACCTCGCGCGGTGACAACGCGAAACACCGGTTTCAATGTTGCCACGCTAAAAAACCAATTTCAGGTTTTATGTATTGGTGTATGTCTGTACATGTATGCACACCATTGCATCGCTCACGCGGATGCACCGTAAGAGAGACAAGGATCGATATAATCGCGTCATCCTCGTTCCTCTACCGTGCTGATCACGTGCCCATACTATACGCGAGATACGACCTGAAAATGCTTTCTGGCCTTCCGTAGCAGAAGGCAGTAACGTAACAAGACTAATAAGCACCCATTTTTGTAAATTTTATATATGCTTATGCATATATGTACAAAAAAATTTATATATATACGAGGGTGGTCTGAAAAGTTTCCGACCTCAACGTGAAGATGACAACACTCGTAAATAAAAGCTACTGAATTTCGTTCTTCATCTGTTGACAGTTACTCATCTAAAGTTTCAGCCATTTTGGACGCGCAGTTTTTATGTAACAGTCGTTTGAGTGAGTTGGTGTGAGTTTTTTTGTGAAAATGGACAAAATCGAGTATCGAGCTGTCATTAAATATTTGTTTTTGAAAGGCAATACGCCTACGCAAATCAAAGATGAGTTGGATTCTGTGTATGGGGACTCTGCACCATCATTTACCACAGTGAAATTTTGGGCAGTTGAATTTAAACGTGGCCGTAAGAGCTTGGGAGACGATGAACGTTCGGGACGTCCAAAAACTGCAACTACCGACGAAAACATCGCCAAAGTTCACCAAATGGTGCTAGACGACCGCCGAATTAAAGTGAGAGAGATAGCAGAGGTTATGAACATGTCAAAAGAACGTGTTTGTCACATATTAGATCAACATTTAGGCATGAGAAAGCTGTCCGCGCGTTGGGTGCCGCGTTTGCTCACGTTAGACCAAAAACGTGTTCGAATGAACATTTCCAACGCTCTTTTGACGCAGTTTAGGCGCAATAAATCCGAGTTTTGGCGCCGATTAATTACTGTAGATGAAACTTGGATACACCATTATACGCCCGAAACAAAAATACAATCCAAACAGTGGACTGCAAAGGGGGAACCGGCTCCAAAAAAAGCAAAAACTGTTTTTTCGGCTGGGAAAGTGATGGCGACTGTTTTTTGGGATAGTCATGGAGTTATTTTAATCGATTATCTTCAAAAAGGAAAAACCATTACAGGAGCATACTACGCATCATTACTTGACAAGCTGAAGGCAGAACTTGCGGAAAAACGGCCACATTTGCAGAAAAAGAAAATCCTGTTTCACCAAGACAACGCACCGTCTCACACCTCAGCGGTTGCCATGGCGAAAATCCACGAATTATCGTTTGAACTGCTTGACCATCCGCCTTACTCACCAGATCTAGCCCCAAGCGACTTCTTTTTGTTCCCTCATCTAAAAATTGCGCTCGGAGGACAAAGATTTTCGTCAAATGAAGAGGCAATCACCTTCGTGAACAATTATTTTGCAGAGAAAAATGCCGAGTACTATTTTGACGGGTTACAGAGATGGGAGCATCGCTGGGAGAAGTGTGTAGAGTTACAAGGAGACTATGTTGAAAAATAAAAAAAAAATTTCAGAAAAAATGTGTTGTATCTTTGTTAGGTCGGAAACTTTTCAGACCACCCTCGTATTTCCAAATTGTACAATGATATATAATAATAATAAAATAATAATTCGTAGCGTAAACTAATACACAGAATGTAAGACATGGGCGCTTATTAGGCTTGGCAATTTATTGATGCTTTTTCACTTAACTTTTTCATCGATACTTTATATATCGTCAGCGCGATAGAGCGACGAAGAGAGCACGATTGTTAATTCTTGACTGACAATATCTTTCAGCAATCGCAGATTTTATAGACCGACAAATATATTATCTTGATTTCTGTTCGATTATATTGTGTAAGAACATCTTTTGCATAAATACTGATAATATAAAAACATTTATGAATAATAAATAATGGCTCAGTGCAAGGGTATTCAGTCTCTCACGCTGGAAACTCAAGTTCGAATCTATTTAAGCATCGATAAGACTTTTTTTATTCATATTTTTTTATTCATAAAATTTTTTTATTTATATATGTGAATATATAAAAATTATTAAATACATTTTTTGTAAAAGCAATTAATTTGAGAATTCTTAAAATAAAAAAAATAAAATTATAAATAAAATTAAATTAAATTGAAAATATTTTTATATCATTTGATAACTACATACACATTTCGTGTATATATATAATATATATATATGCAAAAAAATTTATTCCGTGAATAAATTAGTGTAAATTAATCCTGTAATAAATCAATAGCAGCTATAAAAAAATATTAATATTTTCAATATTGCTTAAATTAATCGTCTTTACCAAAAAATATATGTAATCGATTCATATATATTCAAATATATTGTTTAAAAAAATTTTATCGATGTCTATAAATTCGAACTTAAGTTTCCAACGTGAGACTGAATAATTTAGACATAATTCTATAATTCAGACATATATGTATGTACATACATATATGCATATGTAAATATAAAATTCATAAAAAATGGACGCTTGTTTTTATGCCACAAAAGAGGCCAAAAAGCATTGTCGGCATATCGGACAGAGCGATATATTCAGCTCTGATCGCTATCGATGCTGTGTGTAGCATTAGCGCAGTAGAGGGACAAGAATAGCACGCGATTGTCGCTCCTTGTCTAACATCATCTCCCAACAATCGCATCCGTGTGCTCAACATATCGATGTGTGCCTACACGGACGCTACTACATATGCGATGCAAGAGAGACAAAGATGACGCATACATCTCTCCTTGTCACGCGGTCAGTGTGCTACCACGGAATATTCCCCAGAGCTGCTCCTTAGCGAGATCCGCTTTTTGCAAATATTTCTTCGGAAAAGTTATATTGCCTCGTGAAACTTTTTTTAATATATTCCTTATATAATAACATAAGTCGTATCAGAGCCGGATTTTGTATTTTGGCTCTTAAAAATTTATAAAAAATAAAATACGGACTCGTAGCTAACCCAACCTAACCCGTTGCTAGCTACGCATTTCCCCACATTTATTAGAAGTTTTATTTTGACCTTTTTTCAGAAAATCACTCTGAACCGACTTGCGGGCAATCCTCCTGATTAGGAATATCATAATTTTAATATGATTTTCTCATTATTTTGGTCATAATTTGCAAAAAGCGAATCCATAATTCACGGCCGACCGATAGAGGTCTCCACCGTGTCTCCTGTCGATCCTTAATATAATATTCATTTTTATTAGTAATATACAATATATATATACTAGCTTTTCGGCCCGCGCGAAGCGCGGGCCTCAAAGCTTTCTTATATATATATATATATATATATATATATATATATATATCTTATATCTATATAGCGTTATAGCCCGCGCTTCGCGCGGAAGTACATGCCTCAAAAACTCTATTTCTCACAAACATACCTTTTAGTTTCTTCAATTATTGATTTAAATTTTTCAAATTTTATAAATATTTTACTTAACATATAATATTTTTTTATCTTTTATTATTTACTTTTTTTTTATTTTTTGCTGACGTTCCCACCGCTGACCCGCTATTAATAGCTCTCATACAATTTTATAATTGTTTAATTTATAAAACTTCTCTGTATACAACATTTGTCGTAAAATATTTTGGACTTTCTTTAATCAGATGTCCTTGATTGCTTAATTCATCAATTTTAATTTTTACACAATCCCTTTTGGTTGCTCTAGAGAATGCTACATATAGTTGACCATGAGCAAATACGGGTTGTGGCAAATAAATTCCAACTTTTTCTAAAGTTTGTCCTTGAGATTTATTTATTGTAATAGCAAATGACACTCGAATAGGAAATTGTCTTCGTTTAAGCTTGAATGGAATTTCCATATCATTTGGTAGGAAATCTATCCTTGGGATGAAAACAATCTGACCTCTTGAGGGACCAGTTAGAACCTCCGCATAAATAAGATTAGGTTTCAAATCAGTTACAATAAATCTTGTGCCATTGCAGAGTCCTTTCTTTGTATTTAAATTTCTTAATAAAATAATTGTTGCATTGACTCTTATTTTAAGTTGATGAACTGGCATCCCAGAAGGTGTCACAGAGTTTAAAAACTCAGTTGGAAAATTCAATTGCTCCTGTGAATCATCACTCACAATAGAGTCAATTGAGAGATATTCCTTTTCTTCTCCTTCCATTAGACGAAGAATTTCGTTATTAATTTTGAATGTATCCTCATTCTTAGGACAAAGGATCGCTCGATCTGGATTATCTCTGATCTGTTCCTTGGTGATTCTATCACCAAAAATCTCAGTAATAATTGATTCTTTTGATATAAAATCTTGAGGTATTTCAATTGTATCGAGATGTAGTCCATCCGTATTGGACAATTTACCATCTCCGAGTTGCATTAGCCAATTTGCAAATTCCTTTTCATCCGCAGTTCTCATATTTTCCTTTAGTTTAACCTGAGTTACATTCCTCCATATATGGTTATATTTAACAGTTGACTCAATTATGGCTGCTTTATGTGCATGTGGCACTACGGGAAGATTTTGTCTGAAATCTCCTGCAAATAAAATTACTTTTCCTCCAAACGGTCGAGGATTCTTCATCAAATCCTTGAAGAGTTTATCTACTGCTGTTCAGGCATGTCCAACAGTCATGCTCACTTCATCCCATATGATTAATTTGGCATTGATCAGTTCTTGTGCAGCTTGAGAATTTCCTCTGACATTAGATTTAGCTCCATCATCAATTGGGATTGAAAGCTTGAACAGGGAATGATAGGTTCTTCCTCCTTTCAGAAGTGTGGCTGCAATTCCAGTTGAAGCACATGGAAGAATTATCTCGTTTCTTCCTCTAATTACACTTAGAAATGTGTTAAATAGGTAGGTTTTACCACTTCCTGCAAACCCGTCAATAAAAAATAACCGCTGAGGTTCATTTTCATTTTCAATTGCTCGCATGACTATATCGTACACGTGTTTTTGCTCAGCATTTAGTGTCGATAATAAATAATCACCATGTATTCTTTCTTCATTCACATTATACTCTGTTACGTAAATATTCACTGGAGTTGGATTTGGCAATTGGAAGTTCTCACAGCTACTTCCATTATTTATCAGAATTTCTTGTATATGGTTTAAAGCCATATTTTCAGGATTTACAACATTGTTATGTACAAAGTCCTCAATCATGAAATCTTTATATTTATTCCAAATAGTTGGTACATCTGTTGGAATTCCAAATATGCAAATGTAAGCAAATAATTCTCGAAGTTGTGCAGGCATATTTGATTCCGTTGCTTCTTCCATAGTTTTTTCCCAAAGATCATCAGTTTCTACCAAATTTCTTGCAATTGCTGCATCCTTAAACGTCTCATATAGAATTCCATTTACAGTTCTCAAATCTTCAAAACATTTAGCTCCAGTCACATGGAGTAGAAGAAGACGAAGATAAAATCTCTCAGTATCTTTTATGCTTACTGTATAGAGTCTTGAAATTATTTTGTCAGTATCTTTTTTGCGTGGCTTCCACTTAGTTTCTTTTTTATCATATAAATAATGATAAGGAATATCTGTGTAAAGAAACTGCACTGCATTTTCATCAGATTGATTTAATTTTAACCATGCAGTCAGCGTAGTATCTCGATTGAGCTCTCTTTGAGCAGCTTGTTCTTCATTTCCCTCTCGAAAATATACCATTTGGCGATTAGGCAAATGAACTGCCAGTCTTATTACTGTGTGAGACTTCATGAACAGATTATATCCGTTCAGTCTCCACATTGCTTCTGGAGCACTAACGTATCTTGCATCCAGAAATGAGTTAACTTCATCTATTTTAATTAGTCTTGTGCCATCTTGTGCTTGCACTTCAATTGCAGCACAGTCAAATCCTTTATGAATATATTTATATAAATATTTTATACTCTTCACTGATGAACATATTTCTAAATTTATGTGTCGATCATATTTCATGATTAAATATGGTGAATATGGCACCACCCATCGATTTCATCAACTTCTTTGCTTCTGATGATATACTTTTTCCCAAAATTTCTTCGTTGATACATGGGATATCCATTCACATTAGCATTAGTTTCTTCACGAAAATCTTTTGGAAAATTTTTTGAACATTTTCCATCGTCCCCAGTGCAAGCATATCTCATCGAGGGATCTCCACATGGACCGTGAATCATGTGTTTTAAAACTTTTGCATTAAGTTCTGGATATTTTTCTTCGTCAGGGATTTCAGCCCATACCATCATGTCAATGACTTCTTGAAGTCGGGGCTTATCTTCATCACTCAACATTGCAAGTAGATGCAAATGTGGAAGTCCTCTTTTTTGAAACTCAATCACGCCTGCATAAGCTATAATATTTCCAAAAATCTTATTTTGGATTAGATCTTTTAAAACCTCTTTGACATCTAAATTAAATGTTTTAGCGACCAAATCAGGTCTAAATTCTGTTAAACATTCATCAAGATTATCCTTTATTTCTGGGCATTGAGGATTGCAAGTCATCGTAAGAAAAATGTCTGGTTTTCCAAACTTTCTGACCAGAGACATGGCATCTTGGTACCTTTCTATCATGTTTCTTGGACTGCCCATAAATGAAGATGGTAATATTACAGGTATTCCAGCTTTAATTCCTTCATTTTGTGCTCGATTATCTAAGTGATCCATTAATCCCGAATAAAGTTCTGCTCTTAATTGAGGTTGATTTAATTTAATATAATTAAGCCTATTGGCTTCAACTTTCATATAGGCATCAAGTATAAATTGACATCTCAACTTACCTGCTTTTTTAAATTGGCTAAATTCAGCTCTTGGTGCCAGCAGGTGAGCATAATAATCCATTTGAGTTACTTTGAATCCTGAATATTTAGGATTATATGATTTAAGTTCTGAATGCCATCCATCGTTACCATATGGATATAACAAAGGATAACACATTGGGTCACACCTTTTGTCTAGAATTGATATTTGTTGAACATCGTTCGAATTTTTATTATAAATCCGAATGTCTCTTTCAAATGGAAGCTCACCATCTACATTCTGAAAAACCACAGCTATTTCATTAGCTTGTGGAGCATTGTATCTTCTTTGATCATGTTGAGGATCTTTTCGAAAAGATAACATTAAATTTATTGTTTTATTACCTATTGGATTAAGATCTTGTTCAACTTGACGCATCATCTTGAAAGTTTTTGCAAATTCATTGCATTGAACCATAAAACATGACAAATCTTTCATTATTTCTGGATCACACTCTTGATTAGCTTTGTTATTCATTCTATGATTTATAGCTTCTTCTGTATCTAAAAAGTAAAGCTGTGCAAAGCGCGGAGCTTGCCCATCCGCTGGGCGCATTGCCTTCGAGGTTAAATGATGATATTGTCCATGAATCTTTAAGCAATAAGGAGCATTGTTCACAACATCCAATGGATTTCTATTGCGCGGAGCACCCATGGAAGCCATAGCTAAAGCGCTATTATATAAACGAATATTATCAATGAAATTTTTTGATCTACAATTTTTTCCCATGTATAATTTTTTAAGAAAATCTGGACAATTTATTGGCTTTAATTGAAGCTTCCCCTTTTGACAACAATATGTAAATTTTCCATCTTTTGATTTTTCACATTCAAAGTTCAAGGATTTGCAAAATTAGCATTCCACATTCATTTCTCCAAGTGTATGAACTGGCACATTTATTTCATGGTCCTTGGCAATTAGCGCAATGTGATGATTTAATTGTCTAGCTTGTTGCCTTCCCTGAGCATATCTCTGAGCATCAGCTTCGAGTCGTTTTGTCCTTGCGTCGTCATTTTCATTGACTCTCTGCTGAGCATGTCTTTGGGCATCAGCTTCGAGTCGTTTTGTCCTTGCGTCGTCATTTTCATTGACTCTCTGCTGAGCATGTCTTTGGGTATTAGCTTTGAGTCGTTGAGACCTTTCCTCCAAACTCTCTATTTTTCGTCTTTTTTGTGAGCGTCTGCCTTCGCGACTCACTATATTCAAATTTCCGCCTTTTCTTTTTTGAGGCATAATTATCTGTGTCGTACTTTACATGTTACTTTATGTTATATAAAACAATAATATTTCTCGAAGTACGTCAAAATATTTATTTTATATTAATTTTTGATTATTTTTTTATTTTATAATAATTTTAGATATCAATATTTATAAATAACTGATTGATATATTTTAATTTGAATATAAATATTCTCAATTATTTCCCACTTTTACATCAAAAAATAATTATATCTATATCTATATATATAAGTACCGTCTATTTATATAAGTACCGTTTGTCTTTCTATATTACCGCGAACTTCTTATTCATAAATTTATCTATTTTCTTCATGGATCTTTTCTTTCTCGTATTTATTCTCTTTTATATTTATTCTTTTTATAGGCGCACAGCAGCCTTTTTTTACAGGCGCACAGCAGCTCTGTATCGGCGGATAACAGCCGTTTCTTACAGGCGCACAGCAGCTCTGTATCGGCGCACAGCAGCCGATTTTTATAGGCGCACAGCAGCCTTTTTTTTACAGGCGCACAGCAGCCTTTTTTTTACAGGCGCACAGCAGCCTTTTTTTACAGGCGCACAGCAGCTCTGTATCGGCGCACAGCAGCCGATTTTTACAGGCGCACAGCAGCCTTTTTGTACAATTTACTTAAATTTCAGATATTTAAAAATTTTTTTTAATTTTATAAAATTTTAATTATTAAAAAATATTAATTATAAATAATTAAACAATGTTTAATTTAATCAAATTGTAATTATTAAAAATATATGAATTACAAATATTTAAACACATCTATTATAAATCTATATATACAATTATTTAAAAATGTACCTTCTCACTCTTCACTCTCCCTCTTCAATGTTATAATTTCGTCTATCACTAACTCTTTTCTCGTAAAATTTTATGCCTTTGACTCCTTTGTCATACCGTTTTCATGTATTATAACATTTTCTATTTTAATCGATCCATGATGACATTTAACATTATTTAATCTGAAATCAGTAACTTATATAGTCATTTATAAAATGACACGTCAAGAAATAAAAACTCATATAACCCCTAAGAGGTGATGTTGTTTCTAACGACGTATAAAACGTGTCAAAATGTCTAATAGCAGCAAAAATGCAAGCAACTCGAATCAGCATAATGTAAGTAAATTTTAATTTTACATAAAGAGAAATAGAGAGAGGATTGACATAGTGAAAGAAAGAGAATGATATTAAGAGATAGAAAGAGATAATGACATTAAGAGAGAGAAAATCAGGTTAAAAGAGAGAAAGAAAAAGAGAGACTTGTGTTTGTTTGTGTGAAAGAAAGAAAGGATTGACAGAGTGAAAAATAAAGAATAAGATTAAGAAAGAGAACGAGAGAATGAGATTAAGAGAAAAAGAAAGAGAGAGAGAGACAGAGAGAGAGAGAGAGGTTAAGAGAAAGAGAGAAAAAAAAGATTTGTGTGTGTGTGTGTGTGTGTGTGTGTGAGAGAGAGAAAGAGAGAGAGAGAAATTTATATTATTAATCTATATATTTCTTTTCTAGAATCACATCAGCAGCGAAGAAATTTTTGACGAAAATAATATATTAAAGTCGAAAATACAGGAGTTGCAACAGCAACTGGCCGCTGCTTTGGCCAAACAACCAGCTGAGAATCCACAACCTGCAATGGTGGCTGCTGACAATCCACAGCCACCACTGCAGGCTGCTGACAATCCACAGCTTGCAGGTGAAAAGGATACGTTTCAACGTAAATATATTATAATAATAAATAATAATAAATAAAAATCTATATATATATACATATATATATAAGTAGTATATATATATAAGTAGTATATATATATATATAAGTAGTATATATATATAAGTAGTAAATAATATAACCAAATATATAAAATATAAATATGAAATATAGACTGCTTATGAGAGCCGAATGCAGGTGTCAATGCGTTGATTCCAACAAAAATTAATTTTTCGTTTGAATTTTAAATACTTGTGCACAAATATATAAATTTTTTATATTTTTTGACAGCAAAATATAAAACTCGGTGGGCAAGAGCTGGAAGAGGCCGAGGACGCGGACGCGGACGCGGACGTGACCGTGGACGCGAACGTGGCCACGGAAGCAACACTATTATTAATTATATAAATATGTAGATATATTATTCATTTTTTAGTGACATATTTATATTAAATGTAAAAGATAAAAATAAATTGCAACATTTTTTATATAAATTCACACGTGTTTCTATTTTACAAAAATAAAGTTTAGATTATGAAAAAAATAGAGAAGGAGAGAGCATGAGGTTAAGAGAGAAATAGAGATTTGTGTCTATGTGTGTGTGAAAGAGAGAGAGAGAGGAAGAGGGAGGGAGAGAGAAATCGGGATTATATAATATATATCTTTTTAGAATTACATCAATAGCGAAGATGCTCTTAGTGCTGAAAATGATTTATTAAAGACGTATGTAAGTACAGGAGTTGCAATGTTTACATAGTTATGTAATTTATAATAGTAGGATTGTTAACCACAGCCTGCGGTGGTGGTTGCTTGACCAAAGCAATGGCCAGTTGCCGTTGCAACTGCTGCAGTCTTTAATAAATTATTTTCAGCACTAATAAGTGCATCTTCGCTAATGATGTCAACCTAAAAAAAGATATATATTAGATTAATAATCCAGATTTCTTTCTCTCCCCTCTCTCACACACCATACACACACATACACACACATACACACACACACAAACACAAAATCTCTCTTTCTCTCTTAACCTCATTCTCTTTCTTTATATTTATAGATAGTATTAATAATTGCGTTAATTTATAAACATTTTATTGTTATTAATATTATTTTTTATTATTTATTTATTAGTTTTTTAGTTTTATTATTGTTTGTTGTTTATTATATATAGAAGATTTTTTTTATAAATACATATATAGAAATACATATATAGCAATATATTTTTTCTAAATTAAATTTATAAATACAAATAAATATATTAAATATATATATAGATTAGTTAGGTTATATAGATAGTTAGGTTGATTATTATTTATCAAAAATTTTTTTTTTTAATCTTATTATTTTCATTCTCTTTCCGCATTCTCTTTCAAAAAAAATAAATCCTTTCATTGATTCTCGTCAAATACCAATCATCTTTCAATTTGGTGAAAATCGGTCCATAAATGCGCGCGCGCGTGGGTGGGTGCGTGAGTGGGGGTATAAAACTTAAAAAAAAACACATAGTAACCATCCCCGAAAAATTTGAAAAATTTTGGTATCAATTTCGAAAGAATCGGTCAACAAATGTATATATGTGTTGGTGGGTGCGTGGGTGGGTGATTGGGGTTATAAAACTTTTAAAAAACCACATAGTAGTGATCTCCGAAAAATTTGCAAAATTTTGATACCAATTTCGAGAAAATCGATCCATAAATGTCTAGGTGCGTGGGTGGGTGCGTGGGTGGATGCGTGAGTGGGCAAAACTAAAAAAAAACCCACACAGCAGCCACCCTCGAAAAATTTGCAAAATTTTGGTACCAATTTCGTGAAAATCGGTCCATAAATACGCGCGCGCGTGGGTGGGTGCGTGGGTGGAATAAAACTTAAAAAAAACCACATAGTAGTCATCTCCGAAAAATTTGCGAAATTTTGGTACTAATTTCGTGAAAATCGGCCCATAAATGCGCATGCGCGTAAGTGGATGCGTGGGTGGATGCGTGGATGGGAAAAACATAAAAAAAAACCACATCGTCACAATCCCCGAAAAATTTGCAACATTTTGATACCAGTTTCGTGAAAATCGGTCCACAAATGGAGGAGTAGTTCGCGGTCAGACAGACAGAAAACGGTACTTATTATATAGATATATATATATATATATATATATATATATATATATATATATTGCCAGTTGGCAATAATTTATTTTTCACTGAAACACTTGATTCATTGTTATGTTGATACAAATATTAGTTAAATGCAATTAGTCTTATAGTCAAGAGAAGTACTCACAGTTAAACTATTGTCATGCAGTGTTAATGAAGGTTTAACTGATGCACTTGACAGGTGGAATATCAATTTCTTTTTCTGTACTTTCAACTTCTAATATATTTGACTATAAACAAAAATTTTAATCTATATTTATCAATACATGCTGTCATTAATGTTATATAATTGGATATATACTTATGATTGGAATGGCATTTTCTTTTAACCTTGTTCGCATTAGGGAGCTACAATCAAAGTCATTCTCCGAAAAATGCAATGAGCATAAATGTGGAGATTTTGGTAAACATTCCACACGAAGGCCCATATTTTTAATCCAAGTTAATTTTCTTGCTTCATCTTTTGGAAATCTAGTAAGACAAATCAATAAAATAATTATAGAATTATATGTAACATCACATATTAAAATTATATCTAACAGTACTTAATGAAAATTCATTCAAACAGTAAAAACTTTTACATTGAATCTTACTTTATAAATATAAAATAAATTTATAATATAAAATAAGAATAAATTTTATTTTGTAATTATGAATACAATACTTACCGGTGATATGTGATTTCAACATCTTGTTCCACATTTTTTTGCGCTTTAGCTTTGCGATAACTTTTGTTGTAACAGCCGATTGCAACACAAAGCGGCATTTTTTAATTATTTTTGGACAATAATTAATTTCGAACAATAAAATATTTCGATGACACTGTTATTTTATTATTAATTCATTATTCCATCACTATGGAGCAGCACTAATGTCGCCAGACAAGATGGCGGCCCCCTCCTTCCCTAAAATCTTCACTCCCCGCGCCTAAAGGCTCCGTCCAGATATTCATACGTCAATGTGTACGACACATAAGAACTTTATATTCAAGATGGCGTAGTCGCGCTTTCTAACCTAAAGTGTGGCATCTTCGGTAAAATATTGTGAAAGTGTATTCGGGAAGCAGATACAATTCACCGATTTTCTTTGTAAGTTGCATATCTGGATTTATAAATATAATATTAATTTAATTAATAATACAATTTATATAAATGTAGACTCTCTAAAAAACGAAAATTAACGAATATTTAAAGAGTATTATCAATTCGTATGTAGCTGTAAAAAAGGGATAAAATAATATGAATATGTAAGTAATTAAGAATATGTAAGAATTTGGAAACTGTTTCTTAAATATTTTTTTAGGCACAAAAAATGTCCGATTATATACTTAGATACAGGGCATCTGTTTCCATGAATGAAGATGATCTTATTTTGTTCGTTTTGCAATTGTGCCTATTGGCGTTATTAAAAAAAAAGGAAACGAAGTAAAAGATGGTTAAATCGGAGATGGTGGGTGAGACCCATTAATATTGTACGTCCCATATATGGGGATTATGAACACCTCTTTCAAGAGATGAAGCTTAATGATCCAAGTATATTTTTTCGATATACGAGTATGAGAGAGGAAACTTTTAGGCTTCTGCTACAAATGACAAGACTATTTTTGACCAAATCAAACCATCGAGCATTTAATCCAGAGCATCGATTGATCATAACTCTAAGGTAGTTATTATTTTGTTATGAATTCAATTGAAGAATGAAACATATATGTGTAAGACAATATTATTTTTCAAAATGTTTTATGCCAGTACTTTTTCAATATTCCTATCAATTATTTTGTGCAGGTTTTTAGCAACCGGAGATCAAATATTATCTATTGCACTGGCGTTTAGATGTGGAGAATCAACTATTAGAAAAATTATCCATGAAACTTGTCAAGTTCTAGCTCAGGTATTGCAGCCGATTTACCTTCGTTTACCAACAGAAGAAGAATGGAAAAATATTTATTCTGGTTTTTTGGAAAGCTGGAATTTCCCCAATTGCGCTGGGTCTTTTGAAGAAATGAAGAAATGAAGAAACACATACACACAAGAGAGAAACCTAAAAGCGGTTATTTATCTCGGCTGTGTTCCGAAATTCACTGGCAGTACCGCTAGCATATCGTCATCTTTGTTGTTTACCAAGTGTTAGACCTGGGAGTCGATTGTGTATCTTGAAACGAAGTGAAAATTACAAAAGTGAACAGATTTACTAGATTTCGACAAATGAAATCGTAGATACACTAGTGAATTTCCTCACTTTTGTAATTTTCACGTCGTTTCAAGATACACAATCAACTCCAAGGATAACGACATGCTAGCAGTACTGCCAGTGAATTTCGGAACATAGCTCTCATAGGCCGCGTTCAGCAGACTCACAGTTGAACAATATTACTAGATTTTCCGTTGACATTCAACGCTAATTTGCTGGATCTGAAAGTATAAACCAATCACGTTCGATTGCTACCTAGCGGTTTTGCTGCTGAACGTGGCCATAGTCCGTTCTTATTTCAAGATCGTCTAATGTCTTAGGCGGGGAGCACACAAATTTGCATAGGCGCATAACACAGATGTCTATACTAAACCTAGATCGCTAACTTGGAGTTTTGGCATATGGAAAGGCTGTGGCCGGCTGGATTTCCGGTTTTGGTCATGACACCTTACAACAAAATGGCGGCGGTGTGTGTGTGTGTAGTATGTACGTCTTAGAACATATAGATATGGAAGGGGAATAGCAGACTGAAACATGTCCGCAGGAAGTGAGAAAGAAAATCATCATTGCCTCTCTCTCATGAGTTACTGCTCGAAAGTGCGCATGCATGTCATTTGCTGACGCACACAAGCATCATGTGTGTACATATACAGACCTCCACAAATCAATCATGTATATATGTATACATTCGTTCTTTTTAATAAATAAATCATGAAAAGATCAGAGTACAAATAAATAAAATAAATAATGAAATGCATGAGTCAAAAAATTAATAAAAATAACCGAATAAATGATTAAACGAGTCAGAATAAATAAATAATGAATTAATCGATTAATGAATAAATGAATAAATTGACTGTAATAAAAAATACAATATAAGCCCATCTTGCTTGAATTTTGACACTGTATGTATGTTCGCGAATGAGCACGTTTTTAAATAAACTGTAAAATTTATACGAAATGAATACGTTTCAACATGCGGTTAATAATATAACCTTACTTTTCTCAGATCCGGACCGGCAAGAGATCGGCGTAAACGTAAGCCGCGCGTGCGCACTTTCGAGCAGTAACTCATGAGAGAGAGGCAACGATGATTTTCTTTCTCACTTCCTGCGGACATCTTTTTCTGGTCGAGAACAAAGGCATTCTCCTTCCATATCTATATGTTCTAAGTATGTACGTATATGATACCCGACGTGTTAGTGCGTATGTGATACACCTCACAACAAAATGACCGCTCCCGCTTTTTGACAGCTATTGCATGATGTACTAAAATATTTTTATTTTTTATTCAATTTTTTAGGGTCAGCCTGGCCCTAATGTTCACTCCTTTACCTCCGTGGTACCAGGATCAGAATCTGTTTCTTCTCCTCATATTCTCCTTCATCCCTTCTCATTCCGTCTGTTTCTGCCTTCCACCAATGATCGCAAGTTTCGTTCCCTTCCACTGCGTTACTAAACAAAGATAGATCTACGGTACTGAGGTATCCGTCTTCTTCTAATCTGTCGATACGGTTTTCTGTAGGAAATGCAGGCAATGCTCGGTCTATATATTATACGTCTATGGAACAAAGCGAGCAAGATGATATTGTATCTTCTTCTTTTATATGGCTACATTGCCAACCAAGATGGCTATCGACCGATTTTCCCCTCACTTCTCAGGCTTCACAACCCTCGCACAAGAAAGTACCTTACGCTCCATCCAGTTATTCCTACATCCATGCTTTTCACATATTCGCTCCAGTGATGCCAGAAATGGGATCCTGCGCGCGCATATTTGCGACCAACCACGTATACACGTTGCTATGTTACGGGCGCAAAGCATCCAGTTTTGGCGGGCAAATGGATCAGGTTAGGTGACTGGCATCACAGGCAGTAGGCAGTTTAAAATGGTACAGAGTTCTCCTGTATGTGCTGCATAGAGAATTAGGACGCGAGAAAAGAAGGTAAGTAGATAAACAGTGCAATATTTATTATTAGTATTATACAATATTATTATAATATGGAATTAAATGCTTCCAAAGGAGCCGTTAAGAAACAGATTAGTAGGAAATTTAATTTTTCATGGCTAGATGAAGAAATTTTTAAAGGATGGTTGGCTCCCCATTCCGAAAATAATAAAGCTTTTTGCACTGCATGCCAAATTACTATCACGTGTCACAAGTCATCTTTAATTAAACATTCACAATCAGTTAGACACATGGAGAAGATAAATAGTCAAAGCCTCAATAATAACAATAATTCATCGATTTCATCTAAGGAGAAAATAAAACGCGCCGAAATAAAATTATCAACTTTTTTTGCTGAACACAATATCGGTTTTCAACTCGTGGATCATTTAATTCCTCTATTAAAAGATATTAATTTAGAGCCCGAACTTGTACAATCTCTTTCTCTAAGCCGTACGAAATGTCAGCATATTGTTAAAAACATAATTGCAAAACGTGAAATAGAAAAACTTACTGAAGTTTTACAGACACGTAGATTTTCAATTCTAATTGATGAAAGTACGGATATTACAGATACAAAATTGCTTTGCTTATTGGTTCAATATCTTTCGCCTACGGATAAAAAAATTAAAACAAAATTATTTGAATTAATATCATTAGATGCTAAGGATTGTACGCAAATAAACTTTTTGAAACTTTTAAAATATTACTTGAAACAAAACAAATTTCTTTAAAAAATATTGTCGGTATGGCTAGTGATAATGCTTCTGTTATGATAGGATCTAATAATTCGTTTTTTTCTCGTTTAAAATCCGAAATACCGGGTTTAGTATTAATGAATTGCATTTGCCATTCATCTGCAATCATAGCCAGTAAAGCTTGTCAAGAATTGCCACAATCATGTGAACATTTGATTAGAGGTGTTGCTACATACATTTCTGGTAGTGCAAAAAGATGCGCAATTTTGAGCGAGTTCCAAGATTTTTTTAATGTCGAAAGACAAAAAATTCTTAAATTACACAGGCCAACAAAATTAGACCGACCTTCTTACCCAGAAACCAGACTATACTTTTCCGAAGGTTTTCGATGCGCTGAATCTAAATCTGGCCGCAGAATTGCTCTATCACGTCAGGATTTTGAGATATCCTAACCTAAAAGTGCAAAAAACACTGTTTTTGCCCATTTTTGAGGTTATGTAGCACGACGGGTTTTTTTTTCACCGAAAAAGTATACTCGGGATCTTAAAGAACAAGTCTTCCTCTTTCAAATGCCGTTGAGTTTGTTCAAATATCTTTTTTTTTCGCTGAGATATTGCAATTTTAAGTTTACATGTTTTCAAATTTTCCTATACCTGGAAAATCATGGAAATAACATGAGTATGATATAATAGATAGGTTTTTTGATTAAAAAACATGAAAATTGTTTCTAAATACATGATAACTCAGTGCTTGTATATAGAAAAAAGCATACTCTTTCAAAATTCAAGGTCAGATTTCAAGAATTTTTCGAAAAAAAAATAAAAGTAGCTGCCTTAAGTCAGCTAAAGTTAACATAATTATGTTATCATGTATTTAGAAACAATTTTCATGTTTTTTAATCAAAAAACCTATCTATTATATCATACTCATGTTATTTTTATGATTTTCCAGGTATAGGAAAATTTGAAAACATGTAAACTTAAAATTGCAATATCTCAGCGAAAAAAAGATATTTGAGCAAACTCAACGGCGTTTGAAAGAGGAAGACTTGTTCTTTAAGATCCCGAGTATACTTTTTCGGTGAAAAAAAAACCCGTCGTGCTACATAACCTCAAAAATGGGCAAAAACGGTGTTTTTTGCACTTTTAGGTTAGGATATCTCAAAATCCTGACGTGATAGAGCAATTCTGCGGCCAGATTTAGATTCAGCGCATCGAAAACCTTCGGAAAAGTATAGTCTGGTTTCTGGGTAAAAATTTTGTTGGCCTGTGTTATCTACCATCTTAAATTATCTACCATCTACAAGATGGTTAGTATTGCATAAATGCGTCGTAAGACTTCTCGATAATTGGGAAGTATTAAAACATTATTTTATTGTGGCTGTACTTGAAGATAATTTGCAATCCGCGGAAACTATTTTAACATATTTGAATGATAACGTAATTAAAGCTTATTTATTATTTTTAAAATATTCCTTAAATTTCTTTAATTCCTTTAATGCTCTTTTTCAATCGCGTAAACTTTTAATTCATAAATTATTTGTTAATAGCCAAACATTGATTTCTCAGATAGCTGTCAATTTTATTACACCTGAGGCTTTGGCTAATATCTCTTTACTAAATTTAGACGATGATACGAACATCCAAAATGTATATCTAGGATCCGAGTGTGAAAAGTTTTTAGAAACAGAATGTGTAGACTTCGCGCAAGAAATTCGTATTAAATGTTTACAATTTTACAAAACCGCACTTAAAGAAATGTTTAAACGCTTACCACATAAAGATACCTTTTTGGGACATTTATCTTTTTTAGAACCAAATATTGCACTTTATAATGAAAGTAGAATTAAAGTTAAAGATCTCTCACATATTGCAGCGCGTTTTGAAAATATCAATCTCTCTAAATTAGCCTTTGAATGGAGAATTTTACCATGTAGATTTAATAACGAAGAAAAGGTTCAATTAGCTTCTTTGGAAATAGACCAAATGTGGAAACAAATATTAGACTGTAAAGATTTTAATGGAGAAAAAATATTTCCAACTTTAGAATTATTAATTGAAATAATATTTTCTTTACCTCACTCTAATGCGGAAACTGAGCGGATATTTTCAATGGTTACGGATATAAAAACTAAAAAACGAAACCGGTTATCAAATGAAATTCTTTCCGCTATTTGTACAATCGGGAGAGGTTCAATGGCACACAGTTCAATTGCGCACAACAATTATATTGACCGGTGCCTATATTGAGGGTAACCAGCACTGTTGACCAATCAAAGAGCCTTATTTGCAACTGGCCAATCAGCAATGTTGGCAATTGATAGCCTCCCGTACAATCCGATCGACTTTTCAAGACGAAAATATTAATTGTGTCTTTTCAAATCGAGCCTAGACATTTAGAATTACATAACAGTCAAAATTTATATTCTTATAAAAAAAAACGTGATAGTAATATTATAAATTTATTATTTTTTTATTTTTACGCATGTATTCTTTTTTATATACATATATAATAGCATCAAATTAGTTGCATACATCTAGCCGATTTTCCTATTTGCATGCTAGTCATAATTATATTATTGTATTATGTTATGTAACAATTGTTTTGTTTACAGATTTTTATTTATTACATATATAATAATATTTTGTTTCGTTAATTTCGTTATATATATAATAAATTTTTTTACTTAATTTATATAATTAATAATAATATATTTGTTATATATTTTTTATTTATTTATTTATATGCATATATAATTATATCTTTTCTTAAAAATTATGTGATCTTCAATTAATGATTATTTTATACATATATTACATATTTTAATTTTATTTGTCATATAAATTCTTTATTTTGTTATGTATGAATACTGGTAAGGTTTTTGGCAGTTTTCCTTACCCGTGCAACAAATGTTGGTATTCCTTAAATAATTTCTGCCATATAAATTATTTTGTTTTAAATTATACAAAATTGTACTTTTTTCTTACCCCCCCCTCCCCTCTCACCACTCACTTTTTCAGACCTTTTATTTTAAAAGATAGTCTATTAAAAATTTATTAAATCTATTAAAATATATTAAATCTATATAATAAATATATTAAATCTATTAAAAAATAAAAAATTTTATATAAAAATAAATAAATATTTTCTTTGATTTTTATACTTTATACATCAACTTTAATTATTTATATGTATTACCGATTATTAATTATTTATATATATATTTTATTATTATGCTAAGTAATATTTAATTTTATATTTTATAATTGTTTTCTGCTTCAGAATTTTATATTTCATATATTATACAACTTTATAACAATTTTGAACAATAATTATAAGGGCCCATAACATATCTTATTTTTCGCTAGAGCCACCGTTGCGGTGACGTCATACATGCGCACGCAGGATCCCATTTCAGGCATCACTGATTCGCTCTAGGGAAAAAGATTCATGGGGGTCGATTCTGTAACTCAAGTGAGATCACTCACTTCTCGCACTTTCATCTCATGTGAATTTGTTCGCGCGATTCTGTAACGTAGTGAAAATACGAATAGCGTTTTCGTTTTGCACGGATTTGCTCGACCCAAGGTTGATTAATGACATCATTGCATCGTCTCTGCCAATAAAAGATTTGAATTCATAGTAAAATAGTGATTAATCAACCTTGAGTCGAGCAAACCCGTGCAAAACAAAAACGCTAGAAGTGAAAATACGTAATCACTAGGGAGTTGATTGTGTATCTTAAAACAATGTGAAAATTACAAAAGTGAGGAAATTCACTAGAATATCTACAATTTCATTTGTCGAAATCTAGTAAATCTGTTCACTTTTGTAATTTTCACTTCGTTTCAAGATACACAATCGATTCCTAGATTTGCTAGTGTGGGGAAAAACGTTTTGTACGTACAGAAACTGTACCTAAAATAATAATCACAAATGTTTGAAGGTTCACCATTTAAAAAACAGCTTTTACAACTGTTGCGAATAAATTTCTTTTTTCGGCGCTACAACACAATTATAGAATACATCAATTAGCCATGTTCAGATTTTCTCAAAATGCTTGTGCGCGAGCATTAATTTAAAAAATACATTTCAAAATAAAACATTTACATAATAAAAAAATAAAATAACAGAAACATAATTATTTATTAGAAAACAATATTTATGTATTATTAGTAAATATAAACTTAAAAAAACCATATAGTAGCCATCTCCGAAAAATTTGCAAAATTTTGTTACCAATTTCGAGAAAATCGGTCCATAAATGTGTGAGTGCGTGGGTGGGTGGGTGGAGGTGTAAAAGTTAAAAAAACCACATAGTAGCCATCCCCAAAAAATTTGCAAAATTTTGGTACTAATTTCGAGAAATTCGGTCCATAAATGCGTGATTGCGTGGGTGGGTGCTTGGGGGTGTAAAACTTAAAAAAATTACCATCGTCTCCATCCTCGAAAAATTTGCAAAATTTTGATACCAATTTCGAGAAAATCGATCCATAAATGTGGAAGTAGGGCAATAAATGTGTGATTGCGTGGGTGGGTGCGTGGGTGGGGGTGTAAAACTAAAATAGACCACGATATCGCCATCTCCGAAAAATTTGCAAAATTTTGATACTAATTTCTAGAAAATCAGTCCATAAATGTGTGATTGCGTGGTCAATAAATGTGTGATTGCGTGGGTGGGTGGAGGTGTAAAACAAAAAAAAACCACGACGTCGCGATCTCCGAAAAATTTGCAAAATTTTGATACCAATTTCGAGAGAATCGATCCATAAATGTGGAAGTAGGTCAATAAATGCGTGGTTGCGTGGATGGGTGCGTGGGGGTGCAAAGCTAAAAAGGACCTCAACGTCGCCATCTCCGAAAAATTTGCGAAATTTTGGTACTAATTTCGAGAGAATCGGTCCATAAATGTGGAAGTAGTTCTCGGTCAGACAGACAGACAGACAGAAAACGCGCATGCGCGTGAGTGGATGCGTGGGTGGATGCGTGGATGGAAAAAACATAAAAAAAACCACATCGTCACAATCCCCGAAAAATTTGCAACATTTTGGTACCAGTTTCGTGAAAATCGGTCCACAAATGGAGGAGTAGTTCGCGGTCAGACAGACAGAAAACGGTACTTATTATATAGATATATACATATTTGTTGGGATCAATGTTTTTTGTATATAATTTGGACTTGAATAAGTTAAATAAAAAAGCACTATATATATATATATATATATATCTTGCGTTCACGTATACGTAAGCTCGTATTGCGCGTTACACATCGTGCATTGCATTTTTATATTCGAGTCAGTGTTTCATCATGCGGTATTCATTTTAATTATTTGCGTTTCGTACCCAGTGTCGGGGTCGTATACAATTAAGAAGAAGAATAAGTGTCTTAACTACAGGGCAAGATGGATGTCTCGTGGCATCTTTTGTGTACTGCACACAGCTATTACGTGGCCATTACGCATTACTTGTCTGTATTAAAATATATCTTTGAATAAATGAACAATATTCATAAATGAATACCATCTAAATAATTTATAAAACCGTTTTCTTAAATATTATATATATCATTCTGAATATATGGTGGAATATACGTAGGATATACTCCGAATGTTTTTCATGTATGTCCTGAGAATATTTTTGGAACATTCAAAATATGGATAAAAAATGGGACATTTCGCGCTTATCTGAATATTCCTTGTACATTCTGTAAATATTCCGGAATGTTTTGGAATATTCTTGGGATGTTAATTTTGGATCTTAGGAACATTTTATGAATATTCTAGAAATATCTAGCGTTTACTGGGAAATGACATTTACACACACATTTTAGATATATATATTTAGAGTTATACATATAAACAAAATGAAAGATAAAAATAATTTTCGTCCAAAGTAAAAAAGAGAGAAAGGAAAGCTTGTAAAGCTTTTAATAAGTAAAAATATAATGATACTTTTAGTCCAAAAAGAATATAATTATATTTATATTCATAAAAGCTTTTATTATAAAAGCACACACAAAAAGTAATTTATGCAACGAACTGTAAACGGCGCGTGAGGATTACGGTCCACAAAACAATGACAAAAACGAAATAAACGGAAGCACAAATTTTCAATTAACTATTATAATTCTTTAATGTTCTTTAATGGACAAAATGTTAACGTGAACACACGACGATGAGAACTGTAAACAAAGCAACGACACTTAACCTTTTATAAACTGTCAAAAACACGTCACGACGCTATGATTTTTCTCTCGCTCTATCTCTCAGTCTTTCACTCTCGGATTTCACCATTCGACAAGAAATTTCGGGAGCGTCCCGTTTGACCACGTTGCTTTTGACCACAGCCAATTATATTGACCGGTGTATAGGGTTTTTTACTAGGTCTACCAGAGGGTTCTATGGTCAAAAGCAACGTGGTCAATCGAATCCCACTCGAAATTTCTTGTCGAACGAACTCTCGTGAGATGGCTCACATTTTCACCATGATGAAAGTTACTGAATCGCGGCAACCGCTCACTTTTAGCATTTTCACTAGATTTTAGATACAGGGGGCCTATTACGGTTCTTGGGTGAGCTCACTCACTTTTCACATTCTCATGTCACGTGACTTTGTTCACCCAATTACGGATGTGTCGAGTGAAACTGCGAGATCACTAGGCACTTCCGGGATAGTGATCTCACATTTTCACGAAGGCTGATGGCGGAGAACGAGACGATTACATCTCGTTCTCTGCCATATCCTAAATATAATTGACAAATATTGTGTAAAAGTGCGCAAATACTGAATCAACATCAATTAGAAGTGTGGCCTATTGTCAATCACATATTGAACGCATCACAATACATAATCATAATTTATTAAGTAATATTGATCACGATTAATATTTTAATAGATAACAGCGTGATAAAGAAAGACATCAGTTTCAATCAAATTCGTATCGTTTATAAAAATCGTAAATCCAATTCTCAATAAAAATTAATAAATTTAAGGATTATTTTTGCGTTCTTATTAAATAAATGCTGAAATAAAGTCAAATATGATGACATAATTTTCCTCCTCAATTTTATAATCAGTCTTATAATCAATTTTATTGTATGCTGACTAATGTTTTTCATGTTTTACAGAATGTAAATTGCATCCCGTAGTCTTCTACGTATCCTCAGTATTGTATTTTCACGATTGCGCCTAAATATCACTAATAACAAGTGCTCCATTTTGCTTGATTTCACCTTTTCACTTCGAAATTTCATGTCGAGCCCGCTCACGCGAGTAATCTCGTATTTTCACGAGGTGAGATCAACCGTAATTGGGTGAGTTACTCACTTTCGTCATTTTCACCCAATCCGAGAACCGTAATAGGCCCCCTGGTCTAATAATAAAACTGATAAACTAATTCTAAATCGAGTAATACACAAAAACTATATGGTTTTACTATATATTACATAAAAAATATATTTTAATGTAACTAATAATTATAAATTGACTTCTTAAAAAATCTAAAAATGATTTGAGGTTAGGATTAATGTCACAGGTATAATACATTGGCTGTGTTCCGAAATTCACTGCCAGTACTGGAAATCTATAGTTTATATTACGTATATTGTAGATTTTCAGTACTGGCAGTGAATTTCAGAACACAGCCATAGTTTGATACGTATCCTACGTATGATACGCAATCATACGTATCATACGTATAAAACTTCTGGAATGCGTATCAAACCCACGGTCTTACATACAGGTCTTGAAACGAAGGTGGTGGAGGTAGTCGTCTTAACGTCCGAGAATTAGTTTGGCAAGGGCGGCGCTGCGAGTTAAGGTACGGATAGCGCAAGCGCCCGTTGCATGAAATCCTAACCTATTTATATATATATATATATATATGTATGATATACAAAACCGTGTGATTAAATTGAAATTAAATTATTACATTATTACAATATTAAATTATTACAATCACAGAATCAAACGTGGTATTAATATCAGTTATGTGAGGTATTTTAACCAGGTATCATAACCAAAACCGACGCGTAGTGGTGGCCGGAGACATAAAATTCTTGACGCTAAGGCGGCTACCTCCACCACTAAAATTTGGCTTCGTTTCAAGATCTGTATGTAAGACCGTGATCAAACCCAACTCTGGGCAGCACCATACATACTACGTCTTAACTTGGTCAGAGAGAAGCCTGAGAGCGGCCATGCCGGCGATTTTCGTGAGACGCTTTTACTAGGCCGTAGAGCAGCGCCATACATCCACTTTTAGGAATTGGAATCACTGATCCACATCCACTTTCAAAACTGTCGGTCATTTGGTTCATGTCCGTGCTAATATACATTCACTTTTCGATACTGTCGATCATTTAATGGTTCATGTCCGTGCTACATCCATATATATAATTGTGGATCAAAAATATGTATATCGAAACTTCATGAAACTTCTGAACTTATTAATATGTTTTATTAAATGCGTGTAATGTTTTGGCATTCTAGTATATATAATACGATATAAATACAGCGATATAAATTATTACTAAAATATTTTTACGTATATCCGCATATGCAATGAAATAAATTTTTTCTTAAATCAATTTTTCTTAATAAGTTTTAATTGAATATAATGTAGAAAATATCTGCAATAAATTACTTTTTTCTTATTCTTAGAATAAAGGTATCAAGCATTTAAGCAATCATGCATTTTAATCAAATTATGATTTAAATTTATAGCTTTTTATATTAATTTTTTTATATTAATTTATTTTTTACTTATTATTAATTTAATTAATTTTTTATTTATAAATTCGATTGGATGCGTAGTCTTTTGAAAATAAACATATAATAGGTGTGCTCCGCTTGACGTTATACAGTGATGCCAGATTCGGGACGCGCAACATGCCAAATCGTAATGGAGGGGATAACATACACAAGCGAAACCGCGTACATGTGAGCTCGGCGCCAATCGGCGCTTCACATGTACGCGGTTTACTTGTGTTCTCGCTTGTTTCAGAGGGAACTTTAGAACTTTGTGATCGTGTATTCGGCATGTTGGATTAATTAGTGTACTTTAAGGAGTTATGAATAAATAAAAATATGAATATATAGTTATATATATATATATATGTATGTTTCAGTAATAATTATCTTTCTAAGTTGAAATTATTTCTTTTTAGGAAAGAAGAAAGATTAAATTCTGAGTTCTTTTTTTTGCAAATAAAGATCTTTGTCAGTCCTTTTTGGCTTATCTCACCGCTGCCACCAAAATTTTGAACTGTCACGTCTGGAGTGACAATTCTTTCTTTCACTATACCTAGGTTAGCAAAAGAAAAGGATGCTCTCTATTTTATTGGGCAACCTGCATGCACCGGTTATACCCTAGGGACGCCGAGAGCTAGGACCTGACTTGTAGATCTAGGGAAAATGGGGTGTGGAGGCACAGAATAACAATTTATTATTTTCTAGGGTTGTTTTACGTATGTAAATACAAATACAAGATTTCTTTAATGTGAATTCGTAAGAAAAGAGAAAAGATATTATGATATAATTAATTAAATAAAAGTCTAAGAAAGTTATTTATATTTTATGTAACTTGAAAATTATTTAATATATGTATTTATATAGAGTGTAATATATATATATATATATATATATATATATATAGTACTCAGGAATCGTGCCTTAAAACTAAATTGAAGATTAGAAATTTTAATTAAAATTTCTTATAAGGATGATTGCTGTTAAAGGGGATAAGGTTTGAGGGTAATTAGTTATAAAGAATACAGTATCATTACTAAATTTATATCTTTGTACAATCTAATCTTTTAATTCAAAAGAAAGGTATGGAGAATGCGGAGAGCGTTAACCAGGGCATAACAATGGATGCTCAGTTAACAAAAGCAAAATTATTTGTACGGAGTGCTACCAAGGGCACAACATTGGGTGCTCGGCGGCGATGGAAATTTAAGGGCGGATGAGAAGAGAGAGAATAAAATATGATATATATCTCTGTTTATAAATCTTCTGCTGACGATCTTAAATGGAGAGATAGGCGGTCGAGGAAATTTACTGACCTGGCACAACGTAGGGTGCCCGGTTAGTTATGGAGATATACTGGGTGGTGATTGGAAATTGTCGATCAGGGCACAACATAGGGTGCTCGATAACGAAAGGAATATCTAGGATTAGGAATAGAATGACGCTTAGGGCATGACAGAGGATGCTCAGCGTCAGGTTAACAAAGGATTGGACGACGTCCGAGTGTCAACAGTAGTATTACTTAACTAAAAATCTAACTTTCTTTTAGTATTAATACTGTGTGGAAGATTCAGGGTATTTGATGATTATTTGATAATAGTTTGTGTTAGTTAAGGATTGACTGACCGAAAACTGTCAGCTACACGCCAGCGCTTGACAGGGTTTTTTCTTTATTAAATAAGGGATATAAGAATGTCACTGTGAGCGTACGAGTTGCTGAGTGACGATGGAATAATTGATGAGGTAAGGGATTGAAGTGGGCTGTCAGTCATTAACAAATTTCTAATCTTCGCTAAGACTACGTGATCAGGATTAAGGGGAATTATAATTACTTACCGTATTGTAACTGCAATCTATAGCTCTGCTGCACGTTTCTCTACCTTCACGCTTCCAGGAGGACCTCGGTCGCAGCGAGTAAGGTTGAATTTAATTCACTCGAAATTATGCACAGAGTTCTTTATTCAGTTTTTGCACAATTGAATATCTAGCGCACGATTAACAATTATGAAAGAATCAGAAGTCTTAACGCCGAGTAATGTATGTTATAATGATTGATACAGCTCGAAGAATATAATGAGATACTTGCTTAAAGGACGAATATAGAATATATAATGAATCGGAGCGCGAAATTAGCGGTTTATATACCTTTGAGATAAAGGCATTCGAATCGGACTTTGGTGCCGTGTGGAACATGCATTGGTCATAGGTCATTTGAAGGGCTTTGGGGGGTGGGAATTACTCCTTCCAGAAAGGTCCGTCGTAGAATTCTTCTTAATCGAATCACCGGGTAGCTACAGGAGCTTGCTTGCGAATTTCGTATGTTTTGATACACGCCGGAGTGATATAGATAAGGAGTTGGCCGGTCTCAGCATCCCCTCTACCGAGTTACATGCATCAATCGATCTGAATATTCTTATATTTTATTCTTTGAATATTTCGTAATGCTAGGCTAGTGTAAAATATTAAAATTTATATCTAATTCTCTTGTTTATGGAATCAATTTATAATAATTTATTGTTAGCTTAGTATTTCAATGATATTTTAGAGCTAATCAATTTTCATATAGTTTTAACTATTGGTTCTAATTATTTATAAAGAAAGCTGTTTGCAAATTATTATATGCAAAATATGATTCCACAAAGTATAACAGTGGAGTCTTAATAAGTAGTTATGTCATCGCATAATGCTTAAGCTAAAAAGTGAAACGTTTACATAATTAGATTAATCATTTACAAAGCCATAATTATTATTTATTGAAGTTATTTATTTGAGTTATTAAGAGACTTTAACATAAATTTCAATGATCGCTTTCGGATCTTTAATAGTTTATGAAAGGTTAATTCAATAGGTAATTATGACTTTATAATCTTTTACATTTGTCGTAATAGAAGCTCGATTAATAATAACTGTTAAAGCGTATTACCATCCCCAAATCTATGTTAAGATGTTTAATATTAATTAATTCTAAAAATCGCTGGTTAGTTCCAGAGCGCTACACGTGCGCGGTTCGGTTTTAGGGATGGCGCCTGATTGGTTCGTGTCGCTAGTTCCAAAATGGAGCTCGCTGATTGGTCGCGGCGCTGTTATATAGAGAGATCTTGAATTTCTTATAGTTCGTAGTTATAGGGTGCTTTCCAGCAAGGAACACAGGCGACACAGAGCGACACAGTGTATAACATAATGCATTCCTACAGCGACACAGTAAGACATAGTTCGACACAGCTCCGTAGTATGGTCAGACTTTTGTGTCTCGTTCACGGCTACCAATTTCTGGGGTGATATGTATTGTGCGTGGCCCTACTGAAATAGGATTTATCCTGACTGAAAGTTGTTATTCATCTGCCGATTTTTTTTGTATTAATGTGATTGCTATTTTACTGTGATATTTTACTTGAATGCAATTTTATTGTGATTTCATGAAAATAGTTAAGTGGAACTTCAATTAAAATAATAATTAAGACGATATTAGAATGAATGTGTCGTTAAACATAATTTTTGTTCTAGAAATGCTCAAATGCAAATACTGCAAAGAAATAATTTTCTCATATGATGATGTTCCAAAACATGAATGTTTTTTGAATAAAAATGTTTATGTGAATAAAAATAAAAATGTTTAGTTTATTATTTCGAACTAAATCAATTAAGGAAATAATTAATTTTATCGACATAATAAAACTCACCATTATTATGTCAATGTGGAAATTATATATTCTTTCAAAATCAATTCACATAAACTCAAACACACGAGAGTTTGTACTAACTTGAGCTGACTGCTTGTCAGATCAGTCTTATCATTGTAAAAATTGATATGAGAGCTATCTAGCGGTTGTGTCGGAGAATTAAAACGCGTTCCAACAAGCACCAGGGCACAGTGCTCAAGTGTGTCACACAGTGTCTATCTGTGTCGTCTTGCTGGAAAGCTCCCATAGACTAAAAGTATATTAGATTTCTAAGCTAAATAAGGCGTATAAAATAAGCACGTTAAATAATTAACAATAATAATAAAAATCGCTAATAATAAGAAATAGAACGAATAGGTTATATAATTGTTCTGTATTTATAAGTAAAAGCATTTCTTAATTATTATTGCAAATATGGGTCCGAAAAAATGGCGGGACTCACAATTCCAATTCCTAAAAGTGGATGTATGGCGCTGCTCTACGGCCTAGTAAAAGCGTCTCACGAAAATCGCCGGCATGGCCGCTCTCAGGCTTCTCTCTGACTTGGTCTTACTTGTTTATGATCGTGTGGGTAGGCCCTTATAATATTAAGTCCGGTGCAAGTCCAATCACGAAAAGAAGAATAAAAAAACTTTAAAGTTCTCTTGACAGCCGCACATGAGTCTCGCAGAAACAAGCGTATAAATGCATTTCTCTTGATAATCGGGAGGGCTTAGCCGACCAAAGGTGGGTCGCTTATGAAACGATTTTTGTTCGCGAATTCTCGCCACTGCAATTGTTGCGACGCGATCGTCACATATTTACGCGTTGTGGCATTGTTCAAAATCGTATTCAGCCACTAGCGAAAAAAAAAAACGCTTTCAAGGAGAATTGCTTCCAGGCCCGAACAAAAACTTGAATGGTGGGCAAATCATGTACAAATCTACAAAAGCTTTCTCCTTACGAGCAAAATGCTCGAGATACGTTTATCGCGACGCGTTGTATTCTAGTTTTGCTTATGAATATTACAACATGATATTCGTCATATATTGCCATATGTGAATAATTACTTTCTTATATCTCTTTTCGTAGTTTTATCCAATTGTTTTCTTACGATTCCTCGGTAAATTTCACAATTATATCATTTTATCAAGGTTATGCTAAATATGTTCCTGTCAACTAATATTTATCTTTGTATTACAGTATTTTCAAGTTTTAACATAGAGAGCAATGTTTAGTGTTTAATTATGTGAAAAAATCTACAATCTTTTATAATGGGCTAATGTGCAAAATATTTTCTATGTAGATGTCGAGTGAGAATGACAGTGAAATGGATTGTTCGGATTCCGACTGTGGTGATACGGGCTATGAAGATTATTACAATATTCAGCCTTGGGGTGGTGAAGTGGATAATGATGTCGATCCTGAACAAAATAGAAGAGATCCAGAGTATGCGGTGTGTGACTGTTTGCGAGTCGAGGAGGTAGAACGACTCTTGAATGAGAGTGTAGAAGTGTTAAGTAATAGCCTTCATGTAACGCCATCCCTAGCTAAAGTATTGTTACATGCACACAATTGGGCGTTACAAGATATTGTCACAAAGTACCGTAGCAATGCTTCCAGTTTATTGATTAATTCAAAGATTAAACCTACTCCGGAACAAGTGCCAGGATCAAAAAGTCAGAAAGGTGGTGTGTGTTCAGTTTGTGTTATGGTTTCTCCTGCAGATAGGTTTTCTACACTTACATGTGGACATTCATTTTGCAAAGACTGTTGGTGTATGCATTTTGAAGTACAAATAACTCAAGGTATATCTACCAGTAAGTAATATTGCTTTTGCTTTATTTTGTTACTTATATTGTGCTTCTAATTTTTGTTAAGGTTTATTAATTTTCTTTTCTTATATAGGTATAAGTTGCATGGCACAAGATTGTGATGTTCTAGCTCCAGAAGACTTTGTTCTTTCTTTACTTGCTAAGCCTAACATGAGAGAAAGATATCAGCAGTTTGCCTTTTGTGATTATGTCAAATCTCATCCACAACTACGATTTTGTCCTGGTCCAAATTGCCAAATAGTTCTGCGTTCAAAGGAACAACGAGCAAAGAGAGTCATGTGTTCATCGTGCAAAACTATATTTTGGTAAACAAGTGTAGATATAATTATATTAAGCAATTGTGTCACAATAAAAATGTCATAATTTTAGCTTCCGATGTGGTATGGATTATCATGCCCCTACCGATTGCGGTACAATTAAAAAGTGGTTGACAAAATGTGCGGATGATTCCGAGACAGCTAATTACATTAGTGCTCATACCAAAGATGTGAGTGATATGAACAATGATTTACAATGTTATAGAAAACACTTAATTGTAAAATTATTTTTCAGTGTCCAAAATGTCATATCTGTATAGAGAAGAATGGTGGCTGTAACCACATGCAATGTTACAACTGTAAACATGATTTCTGCTGGATGTGCCTCGGAGATTGGAAAGCACATGGTAGCGAGTATTACGAGTGTTCACGATACAAAGAAAACCCAAACATCGCACATGAGAGCGTTCACGCGCAAGCGAGAGAAGCTCTCAAGAAATATCTTCACTATTACGAGCGAGTAAGTTTGACGTAATAACGGGTTTTCTCTGTCGAACTTTTTATTTGATCTTGGTATATTTTTTATGAGTATATTATTATTGTATACATTATATTTTATGTTTGTTCAGTGGGAGAATCACAGTAAGTCGTTGAAATTAGAGGAACAAACATTAGAGGGCATCAAGATGAGGATCAATAACAAGGTAATGAATGCAAGTGGCACATGGATAGACTGGCAACATCTGTTCGAAGCGGCATCACTTTTAGCACGTTGTCGTTATACCTTGCAATACACATATCCATATGCTTATTACATGGAATCCAGTCCACGCAAAGAACTGGTAAGATCTCACAATAATGTATTAAATAAAGTATGTATGATAAAAACTGAGTGCTAATTATCCTATTAATAGTTCGAGTATCAACAAGCTCAATTAGAAGCGGAAATAGAGAATCTTTCGTGGAAAATTGAACGAGCAGAAACAACAGATCGGGGAGATCTAGAGAATCAAATGGATATTGCGGAAAAGCGTCGTGTTACTTTATTGAAGGATTTCCTTGAGGTATAATTATTCGAGCGCTAATTTTGTGTTTTCAGTCTCAATCTATAAAGTTTAATAAAATTGGATCACATTTGTGATCTTTTCTATCTATGATCTGATTGCAAGGTGCAAAACATACGCGCGCACCTACATATGCACACTTCATATTACAAATTATATTACAGATTATATTACAGCCTATATACGCACAATGCCTCTTTACACAAAATTCGAAATTGTGTAGAATTGTTTAATATAAAAATATCTATATAATATAAAGAAAAATTTTGTTATATCATACATAAATAAAGATTATAATTATCAGTTATGGAAATGAAAATATTTTGGTTTTACAGTAAGACAATGTGAGGTGTAACTATAATAACTATAAAGATGTGATTTTTCTCCTAGTATTATCGATACGGGAGAAAATTTAACAATGTCATGTGCTCTATATTATAATTTAAATATGAGAATTATGAAAATCTAAGAATTATTAAGTATCATTATATATTAGCATTGATTTATCATGTCCAAAAATTTTTTCAGGTTTCACCGAAATAATCGTTCGTAATTAGGTTTACGTGGCAACAAACATTACATCTATTTAAATTCTAATGTTATTTCGCATATATAAAAAATCGATAAGGGAATATTAATCATATCGATTAATTTATCGATATTTCGATGTTAAAGTATATCTCTTAGTCTAAAAGTATTTTCAAAAGTGCGCTACAAAAAACGACTTTTTTGAAATGTTCTTTTTCTTATTCTATATTCAGCGAAGTACATATATTTCTATTAACGTTAATCGCGCACTTCGATAAAAGGCATTGTATAGAAGTACGAAAAGTATCAATTAATCAGAAAATGGTATGTCTTCACTGCTTCGCCTTTCTTCAAATCTTATTCGAAGTATTGTTAATGTTTAAGATATGTTCATGTGTCCAATGATTTAAAAAGAAACGCCTAATTTAAGTACTATGGTGCCAAAAAATGATGGTATCAATTTGCTGTGTATATACTAAAAAAAAGTAAATGTGTACGTGAAGAGAAATAAAGAACGATGCGACGTGGTTTTTTATTAAACTAGATTATAAGGAGTACATGTGCAACGATCAAAGATATCTGTAACACATTTAGCCATAATTAAACTTACATTTTTTTAAGCTATTAAAAAAAAGGAAAACAGGATTTACTGTATTATTATAACTTTTACCGCGCTATAAATGCGAGGAAATAGGTGATTATTCAAAAGCCAAAATTAAAATTCTATGAAATACTATAAAATAATGTTTGTGTCACAAAAAGAGAAATAAAAACAAAGAAAAAATTAAAATTGTGTGCAAGAAAGTTGTAAAAAACAAAGTAAAATAATATGATGATAAGACGATTTACGCGAATCAGATTGAATTGAATGCGAAAGCAGTCTTTTTTTCAAAGATTTGTCTCTCCTTATGTGTATAACCTCTTAAATGTGCAATGAGAAGTAATTACTATTGTATAAGAATATTAAAGTATTTGTAAATTAATATTAATAATAATAATCATAAATCCAAACAAAATTTATTCAATTCATAATTTTATTAAACGTATTTATTGTTTATTAAAACCCTTGCTTCCTCATTGATGTTAAATATTGAATCGTGACAGAAGCGAGAAATCATACGAGACCTTTTCTTGCGAAATATATCGAAATAAATAAGTTTTTTGTTACCATTGACATTCAATAATACAGATTAGTAAAAAAATATGCCACCCACTCCCTTTATTCTCCCTGTTATCTTGTGCACCAATAAAAGGAAAACTTATCTGTATCCTATATTTTCAGTGAAAATGGATTTACCTTACGATGATTGACCGATTACAGTTATTTATTAATTTACGAATCAAAAAGAGATTTTTTGGCGTATTTTACTAATTTATATCATCAAATACGACTGGTCTCATTCAAAAAAACGTATTTATTTTGACGTATCTTCCAGAAAAAAAATCATGTGATTTCTTGCTTTTGACGTCATAATTCAATATGGCTGCAGTCTTCTTCTTCTTCTTCTTCTTCTTTATGGCTGTTGGTGCTTCCAAAAGGAATTTGCACATACGCCAGTGATTGTTTGCTTTATATGGAAGCACCAGTAGATAAGATATTCAAGTACTACAGGACTTGATACTGCGCAAAAATAGGGTCACAAAGGATACGCGGAGGAACGCGTTTAAACACGTCCATTCACGTTCACGAACGACAACGGACTATATGGCTGCCAGAGAGAAGGAGGAGAGACGCCACGCCGTCATTTTTCGTAAGACGCTTTTTCTAGGCCGCTCACTAGCGTCACGTACATCCATTTTACGGCCGCTTGGAACTAAGTGGTCACATCCACTTTCGATGTCGATAAAAAAGCCAGTTTTGGTTCATATCCGTGCTACATCCACAATTTTTTGGTTCGTGTCCGTGCTACATCCATATAATTGTGGATCAAAAATATATATCGAAACTTCGTGAACTTATTAATATGTTTTATTAAATGCGTGTAACGTTTCGGCATTCTAGTACATAATACGATATAAATTATTACTAAAGTATTTTTACGTATATCCGCATGTGCGCAATGAAATAAATTTTCTTAAATCAATTTTTCTTGATAAGTCTTAATTGAATATAATGTAGAAAATATCTGCAATATATTACTTTTACTTTTTTCTTATTCTTGGAACAAAGATATCAAGCATTTAAGCAATCGTGCATTTTAATCAAATTATGATTTTAATTTATAGCTTTTTATATTAATTTTTTTATATTAATTTATTTTTTACTTATTATTAATTTAATAAATTTTTTATTTATAAATTCGATTGGATGCGTAGTCTTTTGAAAATAAACATATAATAGATGCGCTCCGCTTGACGCTATATTTTCGCTTCGAAGACTAATTGTAAGATTCTTCACCCTATCTAGTTAAAAATTATCCGATTTATGTCGTGTTTGATGTCATTTTAATCGCCAAAATCTCATTAATCCATTAAGATTATTTTCAAGCTGTTTAAATGCAAAATAGAAGTTTTAGTTTTCATTTCAAAAAATATTTACATTTGTGAATTGCTATGGA